>OY728163.1:263179382-263600118 GCA_963277665.1 Viscum album | reverse complement strand
ATTTCAATGCATCAACTGTGATTTGTATAAAATTTGTAAAACTATAAGACCATTCTTTAAAATTTTACAATGTAATGAACATGATGTTTTTTAGTCCTCTACAAAACATGTATTGATACCTGCATCATCTACCTGAGCTAGGGAAAGAAATTTTTTCCTTAATTTTTATAACTGCTTTACCCCTTATGAATCTGGTAGAATAAATGTTCCATGATTTTTATAGACTGATAACAATTAGTAAATAACCAACCTACTAAAATTTAAATTTCTTTATTACATCTTGTACGATTTATTAACTTCATTATATATCTGTTCGAGATCACCTAAAACAATGCATAATTAAAGAATCTATGAATCCCCCTATTCCCTCTTATTTATTTTTTTGGTGTTACACCTTAGTAATCCTTTTCTATTTACTTCCCTATTTTTCTCAAATGTTGGAAATGAGCCTAATTGAAGAGAGGTGAGGAGAATAGATTATGGACAACAATCATCTTCATGAATGAGCTGGTAATTCCACCACTAGTGCCTATAGTGGGTATTTAATTTCAAATAGATATATTTAAATAATATAGAATGTCATGTGATTAATTTTTTTTAAACATTATTTCAGGATCCATCTATTAGGAGATAGTTATTTGATGTGAAACCTAGTAGTGGTCCCAATACTCAGGGTGTTCATATGAGGGGGGGGGGGTACGAGAGTTAGAAGATCTGGTTGGCGTACCCTATTAGAACCTACCCCTCCCACTGACATACCACCCATCCCACAACCTGATCCCTGTGGGTCGTTAGGGACACAAGATATATTTAGGCCTCCCATGTTTCTACCACCCTTTACATCTGATCCACCTCGCCTATCTGTACCATATCCTATGATGATTCCCACTCCCAATCTAGCGTTTGGCCACCCTCCCCTGTCATCTTCTTTTACTTATGCTTCCTTCTCTCTGGGATTTTATATTCCATCTTCTTTGACTCTTGCTCTACCAGAGTCAGTCCCTATGGAGCATACATTGGGACCCACTCCATCTGTATAGGGTGTTCCTTCAGTTTCTATGGATCCAGTGGCATCCATTGATTAGACTACCACAGATATACTTATACAACTTGAAAAAATATTTACATCGTTATTTATTTTCATTATAACTTTTATTGATAATTTTTTTTTCTTTCATAACAGATACATCTACTGATAGAAGGTGGGGGCAGGGGCGTACACGCATGCGTGCGTTGTGGAACCGCCACACATAGTTGATGGCGGACTCCAATGAAGATAGTTAAAATATTGAAATATCAGGGTTGCAATGTCAGATATTTTGGGCGATGCATTCCCAATACTCCAACATCATTCCTGTCATCCCTCTATCATAGAGACAACTGTCAAATAATATTAAGGATAAATCTTCGGTAGAGATATGGGTAAAATAATCTGTTGTATTTTATGCAATATATTATTTTTTATATTTATATAAATTAATATTTTGGTTTCAGTTACGGTTTAATTTCTCCAATGGCGAGGGTGAACGACCAACACATCTAAAGGATTTAGGTGAGATTTGAAGATCTTATAATCACGAGCTATACATTGGCTGGAATGATAGAGTGGGCACAGAGTTAGAGGAGGTCCCTATCATGTATAATTGTCTGTTAGAATAGTATCAAAATATGATTACTCATTGGATGACTGAACAATTTAAGGTATTAATCACATTAGATGCATTTAAATGAAAATTTTCATGTTTTTCATTAATACTAATTATTGAATTTTATAAAGGACTCATCTCGAAGAAATAAAAAATATTGATGCTATAAAATACATCCACACATTGGGAGTTAATACGATGCTAGGTCATGAGAGGCAGCATGTATGACAGATTATAATTTTTCTATAAAATTTCACTTTCTATTGCTACCTCCATAATTTATTCGATTGTTAAAGTTGTTACATAATTTTAGTTATGCAATTAATTATTGGTATCCTATTTATAATTATGTTTTCCTACATTCAATGTCATTGTAGAGGTATAAATTGAATATAGAAAGATATGTGCCTCGATAAAAACTGTTTTGCTCGAGTAGAAGGAAGAAAGATGAATGTGTAGTTAATGAACCGACTCTGCAGCAGATTGTACATTTTACTTTGTAGATTTAAATTTTAGTCTCTATTTTTTAACTTAATAACATATTTATATTTGTAATATGCTGCTTTAGAGTCCCTTGATTCCTAGTAACCTTACAATTTTAGGCAAACGATCACTTATATGAGGTGTTGGGAGATGGGCACCCTGGAAGAGTACACTGCCGACCTAGGAAGAGTATAGTTCTGACGAGGTATTGAACCTCCCTAGGTATGAGTTTTAGTTCCACTGAGTTATATCAGGTTAAGGAACATGAAAAACGTGCTGAGAAAAGGGCCATGGAGAAGGCATAATAGACTTCTAGGGAAAACACTGCATTTATGAAACTTATGGAAGTTTTACGTCAAACAATATTACCAGAGGCTAGCACATCTTGTGATGAAATTAGGTAATTTATTTGTTCTATATGTGGTACACCAGGTGGTTTTTCTAGTGGTGGTAGAGATGATGGACAGGAGGAGGCTGAGGCGGAGGAGGGGGAGGCCGAGGCTGAGTACGAGGGAGAGGAGGAGGGTGAGGTGGAGGAGGGGGAAATGAGGAGGTAGAGGCTGAGTACGAGGGAAAGGAGGAAGGAGTTCAGGAGGTCGGGGACGATGATGGGGAAGACTATGAGGACAATGGTGAGGCTGATGATGATGGAGATGATAGTGATGGTGATGAGGGTCAGATTGATCCGTTACATTTTTGACTGATATTACTGACCTTCGATGCTTATTGAATTATTGTGCCTGAATATATGTGTGATCAGGTAGGTCACATTATATTTATTTATTTTTCTATAGAAAATAAAACTTTCCTTGATGATTTACTGTGACTGATTCACCCCTCCTCAGGATAGCCCCCCACCCCCGTTGACAGCCCAGCACCCCCAAGACACCACATACCCCCTGGATAGCACATCCACCACCATGGATAGCCCACCCACCCCCTGGAAAGCCCCTCCCTATGTGGACTAGCCCCAACTCCCATGGACAGGTTGCTCCCACCTCCGTGGATAGCTCTCCCACCCCCGTGGACAGCCCACCAACCCCACTGGACACCCCATACCCCTGGATAGGCCCACCCACCCCCTAGACACCCGACCCCCTGGATAGCCCCCCATCCCTCTGGACAGTCCTACCCACCCCCTAGACACCCCTACTGAGTAGTACAGCCCCCACACCCTTGGAAACCCCCCAACCCCCTGCACAGCCCACCCACCCCTGGACACCCCTTACCCCTGGACAGCCCTACCTCCCCCGTGGACAACCCACCCACCCCCTAGACACCTTGTACCCCCTAGATAGCCCCAACCACCCCTGGAAACCCCCGAACCCCAAGAAACCCTCCCACCCCCATGGAAAGCCCCACCCACCCCCTGGTTTATAAAAATCCATTATAAGGATCCATTTCAAAAATCATATAGTATTTTTGTTCCACAATAAAAATGAAATCCAAAACCATTTTAAAAATAGAAATTATCTTAAAATCCATGAAATTCATTCTATTAATACCCTTACAACCCCCACCCCTCCTAAACACCACCCCACCACCTAGACACCCCCACCCCACCTGGACACCCCCATCCCCATGGACAGCCCCCACCCCCATGACACCACCCACCCCCCTTGGAAAGCAACTCCAACCCCTGGACCATCCCACCCCCCTATACCACCCACCCCCATGGACAACCCCTACCCCTGGAAAACCCGCCCACCCCCATGGGCAGACCGTCCACCCCCGTGGACAGACCGCCCACCCCACTGGACACCCTGTACCCCTTGGAAAATCCTTTATTCACCCTGAACACCCCTGACCCCATAGGTATCCCCCACCCCCACGGAATTCCCCGCCCACTGCCCTGGACAACCCCCACCCCCATGGACAGCCCGCCCACCCCCCAAGGATAGCTCGACCACCCCCTAGACACCCCTTCCCCCGTGGACTTCCCCACCACCCCCGTGGACAACCCGCCCACTCCCCTAGACACCCCTACCCCTTGTGGACAACCGTCCACCCCTGGACACTCCCTACACCTTGGACAACCCTACCACCCTCGTGGATAGCACATCCACCCCACTGGTCACCCCTACCCCCTGGACATCCCTACCCACCACATTCGAGACCACGACCACCCTAGACATCCCCATCCCCATGGACAACCCCTCCCACCCCCTGTACACCCCTACCCCTGTGGACAACCCCCCACCCCTATGGACAACCACCACCCACATAGACATCCCCACCCCCTGGATAACCCCCCACCCCTTGGATAGACCCCACCCTCATGGACAGCCCGCCCACCCCTGTGGACAGCCCGCCCACCCCCTGGACACCTCAACTTCCTGTGGATAGCCCACCCAACCCCTGGACACCCCATACCCCCCCTCCTCGATAGCCCTACCACCCACGTGGACAACCCCACCACACCACTAGACACCCCGTACCACCTGGATAGCCCCGCCGACCCCCCTAAACCCCGCCGACCCCCCCACCCCCCACAGACAGCCCCTCCCCCATGGATATCACCGCCCACCCCTGGACACCTTCACCCTGTGGATAGACCCTACCCCCGTGGACATCCCCCACCCCCTAGACAGACCCACACCCCCATGTATTATAGGGTTTATAACAACTCGAAGATCCCATTAATCATAAATACCCAATTGGTTGCCTCTTGGGATCCTTGATCACCAATAAAAAATAGTGGATGGTATTTTAGAAACTCCCATGGAAAATAAATGATCGGAGAATAACATGTTTACTCCACTTCCACAAGAGTTTTCCAAGAGACCAGGACACAAGAATGACTACTTGAGATAACCCCATATGGACTTTTTGATTCATTTATAGTGGTAATATTACAAAGAATTATATAAAACAAAACCTTTAGTAAAATAATCTGATGTTCTAAAACAAGGGACACAAAATCCCAAATCCCACAAAAGATACATCATAAAAAATTCTTCATAAAACCATTTTAAAATCACATAATAGAGACTTCTTTCTTTTTAAAACTCCCCAATGGTTTATAAAAATTCATTTTAATGTTCCATTTCAAAAATCATATAGTATTTTTGTTCCATAATAAAAATGAAATACTATTCCTAATAACCAAATCCCCCTTCCTACCATACACACCAAAAATATTCATTTTTTCTTAAAGAAACACATTTTATTGAAATAAATACTATTCCAAAAACATTTTAAAAATACCAATGATCTTAAAATTCATAAAATTCATTCCATTAAAACCAGTACAGCCTCCACCCCTCCTAGACACCACCACACCACCTGGACACCCCCACCCCCTGGACACCCCCTCTCCCATGGACATCCCCCACCCACTAGACACTACAACACCCCCGTGGATGCCCCTCCAACCCCCTGGACACCCCCACCCCCATGGATAGCCCCCTACCCCTAGATATACCCCAAACCCCTAGATGGACCCCACCCCTCCTGGACACCACCCCACTGCCTGGACACCCCCAACCCCTGGACACCACCACCCTCATGGACAACCACCCCACCCCCCTTAGATAGCCCCCCAACCCCTGGACCGCCCCCACCCCCTGAACACCACCCCACCCCTGGACAGCCCCACCCCCTAAACACCCCACCCTTGTAAAGCCCCCCCCCCAATACCCTAGACACCCCCCCATAGACACCCCATGACCCCCCCAAACCCCCTAGAAAGACCCCACCTCCCAGACACCCCCAAACCCCCTAGAAAGCCCCCCCAGACACCACCCCAAACCCCCTAGATGGCCCCCACCCCTCTGAGAAACCACCTCACTACCTAGACACCCCCACCCCCATGGACACCCCACCCCCATGGACATCAGCCCCCACCCCCTTGGAAATCTCCCCAACCCCCTAGAAACCACCCCACCCCCATTGGATATCTCCCACACCCCATGGACACCCCCATCCTTCCGGAAACCTCCATCCCCCCCAGACACTCCCATCGCCTCGGTCACCCCACCCCCCGAACAACCCCTACCCCTTGGAAAGCCACCCCAAACCCCTAAACAGCCTTCCAACCCCTGAATTCTAAATTAAATTATTTATGAATATAATTAACTTATGAATTATGTGTTAATGGTGTATGGGTATACTTGTTGTATGGGTATACTTGTTGGATGTGTATACTTGATGTAATTACCTTATGAATTATGTGTTAATTCTGTTAATGGTGTATGTAACTCAGACTATTTCCATGTGAATATTGAAATGTGGAAAACTATGTTGTAGTACATGTCATGATTATAAGAGTGTGGTGTTTTTATGTGCTATTGAATGTGGGTTTTTGTTCTATTATAATTGTTGTTTGAAGGTGTGTTTGTAGGCGTATGCAATGAAGGGGATGGGTGGCTATTGTGCTGGCTGAGGTTCTAATTTAAATAAACCATTGGTAAAACACTATAACAACAGTTTTGAATCGTTGGTAATTGTATTTATAGTATATTTTTACCTGTAATTTTGGAGAACCGTGGGTAATAATATATACCAACGGTTTCTAAACCATTGGTAAACTGCAGGTAAACTAAATATCCTAGTAGTTGATAAACTGTTGGTATCAATATATACTAAAGGTTTCAAGAAAACAATTGGATGAAGATTAAACTGCTATATACCAGTGGTTAGAGATGAACCATTGGTATAATACTTTCACAACGGCTTACTAACCAACGATTTAAAAAACAATTGTTATATAGTATACCAACGGTTTTGATGCCTATACAAATGGTTTGAAACTATTGGTATATATTTTATTTCTAGTAGTGAAACCCATCATTCCCCGATGATTGTGGCATGATAAGATATTTGACTAAACTTATCTTCAATTATTCAAAACATTCTTCACACTCTTTTTTTTAGACAAATTCAACCCCTTTACAGGTGATCTTGGTTAATGGGTTATCTAATCAAGAAAAATTCTAGACGAAACGCTGAAAATAAACTTTTAACCATTAAAACTGAGTACCTTAGTTATACTAATCTGTGTTGTCCATTCTTGGATTTCTCATTTTCTTTGAAGGATCAAGAGATATTCCATATATAGAGACAATATGGACAAGGAAATAAATATCTTGAAGCCAAAATTCACACCTTCTAAAATTCCTATTTAATTCATTTCATTTAAGAGTCTTTAGAATAATGCGCAAGTGATTTTCATGATCTTCATAGCTTTTTGAGTGTACCAAGAAATAATCAATAAATACCACTGTAATGTCATCAAGATATTCCTTGAAAACTCTATTCATTATATCCATGAAAATAAAGGTTCAATTAGTCATTCCAAAAGGAATTATTGTAAACTCTAAATGCCCATACCTTGTTCAAAAAGCTATCTTTTTAATGTCTTCATTTTCACTCACAACTGATGATATCGATATTGAAGGTAAATCATTGAAAAATATTAAGCTCCATGAAGTTGATGAAATAAATCATCAATGTTAGTTAGGGGATACTTGTTCTTTATTGAAATAACATTGATCTCCCTGTAGTCAATGAAAAACCTCACAGATCAATATTTCTTCTTAACAAAAAGAATAGGGGCTCCCCATGGGGAAACAGTAGGGAGAATAATTATTTTATTACTAAATTCCTCTAGTGTTTTTAGTTCCACAAATTCCTCAATGTTTGTTCTATAGGGGGACGTTAATATAGGACTTGAACAAGGAATTTAGTCAATGGAACACTCAATTTCCCATTCTATATGATGTCTACGTGAATCCTATGGAAGCACATCAATATATTCTTGAACAATATGCACATCCTCTATTTGTACATTCCATTCCTCACCCATTTTATTTCATTCCTTCCTCCCCAATAATTGAATTTAGTAGAGCTACTGGGGGTGGATCAAGATGAGAATTAGATGGGGAAGTTTCTTATCTAAAGATAATGGATTCCTTATCATCGTCAAAAAATTGTAACCTCCTTCTTCATACAATAAATTTTCGCATAATGGTCGGAAATCCAATCCATACCGAGGATTATATAAAATTTCATCATGGGTATGACAATAAGATCAATAGATAAAGCACTTTTATATTCCATAATGGTAACTGATTGACAAAACATTTTCATAATGATATATTTGTTAGTATTTTTGACTGACAAGTCCCTTAAAAATTCAAATGAAAAATATCTAGTTTTCTAGGAAAACTAGGAATATATAAAAGAATGCAATGATCCAGAATCAAATGAAGCATTGGATACTTTTGAAGAAATATTAATTACCTACCACCACGTCATTTGAAAGAAAATCCTCAGCAGTTGTGATCACATAAGCTTTTATTTTCTCCCTTGGCCTTTTTTGAGGTAATTTTCCTTGACATTTAGGACATTAATTTTCATATTTCAACATTTAATTACAATTGTATCATTCAACGTTGACAAACACTTTCTTCCCATTGCAATCATGAGCCTGGGGGAATTTTTTTCCACTCTGGTAACATACTGTCATCCCCTTTAGGAATTTACCAGGATGTTTTCTCCCATCATTACTACAGTATAGAAATTCATATTTTCCCTTCTTCCCCATATTTTTTACAGAGTGTTCATTAGATCACTTATTCTCTTGCTTCACTTTAAAGTCATATAACTTAGAGAATTCCTTTTCTGTCTTGATAGCATATGATATTATATCTTCGTAAGATGAGAAGGGTTGTGGGACTAATATATGATGGATAATGGTTTTAAACCATCAAAGAATAAATCAATATTACTTTTGGGTTATGTATATAATCTGTAGTATTCCTTGCTATCCTTGTAAAGTTAGCCTCATGCTTTGTGACATTCTCATCCTCATTTTTTCCCAGACATAAAATTTCCTTTCTATATCTACTCGATGTCCATGATGAAAGTATTTTTCAAAGAAAATCTATTTAGACACATTCCATTACATATTTGATACTTATTCATCCTCATTTTTATTTGAATTAATAACCACCATTGATCTGAATCTCCTATGAGGCGATAAACTGTCGTGAATTTTTTTTCCCTTTTTCTACTCCCCAATGTAAGAAATATTTTCTCTAAGGATATTTGGAATTATTCATCTACAAATGGATTTGTATTCCCATTGAATTTTGGTGGTCGTTGCCTCATGAAGAGTTCTAACATTGATCCCCCGCATTGTGGATCAGGGTGCTTCATATGGGTAAGGTTATTATTCATAACCGGAGTGAGTTATCCCAGTATGGTTATAAGTTATTCAGCACCAATTACATCACTAGATACACTATAATTATCTTGAGTAGGAGTTCAATCCCTAAATGTATTACGTGTGTTGATACGGTTTCTATTTCTTCAACAATCGCTATTTCTAAATGATGTCATACAATAAATTAGTTCATGAATCCCAATGCATAAATTCAAACTTGTAAAATACATAACATAAAATGGATAGTTTATTCATATAATCCATAATCATAAAAAAAATTATTTGGGGAAGTATTTACTCATAAGTCCTTAATAATGGTTTGTAAAAAAATGTCAATTATCCTAAGAATATCCCCTAGGAGTATCAAACAACGTGCACAGTAAGTCTCGTTGTAGTATACCATAATACCTCAGGTCAAGACCGAAACTCCATGATAGAGTTTCTACTCCTAGGTATTTCTTTTCCAGAACGACGAATAATTTTAGATTCTATATAGGGATGTATTTTTGGAAAAACCACATAATATCTACATTACAAAAAATTTTGGGGGTTCTTCTATACAAATCCTTAAAGTCTGTCTTAGGGTAATGTTCTCTAATCTAAGTTTTTCTAAATCTATTATCCAAGGTTTTTACTAAAATTCCTCCAATACCAATTGTAACACCCCGAACCTAGTTACAGAGAGTCAGTGCATTATTATATAACATTGTCATGATCACAAGATATGATGTTCTGAAATCCTATTCAGTTTAGTAGCTTTGAAAGTACTAGATACATACACAAGGTTTACATTACATTATTAAATAAAAAAACATAATTTTATCTCCTTTAAACAAACTAATATCCCTTAGCCAATCCATGAAGCTCAATCATAATATACTTCTTCACATACTAGAAAATGTAAAACATAAGAAAGGGGAGAGCTCAAATGCTTAGTAAGGATAACAATATATCCAAAACTGTCATAAATATGCATAAACATTTAAGGCAATGTATAAGACTAAAATACAAGCCTTTTATACTTAATATTTATCATAATATGGAAAAGGTAAATCAAATAATATGATTTAATTATTCACATAGATACTATACTAGTCGAATAACCACATGTAATATCAATATCCAACCTCATAATGATGGAATTTACAATGTCGAACATCATAACCACATAATCAAGGATTTGTTCCAAGACTAAAAATAGAAATATTTTCATGGCCTTATTCGAAGACACTAGTTTGTCTCATGAGACATACTGATGCATCAAGGGGCTATAGAGGGCCCTTCCATCACTTACTAAGTCCAATGCATTCCTCATATGAAAAGGTTAAAACATAACATAAACAATCATATTAAAAATAGCATATGAAAAATTAATGCTTTAACCATAAACCATGAAGTTCATAAAAATAGCACTTCCAGAGTAAAAAATATCACAAAAACTTCAATAAAATATGGAATATTGAATAATAATTAAACCACTTAAAACACATGTAAAATTCAACAAAGGATGTTGACATAGATGAAATCAATCCAAAAACTATTTGAGTGAAATATATCATTCTACTTTGAAATCAATTGAAAGTATCATAATGTAAAAGAAAAAATTTAATTTTAAAATATTATTATAATATTTTAAGGGATAATTTGAAGGTGTTATAATGGTAGAATATAGATGCATGCACCATATAATTTTTTAAAACATTATTATCTTAATTTTTCAAAATGGTTATATAGTACCTCGTTTGGAAAATGACAGAAAGATTCCTTTCAAATCATTTTATAAAAATTTAAAAAAGTGTATAAATGACTTCAACCCATAGTCTAGGAAATATTAAAAATGTATTGAAATAAATTTTTAAGAAACATGGATGTGGATGACAAAGAGTACCCAGTTGATACTTACGTACAAACAATCTTGGATAATAAATACATTGTAAAATTAACCCTTACATTGTACTTTTCCTTAGTTGAGGGTACATTAAAATTATGTATAGTGGTTAAATAACTGTTATCGAATTATACAATAACAAAATACATGAATATGTTATCATATATGATCCTCCAATATTTCTTTGTTAATAATATTTCAGTAGCATCATTGTTTCAGGTGTTAACTGATTCTTTTTCATTTATACGTTTTGTTACATAAGTCATATTTTTTGTTGATAAGATGTATTTGATTCATATCCAAAATGATATTACGTTCATAAACATTATTTTTTAATCATCAACTAAATATTATTATATAATGGTTATGATGGGTAATGAAATCTCATCGCGTCGTGGAGATGGTAATCCGTACATATGCACGAGAAACAATATCATTCTGTTGTTGGTGGAATCATAGGTAATTGGATGATATATTATATATAAAGAATAAATAACATGTTATATTTATTATTTAAATCAACTATACTCATTATTATACCCCTCCAAATAATGAAGTGTTGAATAACAAACTACACCAGGACGTGGGGATGGTAAGCCTTATATACACACGTATAGTGACTTTGTCATTAACAAGATGGATAGAATATTTTATATAGTTGTACAATAATTATAATAATATCTTTGTAAGTATAAGGTACCAGAGTTATTATTTTAGTATGGAGACAACAATTAAATAGGAAGTAGAAGAAGAAAATAATGTTGAAAGATGTGATAAAATAATTACCTCTTCTTCGAGTGCTTCATTTTGATTTGAAAAAAAGGGCTTCATAGGTTGGTTTTATGATCAATGTAATTCTTATTGGTTGAATTGAGATTAGTTGGGAGGATAATTTAGTAGTGTTTGGCCATGGAAAATGTCTTTGGAGGTTTGAATTTAAAATAAGGGGAGGTACTCTATTATAAGAGAGGTGAGGGGCCCTTTAAGGAAAGGTTGAAATATCAATTTATTTTAAAATTATTATTTGTTTCTAATAGCTCTGAATGGGTTTGTTTATAGGATAATGTGTGGATATGTCGAAAAATCTCAACCTATATGTTTTAGGCAAGTTTAAGTAATCATATTAAACATATCTTTTTAGATTTAACCATTAGTTAAATAGTTTAACTCTAACCATGTCTTCTCGTATTCTGACACTATATGGTGAATGACCTTACTATAATATACTAAGAGAGCCTCCAGTGGTTCATTAAGGACATATATAAAATTATCTAAGTAATTTTCCCAATCAATATATTTTTAAAAATATTATAGAATTTAATAAAATAGTATTTATTCTAAAAACACAATTATGTCAATTTAGACAGAAGTTATTATTTGGTTTTTTAATGCCATTAAACCTTGATTACATCCAGAAAAATACATTTAATGAACTCTAAAATTTCATATTAACCTATACAATTCGTTTATGGCATAAAAAGTTTCAATCTTTTATATTTTAATATTTATAATATCAATTATTTTAATCATTCATTAATAAGTTAATTACAGCATCACCATTATTTTAGAAATAAAATTTATTTTTAATGACTAAAAATTATAAATAAAATACTATGATGTATAAAATCTTTTTATATTTCTAATGAATTTTTATAGTGGAATTTATATTATTTATAACCCTATATTAAAAATTGTTTATTTATTAAAATTTGAATTTACCACTTTTTACTCTTCCTTATATAAAATATAATAAATGTCCTAATCTTACCCAAGAGGATCAGAAAGGATCATATTTTTTTCTTAACTTTGATTTTGGTTAAAATAATCTTATCAAATAGAATTATGACATGTTTTGTGGTAATTATAATATTATTTTTACCATTAATTAACCTGTTAACTTTTAATCGTTGTAATTAAATTTCAAAATTTACTATTCACCAAAAACTATTTCCATTTTATTGAACCTCATTTTACTTAATGATGACAGTTATGTGTGTTGTATTTTTAGCATTCAAATAAAAAAAGTGGTAAAATAATGTTTTCTAAATTTTTGCTAATGTGCCTTGAATGTGGGTAAAAGACGTTAAGAAGTTCAATAATTTTTTTATATCTAATAATATTATAAAAAGACTCTAATGAATTTAATTAGACTAATATAGGTTTTATGTATCTATTCTATCTTAAAAATAAATTTACATTTAAAAAATAATTATCTAAATAAGAATTCGGTTTTAAACAATAACGTAGTGTTTTTCACTATTTATCAAAAATTTAATGTTTTTAGAAAAATACCAAGTAAATCACCCTAAGATAATTTTGATATTCAGAATCCAAAAATGAATCCCATTTTTAATAATAAAATTTATAAATTTTAAAAAAGTGCATATCAATATTCATAACTACTTTTTAAACAGTTAGTTTTATTGGCCATGGTGTGCTTGTACTTGGAACTGCATACAACACAAGCTATTTTATTATTCAAAGAGATGTGTACCGTGGAAGCTTGGGGTGTTTAATATGTTCTTCCTAGACTAGTGTTTGAAAGATAGATATTATTGTGCACCTTGGGTAACTGTTGAAAAACCCCAAAACATTGTAAAAATGTGTTTCGTAGATTGGGATTACCACAACCAAATTCATTTTCATTGAACAAGTGTAGTAGTATAGTTTGAAACATTTATAAATTTTGAATGTCTGATCCTTGTATTTCACCCTTTGTGATGAAAATTTTTAAAACCTTAGTTTCCCTTTCATGCTCTACTTTATTTCTCATCAGTTTTTCATTCATTATGGTGGTTTGTGCGTTGATTTAAGTAAGTGTTTGAAAACAATTCCTAACAAAATTTGAATAAGAATCAAAATAATGAATTAAAAATAAGAGAAAAAATATAAATTCACCATACAACCTGATTATTCCCCTAATTGGGTGTATTTATTTGTTTATAGAGACATTCATTGTTATCATTAATGGGATTAAGAATCTTGATTTACATTAACTGCTTAATGTGAGCCATCAGATTAGTTATACATGTTGAGGTATCACACATGAATTATTATTAGGTCATGGGATGACCATGAGTTGGTTTATTATACCTTGATATTAATCATTTTATGGATGAGACAGTTCACTATTTGTTTTGGAAATATTTTCCATCTTGATGACTTTGTTTTCCTCCTTGGATATTTAACAAGATCCCACTCGATTGGGCTCCATTGGTTTTGGTAATAGAGTCTCACATTGATGTTCTGATTTATAGTCATGGTAAAATTATTTGGATGTTGTCCCAGTATTATAGTGAACATTTTTATTAATTGAAACATGGGATTTAGAGATATGTGGGTTCTGTATTTCGTTTTTATTAATTTAAGAGTGTGGTTTCCTCTTGGGTGATTTTGGAATATGAAACTATATGATAGAACCATCTAGTATATAGCCAATGAGGATTTTATATATCAAGAAAAAACACTTAATATAAATATTGACCAATGGGAGGTTACATTTATGATGACATTGAAGATCAATTTTTTCACTCAAGGATAATTTATTCTTTTTCATACGAGGACATGTGTGATTATTTATTTTATATATTTATTTTTAGTTTCTTTAGTTCCTGTATCTTTATTTATGGTCAAGATGTATCATGATAGATGATAATGGATAAAATGATATGTGGGGTATATTTTTGTCGAGATGGTACTTTTTTATATGACTAAGTAAAGTCGTATACTTTATAGGTCCCCCTATGGTAAGAAAACGACAATGAAACCCACACTATTTGATGGGTTTAATGTTGATATGTGATCTATGGGATCAATGTGAAGACTCATGGATGTAAAATCATACCATTTGATTCTATCCATATGATCTTATATGATATATGAGATAAAGGTAATGGATGAGGACTGATATGATATTAGATAGCTTATGTGAGAACCAATTATTTGATATAGGGGATGGTAAGAGAACATGGAATGATATTTGAATTGGCTAGGATACATTATTTATTTATCTATTTATTTTATCATGGTATGGATGTTTTATTATTATTCTGAATTTTGGGGACTAATTAACTAACTTTCATTTTTTTAGTAAAGTTTGACATTTTTTATTAACAGTTTAGCCAACATTGATTAAAATTTTATTATTTTTATAACTTGATCAATATTTCCTATTATATTTTATGTTGTGGATACTTATGGGTAGTGATACAGACAATGGTTGTAGTGGTAATATTAATAGTGATTCATTGAGTATGCAGGTGAAATTTATTTTCATTTATGTCTATACATATTAGAGTAACTATTTGGTGTAAATTATTTACATACGTGGTTATATAAGTCATTGCTTTTATGTTAGTGAGACTTGTGATAAATTTGTTAGTAATTGTTGAGTTTTCATTGTAATTTTGTCCAGTCACTACAATGAAATAAATTTATATATTTTAATGTTTATGCAATGATTATGATTTTTTATTTAGTTTCACTCATCATAATCTTATATGCCCCTCAAACATTAACATACATCCACTTAATCACTATTACTCAGGGATACATGTTGAGTGGGGGATTCCAACTGGGCTATTCAAATCTGTCCTTACCCATATATAAAACATAGTATTTGATATAAATGCGTAGAAAATTATGATTTTTATATAGAAGTATCATATTGATGTTGGATGAGAATTGTGATAGTAGCTACGAATTATATATTATATAGTTTAGTGAGTTGAGCCAATGCCCATAATATATTTAAATTTTATTGTATTTTTTATGTATTAGATAAGGTTATGGTTGGGTATCAATATTTCATGAAACATAAAGTGTATATTTTTCATGTTGATTCTATTTCATATATTTATAAATCTTTTACAATGCTTTTTTATATTTATTATTATTGGATAACCTATTTTCCGCTTTATTATTTATTTACTAGTTATGGGTAAACGCATTTTATAGGGGTATGTAAAAATTTTAGAATATTCATGAATGGAATTATTGATTTTATATCTTAGTTCATAGTCTCCCAATGATTATTTTTGACCCTTTATTTTAGTTTTGATCCTCTTGTTTCTAGTGATACATTGATAAGGTCAACAAGTATCCCGACACAGTTATTATTCGTGTTATATACACTAATGCCTTATAAGTGCCATTTGAGTTTATGTTTTTCATGGAAGGATTCCACTATAAGTGGAGATATAATGCTGGGTCTTGGGAGTTAGGCCATGAGAATGCCTTTCTAGAATGGTGTGGGTTTAATCCAAAATTGGAAGGGTATGTCTAATATCTAGATTAGGAAATATAATATTAGTTTATTTTCATCTTATTATATTGTAATAATTTTAGGATTTTGGAATTATACATTCACCCACCACCAATGTGTTTTTACTATAATTTACAAACACCAATTTTTATTAATTAAAATATACTTATATCCAATTAAGATATTTTTCATATATATCATTGGGGAAAATATATTAATATATACCAAATGGTATTATGTGTTGATAAGATTGATTGATTATGAGTATTCACCACTAGAGGGTAAATGATTGGGAATGAAATGTATAGATTTACTGTGGGGAGTTTACTGGATTCCTGTATGGTAACATGGTAGACCTCCCATTTCTTGACAGGTGGTTTCAAGGCTCGCATGATAGGGGCCCGGAGAAGGTGGCACACACCTTGATCCTGCAGGCCGGTTGTTGGTGTATTTGGGAGGCCAGGAAGAACTGGAGGCATGACGGGGTCCAATCTTCTTGTAATTCCATCACTATCAGCATGAATTATCTTCCTCTTGACCTGGGATGTCTCTCTAGTAAGTGGCGAGAGGCTCTTTCTCTCCGCTGGATGCATGTGAGGTAGAAAGGTGCCCATGCAGTGAACACCACTAAAAAAGGCCATTGGGTATGATAGAACCCACCATCTAGTGGTATCAAGATGAAAATAGATGCGTCTTGTAGTATGGGGGTTCTGTGAGGGGGTGGGGCAGTCCGGGACTCTCACAACTCGGTCTGGCTGGTGTTCTCCTCTCGCCTTGTCCAAGGTTCTTCTCATCCAGCTGAAGCCAAGACTCTGATGCTGGGTATTTATCTCTACCAGCAAGAAGGTATTTCCCTTTCAGAAATTGAAATAGACTCAAAAAAATTCAATGATTCCTTAAATATAATTTGCCTGACTCCTTGGTCTATTACCTATATCATCAGAAAATGTAGAGTTAAGATCACAAACACTACTAAAGTGATGCACTCCTGGAGGGAATGAAATTAGGTTACAGACTATCTTGCGTCATTGGAGGTCATTGGTCTAAACCCAGTTTGTGTTCATAATATCCATACTCTCAAATCCGAAGGGGTGAACTGAATTAGGGGATATTTCATTGGCCTGCATTATTTCAAACCTCCTTAGGCCCTCTATTGAGAGGTTGTGGGGTTGAGGTGTTTGTTCGTACTTCTTCTTTCCTTAATAAAAACTGACATGATGACGAAAATATCTTATTTTTAAAGAAAAATTATTATATTAGAACAAAGAGTGTAAAAATGGGTTTTTATAAATTTTTCCTTTTTAAAATAGTTCACAGATCTTGTTATTTTTAAAACAGTTTGGTAATTTTTGGTTTTGAGAAAAACACGTATAATAGTTTTGAAAATATAGTTCAAATTTGTTTTTGTAACACCATTATATTATAAAATAATAACATTTTGTTCGATAGTGTATGAAACATTCAACACTGATCTTAAACAATCCATAAAATATATTTTTTAAATATATTATCTTTTATAGTTTGTGGTACACCCAAACCTGATTCTAATTGAATCGTAATATAGTATATTGCTATATCCTATTCATTAAATTGATGCGTATGAATAGAAATAACCAAATTTGATTAATTATAATATTTATTAATGATTAAAATAAGTTAAAAAATTATCCATTTTAATAAATTAAATACGAATCATTTCAAATAAAAAAATTATTTTCTTGAAAAACAGTATTTTTATAAAAAATGGTTTCCTGACATATTGTGCACTTCTGTTAAAATTAATATTTTCAAATTTACTAAAATTTATTTCATAAAATAAAAATAATTTTTTAATTCTCGACTTCTAAATTATCTAAGATTGAATTTTTTAAATTTTCTAAAAATATTAATTTTCTTTATGAATAATGAAAAATATTAGTTTTTTTAAAACTACATGTTTGGTTGAAAGAAATTAGAATAACTATTTTGTTTTAAAAATTTATAAAAATTAAAATTAGTTCAAATATATTATAATCAATAAAATTTATCTCATTTAATCAATTTCATTTTTAATTTTCATATAATGACTTTCTATACTTACGAAAATCTTTCATTGGAAAACTATTTTTTCATCGCATCTATGAGATTAATTTTTTTAAAAAAAATCTACCACATCTGTGAATGGAATTTCGAAAAATGGAATCCATATTTGGAATCATAATATTTATTATAATATAATAATGTCAAATTATTTTTTTGACATAATAAATAGAAAAAAAACAAAAAATAATTATTGTGGTTATGGTTATAACAGGTTTACTATGAGGTTGAAATGGAAATAAAATGGTTAAAAGACCTATAATCGTATCAAATTCCTATTTTAAAACCATATTTTAACCTTAAATCATCAAAGTTTCTAGAATGATCCATTTAAAATCATTATTTCATGTTTAAATTGTTGGTATCATTTTTACATTTCATAAATTCTGAGTATATCCTCTCCCCCACTTATAAAAGGAGAAAAAAGCTCTACTACTATTCAGACACCCAAAGCCTTTTATCTCAAGAAATAACCACCCATACCTATTACAAAAATCCCTACCCAATTCCTAGAGTCCAGTTTTTAACTACTAATCTAATATTCGAAGGATATAGGTATAAACCTAAAGAGTATGTCTGATGAAGTGGTAATGTTTTTAACCAAATTTTTTATTTTAAAAATTCTTAAAACTCCATAAAATATTATAAAACTGTGATAAAATAATAATACTAGTAAATAAAATATAATTATATGTTTTTATGTTAATTTCATAACTTATATCCATAATATCTTCCAACAAATGGGAAACAACTGTCAATCATGTGTACGATGGACTACCACCTCGCGAAACAACATAATTAGTTTTCCATTACCGCCTCTCATGGATAGATATAATTATTTATTTAAAATATTTATATTATATTTATGAAATTAATATACTAATGGAATTATAATTTCAAATATTACATATTTCTATGAAATTCTTATGAAAATAATAACACCACAAATGTCTACGTGTGGACTACTACCTCCACATAACAATGCGAATTGTTTTTCATTTTATAATCAAATGGATGATAACGAGTTTATATTTAATGAATATAATTTAAAAAATTTATATAATAATTGTTCTATAATCTTGAACTGTAATTTACATTTGTTATAGTTCAAATGTAGGAAAAATAGAATCAATGTTCAGGTTTATGTATGGTCAGTCATCTCCATGTATAATGTAATTAATTTCACCATATCTATTATTTCTAGAGTATTATAAATAATTTAGTAATGATTAAAAATAATAATTATATAATGGTTATGATTGTTGATATCATGGAACCATATTAAAATAAAAATTATTGAAATTAAAAAACCAAAACATACACGAAAACAGAGCAATTATCTCCAAAATAGTGAATTTAACAGATGATTGTTAATAAATTGGTCATAAAATAATATTGGTAAATCATATTTGTTATGGACTTTTAAGACCCAATATTCACGTCAATTAATATTTTATCATAGTGGATTAATATTCATTACATAACATAATGATCCATGCCATAATTTCTTAGTTTTGGAGCCTTTTGAAACATGGGGACATAAACGACTAGCTCATAATTGGGCTACATCATCTCACATTATGTTCTTCATATCTAAAGCCCATCTTATATATATCATAAATAATATAAATCATAATATTCTAGAAAAATGGAATTTAATAATGGGATATTTTATATTCTATGTAAGGGTAAATGAAAGAGATATTAACATTTCATGAGCACAAAGGTATGGGAACATGAGAATAACATTTGAAAACAATACCCTAAAAATCATAGATAAAACAATTGATTCTTTGGAAAAATATTGGTAGTTCATTATTCATGAATCCTAATATAATCATTGAACATGATCCATTTAAACATGACATTGTAATTAGTAATATATTTTTTCGTACACATAAACTTATAACACTGTGAACATGTATTAAAAGAAATAGGTTCACTCATTACGTTTAGGACATGAAATCCGGGCATCACATAAACTTTAAGACATAGAACCATATAAATTGATAACCCTTTGGACATGAAATAAAGGTCCATTCATAACATTTTTAACATGTAATTATTTTCATTTATAACAATGTGGACATATATTCAGGTTCACACATCAAATTGTGAACATGTAATCATGTTCAAGTAATAAATATTTACTCATACTTTATCAATCATTACCCAATGAATTTTTGGGATATTTAGATGTAAACCAGAACATAATACATACATATATGTTCCAAATGAAGTATATCATAACCCATTAAAACATGAATAGTTTCACTAAGATTTCATTAATTCACCTTTGCATAACCAAAGAAAAATAAATGTGTTTTATAAACATTTAATAATCATAAAAATTAACCATCCCTAGAAAAAGTAAGGATGGTATCATTCAATATATTCCCTAGTAAAACATAAGTAACATCAAAGGATATCATCATAGATGCATAGTGATTTTGAAAGATCACATTCAACATTTTTTTGAGTAAAATAGCCATTCCACTTTAAAACAAAATTAAAAACATAAAATGTTTTCAAAAAACTTTTATTTGAAAATAATTTTGGAAACATATATATGTGGTTTTAATGATCATTGAAAATAATTATTGTGATAATATACTTTCTAAAATGAAATCATTTATTTAAAATCTATGAAATTTGACAAATATTAAGGGAATAATTATCATTGGATAGAACATTGATAATTTTTATGATAATCTTGAAATATTTGAGAATTCATGATACTGGAAAATTCTATTAATTATTTTTTATGTAAAACACCTATTCCATTCTTATTTTTAGGAAAATCCAAATTGGACTTTTTCAAAAACATATGAAGATTCATTTCATAAAATTTGAAAAAAAATCAAGCATGGGTAAATATTTCCTTAATAAAATAGATAGAAAATTAAAAAAAAGAAGATATTTTTTAGAAAACATGGATATGGATGAAAAATGGTTTTTGACTAATGAGAGAAATCAATACAATTTCTCATAAATATTTTTTAGAACACTAGGATTCATAGAGATATGATAGTGAAGGAAAAATGATTTATCATCTAATAAATAGACGAAAATAAATTTCAAGAGTTTCTTAGGAAATGGATCATATGTTTTTCTTATTCAAAGCATAAAAATAAACAATTCTCATAATCGATGAGAATAATTGTAAAACCCTTACACCTTTGGTAACATTGAATTATAATACCATTGAAATAATAGTGTTATATTAATCCTAAAATATCATTATAAAAAACAAATTCATGGTATTACATGTCAATAGGGCTATATATACACATCATAAAAGAATATAGGTCCACAACACAACATATGTCTCCAGGTAGGAAAATTATGAGAAAAATTCCTTATAACATTGGAAACTTTTGAACCATAAACCAAATGAAATAGAGATCCTAAAATTTAAATTTAAATATTAATAATTTCTAGGAGAAGATTCTTAAAATACATTAATGTGTATTATATATACTAGATAAAAGAACCACATAGTGAATATAGTTTTTCTCACAGAAAATAAAAGTGAGATGAAAATACCATAACTTATGTCCAACTTCTTTAGTACACATTTGAACCTCCAGTATAATAAATATAATTTTATTATTCATATATTTTATAGAAAATATATATATATATAACATGTATTATTTAGAAAGAAGACCAGGAAATGGTGGAAGCTGGACCTATGATATTATTAAATAAAAAGAGAGAGAGACAAGAATACAAGGGGTTGTTACATAAATAAGTTTGAATCACACCAAAAATATCTACCTCCTGCATTAGGGCATAGTAGTCAGGGGTCGTGAAAGAATAAATCATATCCAGTTCAATGAGTGCCTTTTTCGCTAAGGCATCTGCCACCTGATTAACCACCCGATAGACATGCGAAAATACAATATGAATTTGAGTGAGCTTGTTGAGATAGTAAACCCACTGGGATAGCACATGCCATGTCACATTAGGTGTCCTTGTTCTCAAACAATAAATCCTACTATGATAATCAGATTCAATCCATATCCATTTGTAATTAAACTAGACAGTGTACCTCACTGTATAGATCATTTCCTAGATTTCAACTTTTAAGGCACTTCTAACTACAATGAATTGATAAAAACATCCCTTTACAAACCCACAGTAGGTGAAAAACACTCCCACATAGACTAACGAACTGGTACACCAGATGCAGCTCCATTAACATTCACCTGGACGCAAGGCACAATAGGTGGTATCCATCGAAGATGCATAAGCATTCGAGGTGTGTGTGTCCGACCCAAAACATCATGAATTTTGAGAGTTTGTAAATCAGAAATAGTATTAGACATATCACTATATTGGAAAAGTGAAGCAGAATACACGCCCCTATGAATGGCCATAATTTCTTGTTGGAAAGAATTGTGCGCATTGCCAAACCGTGCATCATTTGTTTCTTTCCAAAGGTATGTAACGACTGTAGTGACTGGAACAAGTAAAAAATTGTGAATCTTCTCACTATAGTAAGAATGAGATAGCATGGATAGCTGGTCAGTAAGTGGGTTGCATGTGTGAAAAACCATCCCAAACAGAGATCTCATATAAGACTAGAGCCGCTTGGGCTAGTCACATTCCTAGAATACATGCTATATGGAATCCTCAATAGACCTACATAGGGAAAATATATAATCCATATTAATTCTGGATCATTTGAATTAATCAGATGTGGGAATTATATTTTTCTATATTCTTCAGATCAAAATAAATATGGAAGGTCGTATATAGATGGCTCTAAAATTCATGATCCAAGCAGGTGGGTGAACAAGGCACCCATATAGTAGACTATAAAAGTCCCTTTAATTAAGTTGTCCAGTTCTGATATGGATCCAACCCAAAGTGTCACAATAAATAAATGTATAACTATTAATCTCATCCACCACATGAGAAGGAATGATAGAGTCACGTGAGTGTATCTTTGATAGAACACCTGAAATGGAAAGAGGGGATGCTTCAGGTGGAACATTCAGATCATACATTGGCTATTCAAGCCATTTTTTTCTCCAACAATTAAGAGTAGAGTCCCTACATACCAACCATTTTGTATCATGAATGATCCTAAAATAGGAATGTTTGAGAGATTCCCAAACTGATGATTCAAGGTAGTATTTGTAACCATTGAGTAGTGGTTTTGTAATTTAGTTCGAAACGAAGTCATTATCAGCTTCATTTGAAATTAGACTATCTAAATTTCCAAATTAAAACATCATTGATGTTATAGAGATCCTTGATTCCAAGGCCCTCCATCTCCATAGGTTTGATGCATTCATTCCATGAAATTGTAATCAACAGTCTTTCATGTGTTGGCCCTATCCATATTATGTTCTACACCATGGTTTGAAGCTCCTTGAGAAGTCCTCTCATCCATATATAGAGGGAGAAAGAATAGACAAGCTATGATGTGATCGGTAAGTTCACGAGGAAAACCCTCCCATCCTGGGACATCTCCTCCCCTTTCCAGCTGGCCAGTTGATGAATGATACCAACATTAATCATGGTTATATAATAAAAATAATTTTAAACATGATATAAATATCATATATATATATATATATAGATTACATATGTATTCATATTAATTCATAAAATATAAATATTGAAAATTAGATACATCGTTCATGGAGACATATGGTCATACGTACACATACAAATGGTTTCCATTTTATAAAAATATTGAGAGAAATAAGGGTTAGTAATATATTACCCTTAAATAATTAGTTTTATAACATATATATAAAATAACTTTATTTAAATATTTATTTACCACCTTCAATTTAATGCGTATGTGAATAATAAATCACATCACTTTGTGAGGTGGTATTCCGTCGTACACATGAACAAAATTGTATTTTATCCCAAGAAATAAAAATTAAAAAAGTATATATGATATAATAATTCATTAAGTATTTTTGTGTTAGAAAATTTATCTATATAAATTATATCCATAATAATAAAAATTGTGAGAGGTGTTGATGTAAAACTTGTCACATTGGTTCGTGAGGGTGTAGTCCATCGTATACATGAGTGACTTTATCATTTCCCATTTTATGGAATTGGATATGGATATAGGTAATTTAAATAAAACAATAAAAAAATATTATTTTGAATATTTTTATTTTGATATATTATATTTTTTAATAATTTTTAATGGAGGTGGAGTAAGAAATAAAATATAAACACTCATTGAAGAACGTTACCACTTCTTCTGGTAACCTCCATTGGTTTGCACCAAAAGCAGTCAGAGGTTGGATTTATGATAAATTAAAAGCTCATAAGATGTGTTTTTGAGTTTAGTAATTCATTTCTTGAGGTCTTGGATGATACAAAAGTATATTTTTGTGTGAAGATAATATGAGAGCTGATGGCCTTTTATAATTGAGGTGAGTGACAAACTTGTAATTTTTAAAATAGATTAAGGTGTACCAACATTTTTCACTTTCCGAAAGGAATCAAAATGAAAACTGAAAAATTAAATTGGTTATATATTCTAAATATAGTCAACCAGTTGTTTTTGTAAATGCTTATAGGTAATTTCACCCCTTATCTTTTTATTTTAACTTCCTGGTAAACCTGTTTTAAACATAACCGAGGTCATTAAATTTTACTATTATCAATATTTATTATGATAAAAAACAATGTTGAAATTATTAGATAATATAAATTATTATTGACCAAATGTGGAATCCATTTTTTCACATTTCATTCACGTAAGTGGGAAATTTTTATTTTAAAAATAATCTTGGAGACATGATGAAAGAGCGGTTTTCCAAATAGAAAAGTTTCAAAAGATGAAGTTTTTTTGTATAAAATTTAATATGAATTTAATTAAATTGTAATAATTTGGATTAATAGATATATTATTTAACTAATTTTACTTTTAAACCCATATTAAATTATGTTTTAAGTTTTTAAATGTGTTAAAAGAAATTATAATTCTTAATAAAAATCAATATTTTCACTATTCATCAAAACAATTATCTTTTCATAAAATTCTAAAAAACTGACTCCAACATACTTTTCCCATTTCGATTTGAAAAATAATTTTTATTTTTTAACATAAATTTTCTAATTGTTTAAAATTTTATATTTTAAAAATAAATACAGAGATGGTGACAAAATTTCCAATTAAAAAATATAGTTTAAAGCATAACATTTGATTCATTCTTATATCTTTAATAGAAAAAACATAACAAGAATTTTAAACATTCAATTTGATATATAATATATTAATTTTTCTAAAATAATTCAAAAAAAATATTTATTTAATTTATTGAGGTAAAAAATTATTCTGTCCTTAAAAAAAGTTTTTTTTGAATACTATTCCTATTGTTTTCAAATGTTTTTTATTTATATTTATAATTAATTATCCACCAATGAATTAATTATATATAAATCTATAATCCTTATATATTAATCATTTAATTAATCCTATTTAACTCATAATTCTAATGGCTAGGTGAAAATGTTCATATTAAATAATAATATTTTAATAGTACGTCACATTTCATTAAAACTGGGTGTTTCATGTAATGTAAGCTGAAGTAAATGTTTAATTTAATGAAAAATATAGAAAATATGATATTTATTTAAAAAAAATTCACAAAATCTTAGTGCTTTTATCTTAACCACATTAAAATGAATTTATCCCTTGAAATTCAGCAATATGGAACCATAAATAGAGGGTACTTATGTGTTATTACATTCTCTTGTTCCAAGGTAGCCTTCTTATGTGGACAGTTTTGAAAAAAAAATAATTTAAATAGTTGTGTGGTGTTATTTAATATCACTATTTTGTATGATTCAGAATCTCCAATAGTTTTTTCCAAAAAGAATGATCATGCTCCAACAATACAACCTTTGAGTTTAGCATATGTGATGGATTAGGATTGTTGAAATATCCGGACTTTTTTAGGTACATTTCTATCTATGTTTCATTCATTTGAGAATTAGTGGAATAGTATTGTTCTTAAATAGAGAGTATGTGTTGCATAAAATAAACTATTAAAAAAAGAAAAAATATTTCTTATAATTAATAGAGTCTTGTTATAAATTGGATATGGTTTAAAAATGGATTCATGGTGAGTTAATAGGAATTAAAGAGAAATTCAGATGAAAAAAACTATAGAACATTTACACGTCATGTAATTGTTCATGGGTCTTAATAAAATAAAATTGAGGAGACAATTGTTTTCTAAAAATAATTCAACCTATTTACACAACGTGTAATTTAATTACACATCATGTAAATGCCCGACATAATGTTTTAATCTAGTTGTGCAGATTCTTTTTGATTGAAACTATTTTAGATCATCTCCTCTCAATCTAGGCGAACCCATCAAGAGATTTTGGAGTACCAAAACTCCAATAGGATGTCCCGTTTATGCGATCAATCATTGGTAAGTCTTCATCGGTGGATTCCTTCCCTCTCTTCAATATTATCCTAGCCAATGTGGTAAAATCCATTAGATAATTACATTTTTGGTTTTGATAATGATCAATCGTGATATAGGAACCTCTTGGAAACCATCTGCATCTTTCATAGTGGGAGTTGGACATTGGAAACATTTTTGTATCTTCTGTTAAATTTATGTGGTCTAATATTTGAATCACATAGTCATGATTTTTATTTCATTCATGAAATTTATAGAATTGTTATATTTTTTTATCAATTGAGCTTCCCAATGGATTTAATAAATTTGGTGAATTAAATAATTATGAGACATTGAAATTGTGTGTTTGAAGAATTAACAGTTGAATTTTTTATTTCAAGTTGATATTATGAAAGTGTTTATCAATAATAGAATTAATTAATGGGTGATTGATACATATGTAATATTTTGCTATTATAATATAAGTGATTATCAAATTAATCGTTGGTAACTTGGTCATTCATTAGAGAAATATTGAATGGTAACATGTTCATTCATTTGTGAAATAAAGAATTGTAACAAGGAATTAAAATGTGAGAATAGATGAATAGTAACATGTTCACTCATTTTTTAGATATAGAATGGTAACATGGTCTTTAAATTTTGTGAAGTAATGAATGGTAACATGGTAATTCATTTGTGAAATAAAGAAATGTGACATGGTCATTCGATTGTGTGAATTAATTAATGGTAACATGATAATTCAATTGTGAAAATAATAATGGTAACATGACCATTTAGAGATGAAATATCGCTCAAGGATAGATCAAAATTTCGAATGGGTTGAATAAGGTATAGAAGAATAGTTGTCTATGAGAACCTAAGGGTTATGTGGTTAAATAAATATTAATTGATAATATGATAATTGTTTAATTATTCAGTATAATTATTTATTTATACAACTACATACACTATTTTATAATGGATATTTTTTAGACAACCTCGGTGGTGGCCTACAAAGTTGCACTCAAAACCTATTCATGCTACATCATATGCACCTGAGTATAACTTATTATTTCATGACATGTTATGGAAAAAGGACTTGTGTTAGATGGATAATTTGAGAATGGAGAATGGATGAGGGAACCAAAAATGGTTTTAGACCTGATTTGGAGTCTCCAATGTCATTATTTTTTGTTTTCATTTAAGACACTTGACATGTACATTAGCATGGAATGTTATTGTTTTAGTTTGATATTGTATTTCCTAACATGTTTTCTATAAGATATTGTTTTTTTCTGTTATATGTTGATTTCTCTATTTCATACTATTTCAGATTTTGTATTAATCTAATAAAAGAGGATATAGTCTCCCCAAGAATGAATTATCAGACCCTCGCTACTTGTTAGAAGCCTCTAGGATATGGGGAGGTTCACTTGAGGTCATGTGACTGACTATATTAGGGCCCCATCATGTGGAGCCCGTGTCAGGAGACTACAAAATAATATTATAGATGTTTCATTTTCTTCACTTTTTTCATACTGTTTAGGGAAGGATATATAAGAGACTAAGAAGTGTTGGGACCTGGTAACGAGCCAGTGCATTGGAGATTAAACCCCATGTATAAGGAAAACCCAAGTACCCATGGTGGGATATTTGTTTTTTATTTTTGTTTCCATAGCCAAATATTAGTTCAACCTGAGTGATTCACTTGTTGTGTGATAGGAAAATTGTTTCTGGTATTTTTTGGGAATTAAATCATGGCCCAGATTGGAATTATAATTGAATATGAATGCCTCATTCTAGGAACATAGGATTATTTGGTGACAAGAATCATTTTTGACAAACATGGGAAAATGGGTTTTGGGTATGTTGTTGAACTTGGACTATTTTATTTTCTTATAATGCTGAATTGAAGATGGCTCCTAATATGAAATTATATGCGGTAAAATGATGTCATAATGTGCATATATGGGTGTCTAAATGGGAAAACTGAAATATTAGAATGTTTTTTACCATTTTAACCAAGACATATGTGTAAGATGATTAATGGTAGTAATAGTGTATCTGTTTTGAATTTGTAGTGAGGATTGGGAATTGTTTTATGTTTTTTTTTCTCTTGAGAAAATATGGAAAGGTTATGTTTAGAGCCATAAGATGTGTGGTTGGAATTATAGATATAATAATCCACGATGATGCTTTTTGAGTGGATGACAGGAAGATATGGATGGATATTCTCTACTATTAGAGGAAACTGAGGCACTAATAGTGCCGGTTTATGAAGAAGGGGTGAAATTTTTAGGGAAATTTTATCACCTCATGTTGTACATGGATGGAGACCTCGGGTGGGTTGTGAAGAGTATGTATAACCTTACTAGGGAGTTTCAATATCCATACCCACTAAATTTTACTATAAAGGGAAGACTTGAGGGAGTTGAGTATTGGGTTGAGACTATCTAGATGATACATGACCATTTAGAGGTGCCTACTGAAAAGTGGGTTATGTTGGCCACTTATATGTTATGTGGATCAGAAAAGTGTTGGTGGGATATTACTGTGTGATCTATATAGGATGATGGCATGTTATAGAAGGATTTTTTGGAGAACTACTACCCATAGATGCTGAGATAGGAGAGAGTGTGAACGTTTATGTAGCTTACTCTGGGGAGAATGTTTGTGATGGACTATGATGAATTTTATACAGACCTACAATGAATTTCGAAAATGTTGATGAGATATGAGATAGATATAAGTAGACGCTTTGATGATATAATTAAGTGTAAGATTAAGT
Source organism: Viscum album (assembly GCA_963277665.1). NCBI lineage: Eukaryota > Viridiplantae > Streptophyta > Magnoliopsida > Santalales > Viscaceae > Viscum > Viscum album. Next base: position 263,570,395 of record OY728163.1, on the reverse strand, counting down.
ATCAGGTTAACCTATTTCGATGAATGATGTTTATTGAGGTGGTGGATCATGATCTCATAGATGAGGGGAACCTGAAGGTGGGTTTCAATGTAGGATATACTATAAATATTGGATGATTAGTAGGTGATACTTTTGAGAGAAGTAAGAAAAACTATGAAAACATTAGTTAGAGAAGTGGATAGTTGAGTACATAGATTGGAGGGTCAGTTTCATATGACCTTGTGGGAGTGATACATTATAGGTGTGTTAGGTTAGTCAATTATCAAATAGATTTTCACCAAAAACTAGTAGAGTGTCTGTCTTATGGTAAGATGGGGAATTTGTAGAATATATAGAGGAAACAATGAAAAATGATCAGTGAGGGTGCAAATAGATAGGGTAAGAGTGTGGAAATGAGATATTCTACACCTTATCTGGATGACAACTGATGTTATACTATCAATGTTTGAAGAGGCTGAGGACATGGTGCTTCTATGAATGAATGACCATATCATCAATTTGGTGCAACTTAGGGGAGTCATAACACATCACAAGGGAGAGGGGGAAGAAAAATACATGCAATACAGCCTACACATGTGGATAATGAGGCTTGAACACCAATAATGAGAGTTATTATTTTTGTAGCTTCTATATTATTTAGATTCACATTTGATATTGATGCCTCTCATTCCATTATTTTTTTCAAAACATGTTAATGGTTTGATCTTGGGGGTGAATTTCATGTTTGGGGTAGTGACTATAAATACACCATCGAGAGTACAGTCTACATAAATATATATATGCAAGGGGTAATCTCTTGAAATTGGGGAATATAAATATTTATGGTATTTAAATGTTCTTGACATGTTCAGATTTAACGTAATTATGGGTATGGAATAGATAATAATATATGAATCCCACATAGATTTTTACATGGGGAGAATGACTTTTTTATCTCTTAAGAGTGACCTTAATATTCAATATAGGGAGTGGTATATCCTAGATGGTCAAGAAATTCCAATTAATTAGCAACTAGGAGCAATCACAACCCCAATTGTTGGTTTATTGTTAGATAGTTGAGGACTACAACTTGATATATGTTAAAAAGTAGTCAAATAGTTTATAGATATTTTTCCTGAATTCGTTTCATGACTTACACCAAAGTGAGATGTAAAATTCCCTATTCATCACCTCTTGGGTGTTGATCGAGTAGCAATTCAACCATACAAATTGGAACCAATAGAGACTCGAGATCATAGGACTTAGCTTGAGGATTTGAAGGACAATAGATTTATTTTTACTAGTATAACTCCTTTGGGACGACTTATTTTGTTTCAAAGGATGCCAAAAATATATTGTGCTTTTGAGTTGATTACCAAAAGTTAAACCGGATGTCTCTGAAGAACCAATGTCCTCTTTTGTGTATTGATGAACAATTTGAATAGTTAATAGGAGCTTATATGTTTTAGAAGATTGACTTGATATTAGGTTATCATCAGCTGAGATATGGGGGATCTGAAATAGTGAAGACTTCATTCAGAAGTAGGTATGTCTTATATGTTTTCATCGTAATGTTGTTCGGATTGATGAATGAACTAGTAGAGTTCATTTACCTGATGAATATGATCTTCCATCCATACATGTATCAGTTTGTGGTGGTGCATGTGGATGAAATCTTGGTGTACTACAAGACTCATGACAATAATACTTATCACCTTAAAATTGTATTCATTACACAGTTAGAGCATCGACTATAATCCATATAATATAACTTCCTATTGTATATCAATTAGGTACACTTCATTAGACACATCATCTCAGATATGGGGTTTCAGTAGATTCAGGGAATGTACAGGTAGTGGTTTCAAAGGAGTAGCCCAAGATTGTTTTAGATATCCATATATTTCTTGGTTTAGCTAGATATTATCAGAGATCAAAATAGTTTTTTTTCAAATTTCGATGAAACTATTTGGATTTTGACCATAGAAGGGGATTATTTTTGATCATTCAAAATGATTTGAGAATGAATTCTAAGACTTGAAGAAATGTTTAACTTCGACAATGATCATGATATGTCTAAACCCATACGGGGAGTAAACAGTGTATTGTGACCCTTGTGGGACTATAAATTTAGTAGTGTTGATATAGGGATATAAAGTTTTTTAATATTGGTCTATGAAACTAAATCAACATAAACCGAACTACCTTATGCATTACCATGAACTGGTAGTTGTAGTCTATGTTTTTACCAATAGTGGAATTACCTATTGGGTGAGAAGTTTATAGTGTTTACATAAAACATTAGCATGAATTATATCTTCTTACATTGAATTTTTAATCTTAAACAACATATATGGGTTGAGAATAGGTTTTCTTTCCATTTTGAGCTTCCATATATGACCCAGAAGAGAAACAGTGTGGCTGACGCCTTGGGCAAGAATACACACACTCATGTGGTATATGAGTCTTGTGATGAAGGAAAGATGATGGATTTTCTAGATGAAATGTATGTGGTGGTTTATGAGAGTGAGGAGAATATTAATATGGTATCAATTTCAATGTATTATACACTTTTTATGTGAATCTGAGATAGGTATTTTGTAGATCTGATGTGATTGACCCTAAGAGAAAATCATAAAGGTGGGGAGTCACCTTCATATTGAAGAATAAATTTGTATGAGATATATTTTTTCATGAATCATGAAGTTATGACACTGAGCATGTGAGAGGAGCTTATGCAAGAACTTCATGGAACCCAGTGGGTGGTACATCTAGGTGTAACGAAAATTTTTGGTGACATATGATGACAGTTTTGTTGGTCAGTCACAAAGAAGGAGATAACAGTGTTAACGACCCGATACAACACCTATCATAAGGTGAAGGTAGAGTATCAAGGACATGGTGGTTTGTTATAGTTTTTGTCCATTCCATAATGGATATTGGAATAAGTGACCATGTAATTTCTGTGGGTCTTTCAAGGATGCAAAGAAAGTATGATGTTGTATGTGTTATGGTGGATTGACTGTAGAATGCAGTGTAATTATTTCTATAGTGGAGGATTTTTAAGTAGACAAGTTGTGAATGTTATATGATCAAGAGATAGTCTATCTACATGGGGTGCTATAGAATATAGTTTCAGATCATGACTCACACTTCCAATCATGATTCTAGTATGTATTTTAGAAAGTTCTTGGTACACATGTTTTATTGAGTATGCCGTTCCACCCACAAACAGTAGGGTAGTAAAAGCATACTATATAGGTATTTGAGGATATTCTATGGTCATGTGAGCTCAACATCGGTGGGTTGTGAGAGAAGAATGTCTCTTTAGTTGAGTTTTCCTATAACAATAAATATTAGGAAACCATATATATGACACAATAAGAGGCTATTTATTGATTCCCAAACAGATCACCTCTATTTTAGATAGAGGATGGTGACTCAACGTCGTTGGGAATGAGTCTCGTGCAAGAGATATTAAAAGAAGTTTAGCTAATTTGGAAATGTATAACCATGGTTTAGATTAGGTAAAATCATATTATGATACTTAGATATGAAACCTATATTTTAAATAGGGTGATCATCTATTCTTATGGGTATTTCCATGTTGGGTCACCATAGGATATAGAGGTAGGGAATGTTTGTGCATGATTTCATTGGACCATTTCAAGTAGTGGAGTGAATCAGTTCTGTAGTGTACCTTTTTACTCTTACCTATAAATATAGAGTTACACATGATGTTTTCAATGCATCACAAATATAAATGTATAATCTAAACTATTATCATGTGATCATGGTGGAGGATTTTTATCTTTATATAGATGTTTCCCTTAACGAGCATCCAACATGAATATTGGATCACAATTATAAAGTGTTACGGGAAAAGACTAGGTCAATTGTTTATGGATTGGGGAAATAACATAATATACCTGAGGAAACATGGGAGAGGTAATAATATATGTGTAATTAGGGGAATGATCTATTTCAGTCAGAATCTCAAAGATACATGTAAGTGCAGTTTGAGGATGAGGTGTTATTAGGTGGGGAGACTATAAGACCGCAAATTTTCAGGGACATTGATTTCATTGTATTTTGGTTTGAGCCTTAGTATCCCATTATTGTTTTGGATACAAAGAGACTTTTTTGTAGAATGTGACATAAAATTTTGGAATGTATTCTCGTTTTATTTAATGGAGTCTGGGTATAGATTGGTTTTGTGATTAAAATGTTTTCATGGTGAGTTTAGAGGCTTTAAAGAATAAATGAACTTAAAACTGTAGAAAATATACATGTCGTGTCAGGGGATTACATGTTGTGTAATTATTCTTGAGTTTTAATAAATCAATCTAATTTGATGTTTTGTTTTAAAACAAGTAAAAAGATTTACACAATGTGTTACTAAATTACATGTCATGTAAATTCCCAACCTATAGTTTTATAGTGGGTTTGAGGATGATTTTTCAGAGAACCCGTTGAAGATTTTCTCCTCTCAACCTAGGGAGACCCTCTAGGCGATTATAGAGTGCCACAACCCCAACCAAACATATGGTTAATTTAATAAATCTCTGGTATGTCTTTGTGGTTTGATTTATTCTTTCTCTTCCTTCTTCTTCAATACGTTGCTGTAAAATCTTCAATACGTTGCTGTAAAATCCATTTGATAATTGCATTCTTGTTTTTGATCATGAAAAGTCATGATAAAGGAACCTCTTGGAAACCATCTTCTTCATTCTTCATGAGATTTAGACATTGTAAACATTTTTGAATATTCGATTAAATGTGGTGGTATAATATAAAAAACTCATAGTCATGATTTTTATTTCGTGCATGAAAATTTTAGAATTTATAGATTTTTTTTAAAATTGAATTTCCAAATAGAATTAATTAATTTTCTTAATTAATTAGTTATGTGATCATTAAATTGTTTCTATGATTAATTAATTGGAAAATTAGTTATTGGATGTTGATATTGTGAAAGGATTAAATAATTATAGAATTAATTAATTGGTAGTTGATACATATGTAATATTGTGTTTTTATGATATATGTGATTATCAACATAATAAAAGATAACACATAAATTCATTTTTAAATAATAAATTGTATCATGGTCAATAAATTTGGTTAATTAATTAATGGTTACATGGTAATTTATTTGTGAAATAAATAATGGTATCATGGCCACTAAATTATTGGAATTTATGAATTTTAACATGGCCATTCATTTTTGAAATAATGAATGGTAACATGGTAATTCAATTTTTATAACTATTGAATAGTAACATGGTCATTCATTTGTGAAATAAATAATGCTAACAAGGTTATTTTGTCATGAGCACTCCCCCCAAAGACACCACAATTTGTGAAGAGAGATAATGACCCAGAGTCCAGCCTTTAGCAAGCCATGGGTTGGCGACTTGCACCATGGGTATAAAAATCTCATTTATGGGAGGAATTATCCTCTATAAAGGAAATAAGATTGGGATATAAGATAAAACATCAAAAAACAAAAATACATGATGCAAAAAAGGAATCCAAAACCATACCACAATTCATGCATAAATAAAATAGATATAACCGTCATCTTTGAAGAAAATACCCAAAAGAATATCTAAGGCAGCGATGCAAAATTTATCACAAAGTCCAAGATACTAACACCTAGAACAGTCCATGCAATCCAACTAGGAATATTAAAATAGTTTTATATTTTTTAGTGTGAGAATAAAATTATACTTAGTAGGAAATCCAAATTCTCTCGCGAAAATGTGAAAGAAGCATACTAATGAACCTATGTAAAAATAGCAGAACTGGAAATCACCTATAAAGGTATACTAACAATCCCAACATCACTAAGTCATGGTCACAAAATAATTCAATTCATGTAATATAATATAATATGAATCACACTGATAAGGGTACCCTACATCGCTTTCCCGCTGACATGTTTCTCTTGCACCCAACATTGTACAGCATGTGGCTCTCATCTCTTCTATATACCAAACTGACCATAAGAACGTTCACAAAAAAATCAACTGAATACATCTAGTCTTACCGCCCCAAAAGAATGAGTACGTAACACCTCACCTGAAGATACCTAGGATACCACCACACATGTATGGTCACATCTCACGCAAAAACACCTAGGTCATCACATATCTTCCAAAAACACATAGGCCACCATAACCACTATTTGATGGACTGACAAACCTTCTTCCATCACAACCTATGAAATCCCTACCTCTCCCAGAATAGAGAGCAGAAAATAAAGGGTACTAAGCCATCCTTACACCTCACCAGATGTCTGGAAACCCCCCACCCCTCGCATGACTATGCGGGTGTCGGCACATAGTTTTCGACATAGGTGGGGTGCATATATGAAATCATAAGATTATACAAGTATATATATATATATATATAATATTAATCACTGAAGCCCAACCTATGGGTTAAAAAAACCAATCAACTCACAATACTATCACTTTTGTTACCACCTCTAAATTCATAACACCACACATCAATCCAAAAAACCCACATCACATTTCCAACCAATTTCATTTAATCATCCCATTCATTTAATTAGTTAGAATAAACCACATTTATCCACACAAAGACACAATTTAATTATCCATTAAACAATTCCTTTCCATTAAACAAATTAAACCAAACCATTACAAACATTATCAAACAATTATTTAATTATTACATAACAACTCAGACATCCAGTACAAAACAACCACCACAACTCCACCCCAAAAGTATGACCAATCAAACCACCATGACCCCCAAAAATCATTGACAAACAAACAAGCTCACCACCAAAAAACCACAGAACATGAAACCATCATACCCACATGCCCCAACCCCACATCACCGTCCCAAATTCATGACCACACATCACAAAATATCAAGATGAGTTTTCATATTTACAAAGGGGATTTTATCACATTTCAATTTACTTTAGATATGTTATCACACCAACCAAAATATTAGGAAAAAAATTTCATTGGAAAAATGTAATTTTTTAATTAAACATTCATTTTATGGTGATATAAAAAAAACAGAATAGACATAGTTTTCATAGAACATATAATCCATCACAAAAAAAATCCCCCAACAACCAAAATTTCTAGTGGGGTCAGAACCTCGGGCAATCCACAATATCACAAATAATATCAAAGCTATAAAATCATCTTAATCAAACCCCATTTACCCTTTAATTTCAATTTAACAAATTAATTTTCATTAATTAATTTAAGACAACCATAAAACATAGGTAAAAAACCCATCCCACATGATACACAATAATGAAAAATGTGGGATTCCCTACCTCAAAGAATCTCTATTGACTCATTACTTACATTAATGTGATGAAGAACGCCTGTGAACCATAACCATACCATGTGAAAACCCGGATGAACCTACACTGCATATAAATACTATGAAACTCAACACTAAATACAACCCAAAATATAATAACAACTTGATAGTGAATCCCTAGGATAATAATGAACGAAAATCCAATAAGAAGGGAGAAGAACCTATCACGGATAAAACATAGATTGCCAACAAACAAACATTATGACCAATAGATCATAGAGGGAGGAATATAGATTGAATAACTTTTTGGGGAAACTAGGATTAACCCAATATGATAGTAAGAATAATATATGACCAAATGAATAAAAATTATCCTGAAAGAAACTTTTAAAACTGCACCGCATCAGGGATTTACATAATGTGCAATCCCCTTTCACATTGTGTAATCCTCAGGGTTTGTTTTTAAAAATAAATTCATCAACATTTTATGATTCGATAAAAAAAATATTTACTCCATGAAATAGAGATATAAAATGGGTGAAACCAACTTTCATATCATGAAATATAGTTACAAATCATGTATTACCTAAAGAAGTTCTATTTCACCTCCAACATAAAAAAACTACTAGAACCTCCCCAGAAAATCTCTAACAAACAAAACTGGAAAATTAATAAACCCGAATGGTATATAAAATTACATTATATTCATCTCAAATGATTCCCCCCCTCAATATTCCAAATCCAAACCCAGAAGAAAAGGGCTCCGAAAAACCACCACACAAGATATTTCTCAATGATCTCATCACACATCAAATGCTACCACCATCCAAACATACCAAACCAAATGAATACAAAAATACCACAAAACCTCATCACAATGAAACCAATACTACCATCTTTCTCCTCTCACACAAACACACTACCATAAAACCATTTCACAAAAAAAAGTACCCTTCTCAACAAAAAATATATATAATTCTATCATCTATTTCTAGATACGATCTATTCTAGATGACACTATCTCACCCATAGGGGTTTAATCGCATCACAGTTAATGTGTATCAATTAGAAATCAGGTCCTCCCTTATTAATATGTTAGGACTTAATCAAAAATTATAAACCAATGAAAATAGCTAATCCCATAAAACAAAATATTCCAAACATCACGTCACAAAGGAAAGTAGAGTAAATTAAAACTCCAAATAACTTCTGGTTTCAGGCACACATCTTCATTTCTCAGTCCCAAGTACTCTCATCTAGGACAATATGCCCCCGCAACACATGAAACAATGAAATGATCCATCCACACAACAACTTATCTTAGAGATCCTATATCTTTAGTTATTGTTGAAATCCCTCATATCATCTTCAATATCCAAATATCCTCAGTCAATGTTATGGGAGTCATTGTGAAGAAACCAACAAAGATGAGAGACATCGAAGATGTGGTGGATCCTCTCTATCCAGAGTGGAAATTCCCACTACTACGCCACTATTTCTGATGATTTTGTCGGGGTGTGTGCCTTTTCCTTAGGAGGACACATAGATATTTCCATGAATTCCCACTTTCCAATGGTGGGTGGAATCCGTCACTTATTCAGGGATGTTTTCTCCTCGATCGAAATAATATTATGGGATGTCGGTTCTTCCTACTGTGGATTCCTCCTTGGAACTCGTCACCTAGTCTGGGTCTCCCTTATAGACTAAGTTATTGTTCGAGAAACTCTTCCTAGTTCTATGTCTTCATGGATGTCGGTTAATTACACTGATTCTGTTGGGAAATTCTAGGGGGCCTGCTCAGGACAGCAACCTTTGGTTGGGAGAGAAGTCACATTGGACATCACTAACATATCTGGACACTGGAACACTAGCGCGTCTGGAATTCTTCCCCTTATTATAGGGTGTCTAGAAGGCACAGAAGCCCGAGAAATCCCACCTCTAATTTGGAGAATTATATTCTATGGGATGGTATCTGAGGTTTTACTCAGCTTCCTATGTTTAACACAGGGTATGCCACAGGTTTAACATCCAGCGAAGATGGATCAGACTGATAGGAACAGTAACTAGAGTGGAATAGATGGGTAAAACCTTAGAGGAAACACTGATATTGGGTATAACACATGGTTTGTTACCCAATTAATACTAGGAGAAGTGAAAAGGTTAATTGGAATGATCTCACTAGGATATGATGGCCCTGGTAAGAATTAGGATGGATGATGGAGAGTTGAATGAAGTGGAGAGAGAATGAGATGGAACCGACGTGAAGACGATAGAGATGATGGGCTTGAGAATTGAAGAGACTTATTAAGTATCCCTGTGGTATGGAATCAAAGTCCATGTAGTTCGGTGGAACTCTGGGAAACCTAAGGAGGAAACCCGGGAGAACAGATGCATGAATGGGATCTGGAAGAAATAGAAACTCTAGGCTAGGTCATGACCTTCCCAAAACACATAGGCACGAGGGAGAAAACAGGATGAGACATCAGTGATAAGATTGAACCTCAGTGAGGCCTCCTACATATACCCATTCTAGGGAATCAATGTCCACGTAATTCATCTTTCTACTGCTTACCATCAACTGGAGGTTGAAAAGGGCATACCACTAGATGGGGTCACAATGACATACCGCTGGATGGGGCCACAATGACTTACCACTGGATGGGGCCACAATGGATTATGTCTGGATGGGGTAACAACGGATTACTTCTAGATGGAGTCATAATGGTTTACCATTGGATGGGGTCACAACGGCTTACCGCTAGATGGAGTCACAATGCCTTACCACTGGATGGGGTCACAACAGCTTACCGATGGATGGGGTCACAACGGCTTTCCACTAGATGGGGTCAAAACATCTTACTCCTATATGGGGTCACAATGACTTACCATTGGATGGGGTTGGACCTCATGGAGGCTTCCTACATACCATGTCTAGGAGATAGGGATCAAATCCCACGTAGTTTGAGCGGGTATAGATTAACGTCGTATGCGATGAATAGGGGCGTACATTTTGATGTCATATTGGATGGGGATGGACCGATGTGGAGGGGATCAGGACCAATAGGTGGGGGGATTGAGGCTCAGGGAGGATTCCTACGTACCTTACCTTAGCAAGGATCAACATCCATGTAGTTCAGAAGGAATGTTGCTGAACCGATGTGAAGTGGTCGAGACCAATATGTAGTGTGCTTGAGCCTCAGAGAGGCTTCCTACGTACCTTTCCATGGCAAGGATCAAAGTTCACGTAGATCAGAAGGAGTGTTGGTGAACTGAAGTGAAGTGGTCGGGACCAATAGGTGGTGGTCTTGAGCCTTAGGGAGGCTTCCTACATTTCATGGTATGGCAATGAATATAGTCCATGTAGTTTAGAAGGAGTGTTGGTGAACTGACATGAAGTGTTCGGGACCAATAGATTGTGGGATTGAGCCTCAGATAGGCTTCCTATGTACCTTGCCTTGGCATGGATCAATGTCCACATAGTTCATATGGAGTGTTGGTGAACCGAAGTGAAGTGGTCGGGACTAATAAGTGGTGGGCTTGAGCCTCGGGGATGCTTCCTACATACCTTGCCTTGTCAAAGATCAAATTCCATGTAGTTTAGATTGGGTGCGAACTAACGTGAAGATGGTTGGGACAAATGGATTTTGGGTTTGAACCTCAGGGAGGCTTCATACGTACCTTTTCTTGGCATGTATCAATGTCCACATTTTTCAGAATGGGTGGGAACCATCATGATGATGGTTGGGACCAACAGGTGGTGGGCTTGAACCTCAGTGAGCCTTCCTACGTACCTTGCCTTGGAAGGATCAAGGTTCACGTAGTTTGAAATGGGGGTTTGGGGATTACACTCTAAGGTGACCCAGAGAGGAATTCATGGCTGATGATCGCTCTAATCCCACGTGAGTCCTGCTCGGTGTGAGAAAAAAGAGGGAGAAAAGACCTGACGATCACATCGTGAATGGTGCATCTATGGGAAGTGGAGTGGGGCTTACACGTAGTTAGCAGACCAAAAAGGAAAAAGGGGCTTACGCATGGTCTGCAGCCCAAGGAGATGGATATTGAGACTTAATCTCCAATGGAGGCCCATTGGAAACAAAGACCAGTGAGAGAGGGATTTGGCACCGAAGAAAGGAGGGATCTGGTGCCCATCCCCCCTCTCTGGTCTTCGTCTAAGAAAAAGGATAGGAGGAGCAGAGATGCTGCCTCCTACAAGAAAGGATAGGGGATTAAACCAAGGTGGTTGCACTCCCCTAAAGAACAAACATTGTTCCAGTAAATAGGATTTCATTCTATGTGATAAATGATTTCACTCCCACAGACACCAGTGGGCATGCAGAATGTCCAAGGTGGGGGACCCGGTGTAGAGTGCATGGGGTGAGGTCACAGCTTAACGTCTTGTGCTGAGGATGATGGTGCTTGGTAGTTTAACGTCTCGTAGCTCGGACGAGGTTGTTTTATCCCGCACCCCTAGGACATAAATATTTTATACCCACCCACCCTTGGGGAGGGGAAGTCATCAACAACACCATGGTGAGGGGGTGTTATGAAGTGATCCATTGGGGGGTCCACGTTAGCGTGGCTACGCGAAGAAGCAATTGTAATTTGCATGCCTATGAGAAGAAGCATGAGGTGAAGCAACGCAATGGGAATCACCGCCCAAGGGATCTTGAAATCACTTCGTGAGAACCTAGAGGTTCCCATGGGAAAAGGAGTTGCAGAGCAAATGGGTTCAAAGGTAGAATCCTTGTGAAGCTCCGGTTCTCCATGTAGTGGAGGGGCTTCACGAAGGGGAGTGCTTCCCGAAGTGAAATGGCCATGCATAGGCGCATGGCGTAGGTGCATATGGAAGGTGCTTCATGGTGTGGGAAGTCATTCATGTAGCAATGTATCACGAAGCAAGGATTCCCCACAAAGTGTAGTATTGCGATGCGAGGTGCCTAGTGAAGCAAAGTGACCCTGCCATAGCATGAGTGTCACATGTGCATGAAGGGTACTTAGTGAAGTGTAAATTCCACATAAAGACTCGGTCCCCTTGGGGATCCCCTTACTTCGTGAATTCCCATGGGCACCACAAAGGGCATCCCTCCTTAAAGAGGAGCCGAATTCAAACCCTGGGAGGGGCACTTTGTGATTCTAAAGTATCTTGAAGAGCTCACGGTTCGTAGATCAGGGATTGCTTCTTGATTTTGTAGCTAAGAATAAGAAAGGCCAGAGGAGCACTCCTTTTGGATCGAGGGGAGCCCAGTATTTATGGGAAAGAGGAACTACAAATCAGAGCTCTCTCAGTGCGATGATAGATTTTATTGTGTGGTAGGTTCACGAACATCAAGGGAGTTTGCAGAGAATTATGCCTCCTTTCTCGGCGGCGGGTTCACGAATGTCAAAGGGGTTCGCGGAGCATCCCAAATACTTTCTATATTGCCGGTTCATGAACACCAAATGGGTTCAAGGATAATCCCACCTCCTTACACTATGGAAGGTTCACGAACGTCAAAGGGGTTCACGGAGTATCCCGCCTCTTTCCTATGTTGCGGGTTCATGAAGGGGTGTGCTCTACGCCAGCCACGGGGCACTGAGGGCTTCACGATTAGGCTTCGCGAGGAATCCCCTAATGATTTCTAGTTGTTCTTGTTCCTCCCAAATATTGGCACCAAAAAATTCTCCCCCTCAGACTCAGAGTTTAGGAGAAAGCGAGGGTCAAAATCTGAGGGTCAATCACCAAAATATCTCATCAATCGCGAAGAAGCCTCATGAAGATGACTCGTGAAGGAGGCTGGAAAAGTAGAGAGGTGATGGGAAGGCTGAGCGCGCCATGAATCTCACTGCGGTTAGATGTTCTGCGAAGTGTCTGGGGTCCACGCCTATAAATAGGGGAGCTAACCTATCTTTTGTCCTTTCTATTCTCCATGATTTTGGCTTTTAGCGCTCTCGATTCACGAATCTCCATGTACTCTACGTCTGCTCTCCGCGAATCAAGCCTTCTGATTTGTGGCACATAGAGAGTCCGACTTTTCAAAATTGCACTCCACAACTTGGGTCTGAAGGTCGGGGTTGGGTCCATGAACAGTCTTTGTGAACGACCTCCACGACCGTGCGACATGAAATATCTTCATGACCAAAACAATAAATGCCCAAACCTGAAAACTAAATGGCTCTCTATAAGGCTTCTAGGGTGGTCCTTATGGACGCTGCCCTAACAGAAGAGATGGTGAATAACTTAGTTCTAGGGGACTTGATACGGAGCCACTCTGACCTTGATTCATTGGTGAAGCTGCTTTCGGAAATCCAAAAGAACTATCTGTTGTGTAAGAGCCTTCCTATATGTGGATTTGGGATAAGGGATGATGTCTTCATCCGAGAATCAAGTAGGGACGAGCGAGATTACTGGTTCAGAAGCATGTCGTGCCAACGCCAGTGGTTTAGGGAGGCTGACGACCATGCTCGGGAGGACTTCATGCCTGTTATTTCTGATTGTCTATACAATCATTTGAATAATGTTGATAGGAAGGAATTGAAGCCCGAGACATCTCCCCCTCTCTGTACCAGAAGATCTTGAAGGCATCCCTAAGGAACCTGGGGAAGAGATGGTCTAATGAGTGGGATCTATGCCAGGGCGATAACTCCACAAATTACTAGGCCTGGTCCTACTGGGTAGGTTCCTCGTGTGAAGAGTTATGGGAAGAGATGAGGAGAGAGGGACTGTTTGAGGCGGCTTGGTCCTCCCAATTTCATATCTACCAACCAAAGCAGTTGATTCTAGAGTTCTTGAGAAAGAGGTCATAGAGGACCAATACCTTCCACTTCCACCACGAGGAGGTTGGAATCAGTTTATGGGAGTGTATTAGATCTCGGGGGTCCTGATACTGGGGGTGATGTATTATGAATTCATCCCCATTATGGGTGTGTGGGAGGACTTGGAAAAACACACGGAGATGGTGATGGTGTTGATGGAGCTGGTGTTGGGAGAGGACAAGGAAGTAGTGAGAGATGTCCACTTTAGTTGGTGGTTCAAGTAGTTTCAAAACTTCCCAGAATATAGGTCATTTTGTGTGATGCCTTGGAATTTCCCGAAGGGGGCTCAACGGGGCAAGGAGCACTCATATTGGTGGCTCTTGGAAGACAAACAGTGTAAACATGGAGATTTAGTGTCACCACCAAGCAGCAAATGATAGTCAGGTTGGAACCCTTCATTGCTACTCTCATCTATGGTTGGATCTTTTAGGTGAGGGATACAAACATGGGCATGAAACCAAGAACATTTATCATGGAATACATGCAGGTGACAATAGAGAGAGTCAAACTTAGGATCCCAATTATCTCCAAGATGTACAAGATTTTGTGGCATATCAGCAAGGGGAAGAAGACATAGAAGATATGCATACCATTCCACCTCATGTATGGTGGATAGAGGCGCACATCAGGGTGGTCTATGAATTTCCGAACCCCTTCTCCCCACTAGGATCAAACTTCTTCACATCCATTCTGAATGTCTCGGGGAGCTTTCCGGCCAATCTAACTGTGCAAGTGGAACTGAAACGTGTCTGCAAGGTAGTGGAATTAAACATTCATCCATTCCCACTTCCAATGAGTGCTTTCAATGACGATGGGAAAGGAACATAAGAGAACTGATCCTATATCATGGACTTTTGAGGTGGAGTCCGGGTGGATAGGGTGGACTGTGAGTCCCTCTGTGATCCGTACACCCCACGCTGATTTACACGGAAATTTCGATGCATGCAGCGACTGACCCCACAAGTGTATTTGGGGGTGCGCTACAAGGAAAATTTGTCCGTGATGAGGCAGATGTGGGTCATGTTCACTGATGAAGATGGAAAGATGCAGATCTTGTTACCTCCACCCATGGTCGTCTTCAGGTTGGTGAAAGAGTATTCCAAAAGCAAGGAGGTGGCCTACCTGGTAGAGATGGTCAATCAGCCAACCATTCTGGCCAGTGATGCTGTGCCTCCCCAACCTCGAGCCTAGGGCCAGAGGTTTCAAGGTCATACCATGGTGGTAGGGTTGTCGTGATGGTGTGGCCTGCACCGGTTGTAGGGGAGTCAGTGGTGGTGGATCCAAAAATGGCAGAAGACCCGATGGTCCTAGAATAATAGAGTTATCCAGATTTGAGGCCACCAAGAAGATTCTATAGAATATCCTCTCAGGCTTCGAGGAAGCGGTTGCGCCACATAGACATGCCGGAGAATGCTATCTTCTTGGAGACCTGAGATATCCGGGATGTCAACAGGAAATTCCTTAGCCCATAAAAATGTGGCAACACCCGAACCTACTCGAGATGGATATTATATGGATAATCCCTTTCAGGGCCATCTTTGTAGTGTCCCAAGAAGAGGCGGAGGAATACATGGCAGAGGTAGAGGACATTGTGCACTCCAGAGGTGCCCTGCGTCCAATGGCAGATCGGGTAATGGTATTGTTAGATCGAATGATGCCTCCATAGTTTTCAGCTATGTAACTGAGAGAGCGCTTTCCTCTGCTAGAAGAATCAGACATGTCCTCCTGGGTAGTGGAGGCTGGTAGAGTGAGTCAATTGGAGGAGGGTGAAGTTAGTGATTTGAACCATGATCATGAAAATTTTGCAGAGTCTCTCGAGGTAAATCCTAAATTCCTTCACTGGGATCCACTTCCAAGCCAACTTGGACCCATTATTAACATTTCATCTATGCCGAAGGACCTCGTACATACTACCCGTTCTCATCCCTCATGGGATATAGATGTTGGAACTTTGGGATCCATGCCTGGTGCTATGGATATTAGTGCATCTGGCTATGATAGAACATCAAATATGGCTCCCTCTTAGTTTTCAGACATCCCTATAATATACGGAGGGCCATGTCTCAGGGTCCCCACAACAAAAAACCAGGAATGAGACTGAGTGTTCAATATCTATTAGTCACTTTCACACAATTCATGACTGCCACTCATTGACCAGGCTAACGACATCTGTTACCTTTTGATATGTGCAGTCCTTCAAATTGTGCGGGATTCCTTAGTGAGGTTGATTGGTACTCCTGGCGGCACCTTTCCCATGGAAATGCCAGTAGTCGTAGAGTTGGATATCCATATTGAAAAAGTGGTGGTGCTCCTGATCACTGGTGAGACTATTAGTAGGGACGATTCTGATATTATTGAGGTGGGATTTGACAATGAAGATCGATCGGACAGCCCGGGTCCTGCCATACCCGATCAAACACCAGATGTGGACCCTGCTAACGATTTCTTTGTGGAATTCCCTGAATATGAGCCTACCAATCCTGTAGATTAGGATGATATGGATTCTGATGAAGAGGATAGAAATATATTTCATCGTCGATCATGAAGCTGATCAAGAGATTTATTGATGACAAAACTAAGGCACAATGGATAGATCATATAGAGGGACTTCATTCATGACTGCGAGAACTATGTTCTAGGGAAGTGTATACCAAACATACCCACATGCTCAACTGAGATCTCATGGAAGAGAAGATCTGGGAGTACGACTATGGCCTTGGTGTGGGTTGGAAGTGGAGGAAAGTGGTGAACATCAAGAAGATCTAAGAGGCTGAAAATGATATTCAGCAACTGCAGGTTTAGGAGGATGAGCACTCATCTTCCCACACCATGCAATCAGAGATAATATTGCGATTGAAGGCCCAGATGGCAGTGGCAAAGGAGCGCATGAAACATGACTCTGAAGAAATGAACATCATCCAGATCGACGTGGAGCGAGCCCAGATTGTGGCTGAAACACTACACCCCATCACTGCCAAGGAGGAGAAGGAGATGAACAAGCTACAGTAAATCATGGACGCCACAATCCAGAGGGTAGCAGAGCTGCAACTTTTTTTGAAGGGTTCAACCCATTCATGGGAGGGATCAATCATCGGGTGTTGTAATACTTGAAAAATTTCAAACATACTTTCATGCTTTGATCATTTTATGCCGACTACTTGTAAGAATTATATTATTTGTATTGGTTTATTTCATTCCCATCATATTCGTGGAGCATCCAGTGATCAATCCCTAAGCTCATGTGGGTCGGTCCTGATATGAGAAACAAGGGATTACCACCTTATTATTCTATCCAAAGGTAATAGTTCATAGAAAGCTTCGGGCATCCGGGGGTTTGAACAACCAATCCATATTTCTAGGATGAAAAGGGGGAGGCTTGATTGGAGGACAAGGACCACAGAACAATCGATGTTTCATCCTACCAATGTGCATTAGGGCATGAGCAAGGTAACGTTAGGGGCATTAAAATTAATCCGAACATAGGAGAGTGGATTTTGTGAATCATGATACCCAAAATTAAGAACACTATAGGAAAGCATGACAATGAAGAATAACTATTTAGCATTTTCTAAACACAACAACCTTGTGGTGTTAGCCTGAAATAGGGATAACAAATGAGGGCTGACCACTGACCATGTTTTAAACACAGGGCTGGACTCAAAATTTTATCCATTTGTATTCCAGAATGTTGGCCCAAGATAGTAGGTGAGCCATAGGACGAGCATCCAAACTGTTAGGGGGTTCTTTTGGACATGAAAGAGGTTGAAGGTCTGAATAAAGGGTACGCAAATCATGAAGTTGGGGTGGTGGGTTATTCATATAAAGTCCAACACACTTGAAATCATGCCACCGTGGTGGAAACATATTAGGTTGGTGTACCAGTTTGATCGGGGACCATCACTATATCCAAACAGGACCTCTCTGGTGAGTAAGTTGTCACGTCCCATCATTATCATGAGGAATCCCGAACGTGTCTAGGGTAGATCTGCAGTTACATGGATCCCCAAAAGCGTTCAACCCAAGGGGCCTCAAAATAAGGGGAACATGACTTATGATTCCTGGGGGTGGACCTGGAGGCAAGATTCCTGGCATTCTTATGTATCCCAAGAGGATGGGAATCAAGCTGTACGTAGTTCTGAAAGATGTCAGGCAGTTTAATATCTTGCGATAAGGACGTGGAAGTGATCTTAGTTTATGGTCATAGAGCTCGGACCAGAGATGGTATAAAATGTGGGAGACACATGGTGAGGTAACTATAAAACCAGACGTTAATGGGGAAATGAGGTGCAGATCACCATGTGTTCCTTGGGGAGGCTTTAGGTCGAAGGACCAAAAACAAGAATTAGGCTGGGCTTGAGGCCAAGTGAATGTGTGTTCCTATGTATCCCATGAGAATGATAATCAAACCACACGTAGTTCTAGGGATTAAAAGATAAGATACCTGTGCTAGAGATAATAAGGTCGTGTGGGTTTGGCCTTCACCCCAAAATAAGAAGCATTTGATAGATCTTGTTTTTCCTTTAGGATGAATGTGTGTTTTTTCTGTGTAGCGATGGAACTAGAATGGAAAGTCTTGGAATCTCCACAAGAATCAAGCCATATGCAGGCATTGACAAATGGTATGGTGTGTAACTGATACCAAACTCGATTTCATCTTGAATGAGGGCACCATGATGGAGTGCCATTTTTCTTTTTGCAGCCAGGACGATAATGTCACAGTTTAGGGTCACAGGATGGAACCGACCATGCACTTTTAATGTCGTTCAGTATAGGCACAATATTATAAAGTCATGTGAGACTAGTAAGCAAAATTTAAAGTCATATGGCTCATAAATACACATTAGAGATGAGGTTCAATAGGGAATGTGCACAGAATGATAAATCATGCCTGAAATAAATGAGGAAAAGGTCTACATCACACCGCATTCAATTCTGATGAATAAACATCGGGCCATGGGTCCAGAAAAGGATAGAGAATACAGAGAAGGTGATACTAGCTCTCAGTTATGTGGGACTCACAGATGTGATGTTCGGGAATTCCTACATATCCCATGAGGATTGGAATCATGACATATGTGTAACACCCCAAGCTTCCACAGTACGCTTCTCTTTGAATAATACAGTAGTGTGTGTTGTATGCAGCTTTGAGTTCTAACACACACTACAACCAATCAAACTAGCCGTTATGAATAGTAATACACACTTTTTAAAATTTTATAAATTTTATCTTTAAAAATGGACTTCATTTTTGGATTCTGAATATCGAAATTAGATTAGGGTGAATTTTTGATATTTTTCTGAAAACATTCAATTTTTGATGAATAGTGAAAAAACATTGAGTTATAGTTTAAAACCGAATTTTTCATTAAATAATTATTTATTTTATTTATATTTAATTAAGCTCAAAATATATACATAATATCTATATATGTTCAATTTAATTCATTGGGGTTAGTTTAGAATAATTTTAGATATATAAAAATTTTATTGAACTATTCACCGTCTTTTACCCACCTCCAAGGATAATTTGGAAATTCCCATAAAACATAATTTTACTACTTCTGTGAGTGAAATTTTGAAAATTCGAGAGACACAGTTAATATCAAGGAGTAAAATGTGGTTCAATGAGATGAAAATAATTTTTGGTGACTAGTAACTTTTTACTTTTATTTACCACGGTTAAAAGTAAATACGGTAATTAAGGTTAAAAATGATATTAATATTACCTTAACACATGTCCTAATTATATTGGATAGGTGTATCTCGACCAAAACCAGCATTAGGAATAATATATTATCATTTAGGTCTACTTGGATTAGATTAGGACATTAATTATTATTTAATTCAAAGAAGAGTTAAAAGATTTGAAATCAAAGTTTAATTACTAAGAAAAACTTAATATAGTGTTATAGATAAGATAAATTCGATTGAAAATATTCATTAGAAATCCAAAAATATTTCCTACATAATGTTATTTTATTTATAAATTTTATACATTAAATAATTTAATTTATTTATGACACAATGGTGATGCAATAATTACCTAATTAATGAAATACTAAACTAATTGATATTATAAATATACAAATAAATGTAATTTGAGACATTTTATGAATTTAAATAATTTTTTAGGTTAATATGACATGTTAATATTGATTTAATTATTTGTTTTCGTTGTAATCATGCTGTTATGATTTTTACAAAAATCAAATACCAAATAGTGTCAAAATTGACATAAAAGAGTTTTTAAAACAAATATTATATTATTAATTGATATGCTATTCTTAAAAATCTACGTTTCAACCAAAGGACTTATATAATGATAGGTGTATCATTAATAGACCACTTGTTGGTTTCTTGGAAGTATATAGTATGTTTATTAACTATATAATATAAAAATACAATGAGACATGGTAACTGTCAAACTATTTAACTAAGAGTTAAATATAAATTACAAGGTTAATATAATAACCCAAACCTATCTAAAATCTATTGGGTGAAAGTATTTCTACCAATTCCTACCATAAACTTTAAATAATCTACTTTGGAGCCATTATAAACCGAATATGAATTTATTATAAAATAATATTTCTAGCTTTTCTAAAGGTGCCCCTCACCCGTCTTATAAAAGGGCACTCCCCCGTCCCTCAAATTAATACCTTGAACGGATTTTGGATCGGTCAACCTCTTTCCAAATATCCTCCCAACTATACTCACTTTATCTTAGTGGCCTTAGTTTGATCAGAATGCCATCCTATGGAGCCCTTTTGATCTAATCAAAAGGAAGAACCCGAAGAAGAGTTAATGTTTTCACCACCCTCTTTCATGTTCCTTTCTTCTTCCACTTCTTCTTTCTTTGTTATTTCCATTATATAATAATAACTACAGTATATTCTATATACATTGATGTTATTATAAATATGGTACAACCATATTCAGTATTCTATCCATCCGTTGAATGACATGTCACCATACGTGCGTACATACAACTTACCATCTCCACGTCGTGGTGTAATTGTTATTCAATATATTATTATTTGGATGGATATAATAATGATGTGTAATTCATGTAAATAATAAATATAATATGATAATGATTCAGTGTATAGGATATACCATCCAATTATATATTATTTTAATATCAAAAGAATGATATTTCCGCTCGGGCGTACGTACGGACTACCGTCTCCACTAACACGATGATATTCCTTCCCCATCATATCCATAAAAGTATAATTCTCATTTTATGATTAAAAATAATTTTTAAGGAATTGATATCATTCTATATATGAATAAGATACAACCTATCCATAACAAACATGACTTATGTAACAAAAAATATAAAAGAAAAATGAGTAAGTTAACACAAAAAATGACGATAATACTAAGATATTATTATCAAAGCAATGTTAAAATATCATACAGGAGTCTAACCTATGACCAAGGAAAAAGGACAACGTATGGGGTTTCTTATCTCACTTTTAATTCAGTGAGATTCCCATTGTTCACCACTTATTTATTACATGTGGTATGTGTACTTCCAATGATTGTATTCATTGTGTAGTATACTTAAATTTATGGATATTTACATCATCATTTTATGATCCTTCTTTCATGGGTGTATGTTTTGTAATTTACCAAATCAACAAGGGAATTTAAAATTTCAATTTCCACTCATTCGACTTTACGCATACTTCATTGATTATTTTACTCCAAGATTATGTGTGGAATCACTATTCATTTTCTTATGTCATAATTTACACTCCACTTTCTGTTGATATACTTTGGATACAAATAGTCACTCTATTGATAAATTATTAAGTCATCGATATTAACTTTATAAGAGTAATTTTAACTCAATCTCAATTTGTTGAGTTAAATATCCAATTCATTGGTGTTTTTTATAAGAATATGTGTGAATGTCCTCTGATTAATTTACACTTAATTTCCAATCATATTTAGTGTATTTATATTTTCCACACATAATTAAGTCGTTGATTTATACTTAACCTAAGGATATGGTCTTTATAAGATATTTTATCTCAATTTACATTCCATTGAGAGTTATTTGTTGTTATGCACTAAATCACCTTTATATGGCGTATATAATGTACTTTAAAATTTTATATCATGAATCCCTTTATTCTCATGATATTACAAAGTTGTGATTGCCTCAATTATTTGTATTCAAGTGTCTCTCTTTTGGTTAGGAACTCTAACTAAAATATCATTATAATTGTTTTAATGATTTATTATTCTAAATCATTCTCATTAGTTTACTTGTTTTAAAAATAAATTTAAGGATTTATTTATATGGGAATTAATTTTTTCTAATAAAAATTCCATTTAAAATACTCAAAGTGGTCTGGGACAATTTGATTCAAAAATCTATTTTTAATGGCTTCTTGAAAAGTAGTGTGACTTTTAAATGTTTTCAAGAAAAAGTGGGATATTTCTCTCAATAATTTGATGATTATTTTAATCTATGCCAATAGCCTTAATTATTCTCGATTGAGGTTAATATGATACAATAAAATATTCCATATTGTATTGAATGTGTTATGTTTGTCTATGGATGTGCTATTTTTATACCATTCATGGTTTTTGGATAAAGTATTGACATTTCGTATGCTAGTTTTAATATGAATGTTTATGTTATGTTTCAAAATTTTCATATGAGGAATGAATTGGACTTAGTAAGTGATGGGTGGAGCCCGCTATAGCTCCTCGATGCATCGGTAGGTCTCATGAGACAAACTAGTGTCTTAGAACGAGGCCTTGACAAAATCTTATTTGTAGTCTTGGCATGAGGCCTTGACTATGTGGTTATGATATTTTGGAATTATGAATTCCATCATTATGAAAGTTATTATTGAGATTGCATTTGGTTATTAGACTAGTATAATGTCCATGTGAATAAGTAAATGGAATTATTTCATTTTATCCTTGCCATATTATGCTGAAGTTCAAGTTCAAAAGTCTTTTTTTAGTTATAAATTTCCTTAAATGTTTATGATTATCTATGAAAGATTCCGCTATATTGTTATCCTTACTGAGCATTTGAGATCACCCCTTTCAATGTTTTATTTTTCACAAGATGTGAATAAGTAATTTATGTATGACCTGCATGGATAGTATAAGGGGATATGAAGAAAAGATGTTGTTGTAGTTTTTTTACTTTATGATGTAATGTAAGACTTATGAATATATCTAGTGCTTCCAAGACTACTAAACTAATCTGTCTTTTGAAACATGATCTTTTGTGATCATGGAAATGTTATGTAATAATGCACCGACTCTGGCTAACTGGGGTCGGGGCGTTACAGTTGGTATCAGAGGAATTTTAGTACAATCCTTGGAAGTAATATTTAGATAAACTCTGATTAGAGCACATAGCCATAAGAAAGACTTTGAGGATTAGTATAAAAGAACTTCCAAATTTTTTGGTATTGTATAGATTTTGCGAGTTTTCCAAGCATTAAATCCCTGTCTGGATATGAGTAGGTAGAGGCGGCTCTGGCACAAATGTACCTAGTTGTGAAACTTGAAAACACCGCTTTGAGCTAGACTCGAATGTGAACTAGTGCACGACAATGGGCCTTGCTGCACTCTTGGTTACGACACTCCCAGGGGGATATTCTTAGGATAATTTACATTTTCTTTACAAATCGATTTGAAGTATTATGACTATAAATGACCTTGGTTTATCCTAATGTGTTTCAAATTGAGAATACTGTGACATGATATTCTATAAATGATTTTATGACTACTATTACTCACACAATGCTATCTGGTTTTAGTCAATGGCTGGATTCCAAGGAAGTCATAATTACTTTGGGAATGCTGTACAAGGTGGGAACGGTGGTGGAAATGAGAAACAAAATGGAATGTTGATAAGTGTAAAAGATATCGTCTTCATGAAAAATAAATTTTCCAAAAATATGATCAACAATATTTACATTAACCATTTCCCGGACTCAACAAAGAAGGGAAAGGTGATGAATGATAAGAGCTCCAGTAGTGGAGACTATGGAGAAAAGAATCCTCAATTTCCACCATGCAGGAAATGTGGAAGGAGATGCCCATGAAAGTGTCTCAATGTATCAAATAAATGCTCTACGTGTGGGAAGGTAGGACATAAAGTGAAGAATTGCTGAGGAAAAATGAAGAGTACTATGTAAGAAAATAAAAATGGTCCCAAGATTCCAATTATAGTCATTTTTCGTAAATGTAAGGGACCTTGGCATCACCCAAGTCAATGCCCTATTTTATAGGATAACCTATTGGTCAAGGAGGATCCTATGTGGAAATAAATGGATGGAAAAATATTGAAAGGTATTAGTGCTCCCTGTTGTTGAGATTACTTTGGGTGAGTTTTCTCTTATATGTGTAACCCTTCAATTTATCTTGTGAGAATGATATTTGAGGAAGACTCCTCCTTTCTCTCATGGATATAGTTATAAATAACCATTTGGTTTTATATGATCATTGGGTTTGAGGAAATTACAAGTTTTTTTATTTTGTAATGAAAATTCAAGGTATGCGATAACATTTGTGGTTAAATTATGTTATGGTTATTTTGAGGAATTTATCTCATTTTGGTAATGTTATATTTTGAAAAAGGACAACACGCAGACCGTGTGACAACCTGTCGTGTCAGACAAAGCTGTGGGAATTGAGCCCACAAAAAATGTGCAATAGGGATTTATCGTCTACCACTGGACTACGTGACATCCCTGGTTAGTGTGAATAATTATTTTTAGTTAACTGATTTTATTGATCAATAATAAGTTGATTTGAGATCTTATGTCTTATCAAGTGAATATCCTTTGTATAGGAAAATGATTTCGTGATTAAGTGATAAATGTTATTTTGGAATATGTTTGCTTTGTTGGGAACACTATATGTCCAAGGAAAATAGAATACAATGGGATTTCATTTGAGGCGTAATGGTGGATTGTTATCTATTTTTTAATGTGGATTTATAGTGATTTGGGTTATTTATGGAAATGATTAACCTATCATAGAGAATATGTGATTATGTTAATTACTTTTAAGTATTTCACTTTAAGAGTAGTTGATGTCATTTGGAGATACAATTTAATGTGGAAGACTACATAAACAAATTATTTTTATGTTTTACGTTTCAATATTAGTTTTCATTATATTGAAGGATTTTAAGGAAAATTGTTTATTGAATGGTAGTAATTTATATTTGGGGTATTTTTGGTTTAATTTTTGAAATAAAGATTAGTGCTTCTTTCTCTAATGGAATATCCTTTTGGGGGATCATCAGATCTTATACTAACAATTTTTTTTTTATTAATCTCTAAAGACAAGGTAAATATATAGTTTATCCTTCGTGGATCATGTGATTCTATAAGATGTTTATTCTATCTCATCTAGTGTGACCAAGTCTTCTTGAATACTCATCGTTTAAAAATGAGTTAGTAGTAGGAAATTATTAAAGAATGAAACTTTACTCAAAAAGTATGTATATCTCTTTATGTTCTTAGTCAATCTCAGACATTAATTCCTCATCTTTATGTAATGTAACTTAAAAATAAAATGTTGTTTGTATCCTTTTCCTACTAGGAAACTAATGACCATTTGTCCCATCACAAGTTTTTGGATTTCTTGTTATTAACATTATCCTGATCATGTTTTCTATCCATCTCAATCAGATCTTGACACTTAGTTTATCTTCCATATCCATGTTTTCCTACATGGAATCCTAGTATGAGTTATCTTGGGTGACCATTGTACTTCTCTTTCTTTCTTTTAATGTGATTGTTTTATTGACTTTTTTCCGATGTGGGACTTTACATAATATTCCCAAGACCAATTTTAAATATTTCGAGGACGAAATTATTTGAAGCAGGGGAGGATGTAACACCCCAAACTTCCACGGTATGCTTCTCTTTGAATTATACATTAGCGTGTGTTATACGCAACTTCGAGTTCTAACACACACCAAAACCAATCAAACTAGCCGTTATGAATAGTAATACCCACTTTTTGAAATTTTATAAATTTTATCATTCAAAATGGACTTCATTTTTGGATTCATAATATCTAAATTATCTTAGGGTGAATTTTTGGTATTTTTCTGAAAACATGCAATTTTTGATGAATAGTGTAAAAACACTGAGTTATTGTTTTAAACCGAATTTTTATTAAAATAATTATTTATTTTATTTATATTTAATTAAGGTCAAAATATATAGATAATACCTATATATGTTCAATGTAATTTATTCGGGTTAGTTTAGAATAATTTTAGATATATAAAAATTTTATTAAACATTTCACAGTGTTTTACCCTCCACCTAGGAGAATTTGGAAATTTACATAAAACATAATTTTACCGCATCTGTGAGTGGAATTTCAAAAATCCAAGAGACACGGTTAATATCAAGGAGTAAAATGTGGTTCAATGAGATGAAAATAATTTTTGGTGAATAGTAACTTTTTACTTTTATTTACCACGGTTAAAAGTATATAGGGTAATTAAGGGTACAAATGATATCAATATTACCCTAACACATGTCCTAATTCTATTGGAAAAGTGTATCGTGACCAAAAACAACCTCAGCAATAAAATATTATCATTTAGGTCCACTTGGATTAGATTAGGACATTTATTATTATTTAATTCAAAGAAGAGTTAAAATAGTTAAAATAAGAGTTTATTTTCTAAAAAAATTAATATATGGTTATAAATAAGCTAAATTAAATTGTAAATATTAATTATAAAGTTAAAAATATTTCCTAAATAATGGTATTTTATTTATAATTTTTATAAATTAAATAATTTAATTTATTTATGACACAATGGTGATGCAGTAATTACATAATTAATGAAATATTAAAATAATTGATATTATAAATATCCAAATAAATTTAATTTGAGACTTTTAATGAATTAAATTAATTTTATAGGTTAATATGACATGTTAATATTGATTTAATTATGTTTCTTCGAAGTAATCATGCTCCATGATTTTCACAAAAATCAAATACCAAATAGTGTCAAAATTGACACAAAAGTGTTTTTAAAACAAATGTTATATTATTAATTTATATTCTTTTCCTAAACATATAAGTTTCAGCCAAAGGACTTATATAATGATAGGTGTCTCATTAATGGACCACTTTGGAGTCTCTTGGAAGTATATAGTATGTTAATTAAATATATAATATAAAAATACAATGAGACACGGTAAATGTCAAACTATTTAACTAAAAGTTAAAAATAAATGATGAAGTTAATATAATGACCCAACCCTTTCTAAAATATACTGGTTTAAAGGATTACAACCCATCCCAAACTTAAAATTTAAATAATCTACTTTGAAGACATTACAATCTGAATATGAACTTATTATAAAATAATATTTCAAGCTTTTCCAAAGGTGCCCCTCACCTCTCTTATAAAAAGGCACTCCCCCTTCCCTCAAATTCATACCTTAAAAGCCTTTTTGATTTGACAAACTCTGCCCAAATATCCTCCCAACATCCCTCACTTCAACCTAGAGGCCTTAGTTTGATTATAAAGCCAACTTAAGGAGCCCTTTTGATCAAATCAAAAGGAAGAACCCGAAGAAGAGGGAATGTTTTCACCACCCTCTTTCAAGTTCCTTTCTTCTTCCACTTCTTCTTTCTTTGTTATTTACATTCTAAAATAATAACTCAAGTATCTTATATATACTGTGATGTTATTATAAATATGGTATAACCGTATTCAGTATTATATCTATCCTTTTAATGACATGTCACCATACGTACGTACGTACAGCTTACCGTCTCCACGCCGTGGTGTAGTTGTTATTCAATATATTATTATTTTTATGGGTATAATAATGATGTTTAATTCATTTAAATAATAAATATAACATGATAATGATTATTTATATATGATATACCATCCAATTATATATTATTTTAATATCAAAATAATGATATTGTCGCTCGTGCGTACGTACAGACTTCCGTCTCCACGAACATGATGAGATTCATTCCCCATCGTATCAAAAAATTTATAATTCTCATTTTATGATTAAAAATAATGTTTAAGGACATGATATCATTCTTTATATGAATAAGATACAACCAATCCATAACAAAAACGACTTATGTAAAAAAACATATAAAAGAAAACGAGTAAGTTAACACCCGAAACGACGATAATACTAAGATATTATTAACAAAGAAATGTTAAAAGATCATATATGATATCATATTAATGTATATGATTCTTTTATAATTAAATAACAATTATTTCACCATTATACAGGAGGATAACCTACCCTCAACCAAGGAAAAAGTACAAAGTAAGTGGTTTCTTATCTCACTTTTAATTCCGTGATATTTTCATTGTTCACCAATTATTTATTGCATGTGATGTGTGTACTACCCATGATTGTATTAATTGTGTAATATAAGTTAATATATGGATATTTTCATCATCATTGTATGATCCTTCTTTCATGGGTGTACGTTTCATAATTTACCAAATCGATACGGGAATTTGAAATTACAATTTCCACTCATTCATCTTTACGCATACTTCATTGATTATTTTACTCCAAGATTATATTTGGAATCACTATTAATTTGATTATGTCATAATTTCCACTCCCCTTTCATTGGATATACTTTGGATACACGTAGTCACTCCACTGATAAATTCTCAAGTCATCAATATGAACTTGATAAGAGTAATTTTAACACAATCTCCATTTGTTGAGTTAAATAAAAAATTCATTGGTGTTGTTTTTATAAGAATATGTGTGAATGTCCTTTGATTAATTTACACTGAATTTCTAATCATATTTATTGTATTTATTTTTGTCACACATAATTATGCAGTTGATTTATCCTTAACCTAAGGATACAGTCTTTATAAGATATTTCATCTCAATTTACATTCCATTGAGTCTTATTTGCTGTTATACACCAAATCACTTTTATATGGTGTAATAATGTACTTTGAAATTGTATATCATGAATCCCTTTATTCTCCTGATATTATAATGTTGTGATTACATCAATTATTTGTATTCAAGTGTCTCTATTTTTGTTAGGAACTCTAACTGAAATATCATTTTATATGTTTTAAATATTTATTATTCTAAATATTTCTCATTAGTGTCCATGTTTTAAAAATGATTTTAAGGATTTATTTATATTGACATTAATGTTTTGAAATAAAAATTCCTTTTAAAAGTTTCAAAGTGGTCTAGGAAACTTTGATTCAAAAATCTATTTTGAATGGCTTCTTGACAAATAGTGTGACTTTTAAATGTTTTCAAGATAAAGGGGGATATTTCTCTCAATATTTTGATGATTATTTTAATCTATGTCAATATCCTTCATTATTCTCGGTTGAGGTTAATCTGATACAATAAAATCTTCTATATTGTATCGAATGAGTTTTGTTTGACTATGGATGTGTTATTTTTATACCATTTATGGTTTGTGGATAAAGTATTGACATTTCATATGATAGTTTTAATATAAATGTTTATGTTAGGTTTCAAAATTTTCATATGAGGAATGCATTGGACTTAGTATGTGACAGGTGGAGCCCGCTATAGCTCCTTGATGCATCGGTAGGTCTCATGAGACAAACTAGTGTCTTGGAACGAGGCCTTGACAAAATCTTATTTATAGTATTGGAACAAGGCCTTGACTATGTGGTTATGATAGTCTGGAATTATGCATTCCATCATTATGAACATGATTATTGATATTTCATGTGGTTATTCGACTGGTAGAATATCCATGTGAATAAGTAAATGGAATAATTTCATTTTATCTTTGCCATATTATGCTGAAGTTCATGTTTAAAAGGCTTTTGTTTTAGTTATAAATTGCATTAAATGTTTATAATTATCTATGAATGTTTCAGCTAAATTGCTATCCTTACTGAGCATCTAAGCTCACCCCTTTCAATGTGTTATTTTTCCCAAGATGTGAAGAAGTAATTTATGAATGACCTGTAGGGATAGTATGAGGGGATATGAAGACAAGATGTTGTTGTAGGTTTTTACATTATTATGTAATGTAAGACTTACGAATATATCTACTGTTTCCAAGACTACTAAACTAATCGGTCTTTCGAGACTTGATCTTTTTTTATCATGCCAATGTTATGTAATAATGCACCGACTATAGGTAACTAGGGTTGGGGCGTTAAAATATGTTGTTAGGAGGAGTGTAGTTTAATTTCATACAAGAAGAAATATAATTTAATGTCATCTGGGACATGAGGTAGGAGGGAGTAGCTACTTGAAGGGGAGTATGTGATTTGAAAATTTTAAACCCGACATGAATGAAGGTAAATTCCCGCACACGCCACAACACATTGTCTTATAAGGGCGGGGGCCTAAAAGGCAGAACAGTAGAGATAAATTAGTGGAACTCATGATGGAACCAAAGATGAGATGTTTGGGTGTTTTTACGTATCCCATGAAGATGGGAATTGTTCCATACATAGTTCTCAAGAGGGTGATGTAAAACTAGATCTTAGTTTAAGGTCTTGGTGCCC
Organism: Viscum album; assembly: GCA_963277665.1. NCBI lineage: Eukaryota > Viridiplantae > Streptophyta > Magnoliopsida > Santalales > Viscaceae > Viscum > Viscum album. The sequence goes on along the minus strand of OY728163.1, from coordinate 263,539,755 downwards.
AGACCATGGAGAATCAGGACTCTCCCAAGTAGGAATAGAACTCAATCCAGTTCCTAAGCCTACGTGAGTGAAAATCGTTGTGGGAAACAAGGGAAGAAGTGGTTTTTGCAACACCTAGAATGCATGGAAATGGGAAGTCAGTGCGGAGCCCCAAATGACGCCTTACCACATCTTTGTCCTATAACGTGCAAATACGCACTGAGGGATAGTGCCAGGTGTGTCGAGATTCCACTTGGATGTGATGGGGTGGAAAATGATGTGAATCATGTAACTGATATTTACAGCTTTATGGTGTTGGAGTGACGATGGAGGATAACTATTGAACATGATTGAAACACAGCACCCATATCATGTGACCTGACATGGGAACAATAAGTGAGTGTCGACCACTGATCGTAATCGCAACACATTACTGTTATCAATTTGTTTTTCAAAACCCTTAGGGACATTCGCACGTAATAATAAGAGATCCCTTGGTCTGAGAATCCATGCCGTTTGGGGATCCCTTTAGATGTGAAAGATAATGGAATCCCAAATGAAGAGGAACACAATGCTTGAAAAATGGGTGAAAGCATGTCTAGGTGGAATCTGACACTCTAGGTTCTGAACTAGAGTACTCCTAGGCACGTTGTCGAATCACCGAAGAGGGTTGAGGAACCCAATGTAAGATCAGCCAAATATAAAATATGATTGAAGGGAAATGGAAAGAAGGGAACTCTGAAGAGAGAGGTATGCGATGTGGTTGTTACAAACCCAATGTGAATGGGGACCTAAGCCTATATCACACCATATACCCCTATCCTGGAACGACGTAGGCCGGGGGCCAAGCTGATGGGGGGGGGGGGGGGGGGGTTCTAAGAGATAGGGCTGGACCCAAAGACGGTATGTTTGGGTGGTGCTACGTATCCCATAAGGATATGATTCAATCCCTATGTAGTTCTAATTATGGTGTTGCGCGGTTTATCGTCATCCAACAAGGACACAGATAGGGGCATGGTTTCTCAATGAGGGATGTGTATGGAATGATGGGAAATCTGACATGAATGATGAAATAATCCCCTACCACACCATACAATCCTCAGTGAGGGTTTGGGCCTAGGGCCCGAAAAGGACAAGGGACCTGAGGCTGGGCCACAGAAAGAGTGTTACAGCTGAATTGTAGTTTAAGGTCTTGTAGAGACGATGATAATGATCTTAGTTTAAGGTCATAGATCTTGGGCCGTAGATTCCTAGTTTAATGTCATAAGTATGGGACAGTTGAGTGTGGAGAATGAATCATCTTGCCTTTGGAAGACCACAAAGTGGAAATAATGATAGGGGAAAACTGTTGACCAGGTTTGCAAAACAGTATTCATCCTTGTGTGACCAGAGTTCGGTGGAAAAGTAATTGAGTGCCGATAGTTGACTGCATTCACAACATGGGACTTGTATCAATTTGTTTCTTGAAATCCTTGAGGACTTTGGCCCGCAATGGTAGGAGAGCCCTTGGTCTGAGCATCCATTTCACTTATGGATCCTTTTGGATATAGAAGGTGATGGAAACCCAAATGATGGGGCTTGTGAAGCATGATCGGGCCCACACTCGCAGAAAGGATGATAAATGGAGGGATTTCACAAGGAGATATGTGTGGCATGGAATAATTTCATGATGTGAATAAGGACGTGAGTCAATACCACACCACAAAATATTAAATGAAAAATTGGACCAGGGGGGCCGAAAAAGTCAAAGGACCGAAGGCTGGGCATCCCGGCCAGATGTAGCCATATGGCTACTCAAGCGGGTATTTCCTTATCAAAGCTCCTAAGCCCATGGGATAAATTCTCTGCATGGGAAACAAGGAGTAGGTATAGGATCTCCCCATCTCATAAGGGACCACCAGGTGGAATCAAAATCATGCTCGATGGAGACCAAGCTTTGGAGAGACAGTGGAGCAGAACAAACCACTACACTTTATGTTTGGTACATATGTGGGGGGGTGAAAATGAAAAAGGATGATTGTTGACCATATTCAAAACACAACATCTATATTGCGTGACCAAAAATTTGAACAACAAATAAGCGTTGACTACTGAACTTATTCACAACATAGGACTTATATCAATTTGTCATTCGAAATCCTGAATGGAGTTGGCCCGAACTGATAGGGGAGCCATTAGGCAATGTATCCATATTGTTCGGGGGTCCTTTTGGATGTGTAAGATAATGGAGTCCCAAGCAAAGAAATGTGTGAATCATAGATATGCCAATTCATTTTAACATTAAGAAGGGAAGTGAAAGAGGTAAAAGTCTCCATGGGGTGGGATGTATGGCGGTGTCATGATGAACTCGACATGAATTAGGGAGGAATCTGACACCATACCATGTGTTCTGGCCCGAGGAGAGATTCTGATGTTTGGGCTAGGCCAACAGACAAAATGTATGGGTGTTCCTACGTATACCATATGGATTGGTATCAATCCATACATAGTTCTTGATGGTCAAGAAGTTTAACGTTGTGCGGTGAGGACGTGGGAGAATAGAAGAATGAGGAGGGAGAACATGGTGTGATCGTCGTAATCCCGACTTGAGTGAATCCAAAAAACAATGCACTGCACCTTATAGGGTCTTTCGAGAGTTCGACACCCAGGGGGGGATAGTGGAAGAAAATAGTTTGGGGATAGACTCAAGATGCTACATCTGAACATTCCTATGTATCCCATGCTGCTGGGAATCAAGCTATACATAGCTCTAAGGGTGTAGTTTAGCATCTTGTGGGACGATGTATAGTTCAATGCCATGTCGTACATGGTTTTTTAAGGTCTTACAGGACTCAATACAGTTTAAGGTCGTGTATGACCAAGCAGTTTAGTGTCATATAGGACCCGACAATTTATGGTCATGCAGGACCAAGAAGTTTAGGGTCATGCAGGACCTGACACTTTAGGGTCATGCAGTACCACGCAGTTTAGGGTAATATAGGACCTAGAAGTTTAGGGTCATGCAAGACCAATAAGTTTCTTAGGAAAATTATTTCTTGGGGAACTTTTCATTGGTGGGAGGATTTATACGCTCACCATCCATAATAACAAGTGAGTATACACCAGTGGAGTAAACCTTGTGAATGATGTAAGTTCCTTCCCATTTGGGTTCCAACTTGGGTGGTTTTCTTCTTGGTATCATTGGTTCCCTCAGAACCAATACCAAGTCGCCTTTTAAGAAGGAGCAGAGGAAAAATTTCCTATTGAAAGCTATTTCTATCTTGTTCTGATGCATTTCCAAATTGTGCAGGGCACAAAGCCTGTTCTCACCCAGCGCTTCCAACTCATCCAAACGGATTTTGGCTACTTTATCTTGCACTTTCTGAACATAGATAACTGTGCGCAATGAGGGAAATTGAATCTCGATGGGAAGGATGACCTTCGTTCTATACACTAGAGAATATGGGGTCACCTAGGTGGAATTACGAGTTGTCGTCTGATAAGACCGGAGGGCATTGGGGATCTCATCTGGACAACTATTCTTATTCTGACCAACCATTTTTCTGTAGAATGTTAGAGAGGGTTTTTTTGAACACCTCTATCTTACCATTTTCTTGCGCATGACAAGGGGATGTATGGTTAGAATGGATGTTGTACTTAGCATACAATTTATTCAGCTTAGATAATTGGATGTTCTTACATTTATCGGTGAGGACGACATGAGAGACTCCAAATCGGTAGATGATTTTGGAGATCACAAAGTCCTTGATGGAATTATCCTTGACCTCTTTGAGTGTAAATGCATCTACCCACTTGGAGAATAAATCCATATTAGTCAGGATGATCTTTCACTGGGGAGCTATCACCGGTGGATATGGTCCCATGGCATTGACTCCACATACAAAAAATGGACAAGAGTACTTTGTAGTATGGAGATTCTCTAGAGGCCGATGCATAAATTTGGCATGAACATGGCATGCATGGAACCTTTTGGTGAAGTCGATGCAGTTAGGGATCATGGAGGGCCAAAAGTACCTTAGTCTCTAGATTTGGTGAGATAGTTTCAGACCATTCTGATGGGCACTGTAGGAACCGTCATGAACCTCCTGCATAACCTGATAAATCTCGACTCCTTGAAGGCAATTGAGAAGAACACCATCAAACTCGTGCTTGAAGAGGATCGGCTCAAAATCAAGACCACTTTGGAGGTTAATTTGTAATGAGCGACATCAGATTCGCTTTTTCTTAGCTCGATCTTCCAGGAGATTACTGTTTTGGAGATACTCAACCAAGAGTATCCTCCAATCGGGAGTTACTTAAACCACTGCATCTGGAAGACTTGGGGGTCCTAATGTAGAGGCACCAGCGGTAAGGTGTCTTACCTATGGGCTTTGACCGTCACCTAGAATGACAGGGGAAATGGCTCTCTGATGTGGAACATGGATAATCAGATAATCTTGTTTGGGCTCTACAAGTGATGCATCTTGCAAGCTAGACATTCAGCTCAACCGTTTTGAGATCGAGGGACAAGAGTAACTTCTGGCCGAGATGAGAACTAGGACATTAGATGGAGAGTGTATTACTACAATGGTAAAAGCTCTGGATTTCTGATGACATAGTCACCGTTGATCTACATGATGACCATATCAGAGTCCCCTTTCACATGAAAATGAGGTCATTGATCTCGAGGTCTAGCTCGAGTCTAGTGATGAGAGCCTGATACTCCGCCGCATTATTGGTGAATCCATGTGATAACAGGAATAAATACAGCTGAATGACTCATAGTGGGGTAATGAAGACAATAACCAGGCCTACTCTATTGAGTCTGGGATTCTTGAGCCTTTTACCGATGGGGCTCCGGGAAGCACCATCGAAGTATGTTCTCAAACACGGGACATATATTTCTACCGAGGGAATCACTTCATCAGGGAAATCGTGATCCAGGGATTGGTCTGGTGGATTTTTATGGGCATTAAAGAAGCCTGCAAATGATTTTCTCTCTATTGACTTATAAGGAATTAACCTAATGCCAAACTGCTGGGGGATTACCGACCACTGGGATACTTGAATTTCCAGTATGGCATGACTCAGGACATAATTTAGTGGATCTACTCGAGACACCAGTTGTACTTCATGGTGATGCAGGTAATGTCACAATTTCTATACTATGAATACCAACCCCATGCAACGTTTTTTGACAGGAGAGTATATGGTCTCCATATCGAGGATCATGCGGCTGAGGTTGTAGAAGATGTTATTCATCCCCTCATTGTTCATCTGGGCGATAAGGGCACTGATGGACCATTCTTGGGCAGTCATGTAAAGTACCAAGGGTTTTCTAGATATAGGTGGAATTAAGACTAGAGGATGAAGCAGATACTACTTGATTTCCTCAAAAGAAATCTTTCACTCTTTATCCCACTCATGGACAGTTCCCTTCTTCATGAGTCATGAAAAAGGCTTACACTTGCTGACCAGATTTGCGATGAATCGGTGTATGTAGGCCATGTGACCTTAGAAGCATCTATGCTCCTGAATGTTTCTCGGAGGATACATCTAGATAATGGCCTTGATCTTATCTTGGTCAATCTCAATGCCACTGTATCTAACAATGATGCCGAGAAACATTCCATAGGTGACCCCAAAGTCACACTTCAACAGGTTCATCTTTAGGTGGCGAGAATATAGGAATTAAAACACATTCCCAATGTCTTTGAGATGGTCCTGGCACTGATGAGATTTGACCGCCAGGTCATCCACGTAACATTCCACTAATTTTTCGAGGATCATCTTAAATATGTGATGCATAGCCCACTAATAGGTGGCACCTGAATTCTTTAAACCAAAGGTCCTAAATTGATAACGGGAAGTAACTTGTGGTGCCCTGAAGGCTATAGACTCCTCATCCTCAGGGGTCATTCAGATCTTGTTATAATTGTAGTACCCATCCATGAAAGAGAGGGCTTGGAACCTAGCTGTATTGTCGATCAACAATTTTATCTCAGGAAGGGGAAAACCATCATTCAGAAAGTGATGGTTGGGATCCCGAAAGTCAGTGCAGACTATGATCTATCTATTGTTCTTTTTTATTAGTACAATTTTGGACAAAAATTTGGGGTACTAAACCTCCTTAATGAAATTGGCTCTGATGATATTTTCAACTTCAGCCTCCACCATGGAACAATGCGAAGGGTGCATCTTTTTGGGAGGCTTCTTTAACCCGTGGTGATTTACCAGGAGACTGAGGCGGTGGATGGATGCCTAAGGATCTAGTCCTAGCATATCTTCATAACTCCAGGAGAATAAATCATGGTGTTGTTTAAGGAAGTCTATGTACTATTTTTCCTCATCAAGGGGAATTTTAGCATTTATCACTGTAGGTTTCAGTTCTGCTTCGCTACCGAGGTTCACCTGTACCAATTCATAAACCGTGGTAGAGATGCCCTCTATAATGGAAGAAGGAGAATCCTCTAAATCCCCTTCTTCACATATGGAGGAGGAATCCTCAACGGGAGGAGTTTTTTCTAAGTCGACAGATCCTGACAGGTGGCTATTACCATCTTGAGCGGTAGTAGACACTGCATCGGGGGACTCCTGTGCTGCCGCAACCATAGTGATGATGGTTGTCAATCCGATCCAATATGGTCTTTCGGCCAAGGGGAGACACTTGATGATATCCATGCAATAGTGGTGTATCTTCTTGAGCCAATTAATTCTAGCCTATCAAAACAAGCATGTATGAACTATTTCTGTTTCTATGGGGTGGATATCCCGATACCTTATGGGAGTATGAGGCTCTGGGATCACCTGAGCCTGATTTGTATAGGTGTACGAGGTAATCTTACATCGTATCATAGACTTGGGAATATGTTCCCCACTCTTCCTAGAAACAATGAATCATTGTCTTATGTATATGGTTGTATCCTTCAATTAGTGGATTGGAAAGATGTAGGTATCATTTAGGTCTGTCTACGGGTCTGTCGCAGCCGTGGCATGCTCAACCTCGTTAGTCTGAATCTTATTTTCCTTACTCCTATAATAGTCAACATCTAAATAGAGGGATTCACAAGAGTTAAAGGGAGATGCGTCACCTTGGATTATTCCCACTCAACCATTAAGGGAGTACTTGAGGCACTGGTGATATGATTCGGGAACCGCTGCATGCAGGTGGAGCCCTGGAATTTCAATCAATGCATTGTAGGTTGTGTCTTGGGAGACAACCATGAACTCAGTACTGGAAACTAGGCCAAAAAACATGGTCTTTAGGCGGATCTTACTGACTAGTGTCTATTCTATCCTATCATAACTTTGGATTAATAGGTTAGAGTAACTTTTATCAACCTCAGACAATCTCAGTTTTTTCACTATTCGAGTCGGGATTAGGTTAATCCCAGAGCCTGTGTCAACAAGACAGCAGCGAAACACCATGCCATTGAACTAGCCAGTGATGTACAATGGGTGAATGTTCTCTTATATGGGAGATCCTTCATCTTATATAGAGAACTAGATGATTTCCTGAAATTCATCAATTTCGACCACCTCAGCATGAAAGTCTTCTACGATTGCTACCTATGTCTGAAACTGGAGGGGGATTCTTAAAGCCTCGGCGAAGGCCTCACACATATCTGACGATAGGAGAAGTGACTCAAGGATGGTGTGCTTTGTTGGAATGCCGACAAGATGTTTGAGAACATCATAATTCCAGGCCAGGCGTAATGTTCTGCATATATGAGGTCTCCCTTTGACAGGAGGTCTGGTGGGTCCTATCGACTAGACCAGTGGATGACTGGTACTATGAATATCCCACTGCTCACTAGTCAATGCCTGCGGAATGACTACCAAACGAGGTAAAAATGAGTAAGACTGGCCTATAGCTGGTCACAGCTAATCACGGTGTGGTTGAGGTGGCCCTGTCTGATCCAAAAACACAAATGGCGGCAAAGGCAGGCCTGATGTCACCAGGTGAGAAGGATGTGGATGTTGAGCTCTATGTTGGGCCTACTGCCTGGTTTCAGTAGTATGTATAGCTTGGCTAGAAATGCTGACCAAAGCACTCCGATGACCCATATATTCACGACTTCGTCAATGATGATGATGACTAGGGACATTGGGAGGGTCTTCCTAGAACTCCTCATCATCAGAAATCATATAGGGGTTTACCAGCTCTACGGTGTTAACCAAGGCGTACCCTTGACTGTCTCATGAAGATTCATCCAGTACTAAACAGATCCTTGGATGGATCACCATATATCGGGGCATGAAATCACCGAGAGAACGAGGATGATGTTGACATTGGTGGGGGAGATTTGTATTCCCTTTTGCCACAAGTGTTTTCTCTTCTTAGAAGGGCACTTCTGAGACGGCAGTGCAGAAGTAGTATCTACGGATTCTAAAGGATCTGGTCAATTCATGCATGAAAGAATAACACCATTGGTAGGGGTGACTGTTTTACGATCCATATAGTCTTCATACTTATGGAACCTATTATTAGAAACCTGATTCCACTCACCCTTTCTGTCACTTCTTCTGTTTGGCCTCACGAAGATACATGACACCTATGACGGAGCTTGTACTAACCAAACTATATTGTTATCTACCTGATCATGAATCTAGTCTTTGAACACATTTAACTATTTGTGAGTGTACCTCAATATCCGGTGGTAGGGGTAGTAATTAGGGAAATCAGTGAGGTTCACCTTTTCTGGACACCTGCACTCAGGAAAATGTAAAATCCCCCACTCTAGGGAATGTCAGAAATAACAAGTGACTTGTGCCTTGCTAAATAAGTAGGTTCGGTTCCTCTAGTCCGAGAAGGGGGACCTTGAAGCCTAACCCTGATGAGGGGATAGAGGACCTGGTCGAGGAGGTGGGTCTTGGTTATCCCGACTAAGTGGTTTCAGCACATTGCGCAGGGGCACCTGCCGATTCTATGTTGGGTGCTTCTGGACCCGAGGTTGCGCCTAAGGTGGAGGGTCTCTATGAGGCTGTGGAGGTGACTCCACTTGTAACAACTATAGTTTCCTCAGGCCTCTGTTTGAGCTACTGTGGTGGGATCAACCCCAGCGACCCTTCTCGGGGGGATCACAGGAAGCAACCAACATGCCTGCATAGGTTGGTGTGAGGATTCCTCTAGGCGCTGAACATTTTCAATGATGTCCCAGAATTTCCCAGGGTAGTTCTAGGTGATCATAAAAGGGACCAATTACATCATGAAATTCCCTATGCACATCGTCAGAGATTGATCCTGAGTCAGGGCATGTCTAGGGACTATGTGAGTCCTTTCCATCGGGTGACAAAGTTGGAAACACACTCATCAGGCATCCGCATGTACTATAAGATGTACGCGATACTCGTGTTCCAAGTTGTGGAACTGAATTGGTAGAGAAATTTCCCAAGGAGGTCCTCCTAGCCGGCCACTAACTCGATGGGAAGCTTGATGTACCAGACGAACGTTGGCCCTTCCAATTTCTGTACGAAACACCAGAGCTTGGTGGCTTACTACTGTGCTGGAGTTCCCAACATGGGGCCACACCTTGAGATAATGCGTGCCAGGTTCTGTTGTGGGTACCCTGTCCCATTGAAGGGTGAAAAGGTAGGATTCTCCAAACCCCGGGGTGATAGAATATCATCAACCCATGTCATATAAGGCATTCCATCAGGATGGATTGCCACCTATCAAGTCTCTAAACCTTCGAGGTGGGCGATGAGTGCTTCCATTGGATCATATCGGTGGAGATTTCTATCTTGATGAGGATCTGTGACCACTAATGCATTGACGGGTTCTTAAACATGATAAACAAGCCCAGCGTCTCATGGAGCTGGGGGTGGTATGACCTGTAGAGCAGCTGGGGGAATCTTGGCTAGGCCGCGGGGATTTTCATGCAATTCAGGAGGATTTGGCGACATATACCATGCCCTCTTTCCATAAGTCCCACTATCAACCATGTCTGCATGGGTAGGATGATCATGGTAACCTAGGGTAAGTTAGCCAAGGGGATGTTGTGCCTTCCCTTAATGCCCCGGTCGTAGATCACTATAGTCTGTCCATCACTCCGCAACATGTTCAGAAAGGAGTTCATCGACCAACTTCTTCTATTCAGCGAGTTGCTGACACAACACGACTTTTTTGGGGTCATCTTCGACCTTATGCACTAATCTAGATGGGTCAAGGGGTTTGAAGGCTCTGAGGAGTTCCTTACCCTTGTTGGGATTCCGGTTGAGAACTAGTTCCTTGGTGGGCATGGGAAGACCCAATAGATTTGTCTGCTGGAGAGTAAAGATTCCCAATGGATCCAATAGTTGTGGAACTCCCTCAGAGGTTAAGTCCCCATCAAGGATCTCAAACTCATTCTCTCTCTCTGATAGGTCAGCCATGTTAACCATGACTCTTCCTGGAGGCATATCCTCTATGTCACCTAGCATATCAAGTTGGCATCGAATGGAACTAAAATGGAGGGATGCGTACATCCCCCAACCATGAATTTGAACATGGGTAGAATCCTTAGTGATTTTGTTGGGGAGCGCTTTAAATATCTGGATGCATCATTGTTGGAGGGTCTTATGGTGGCTTTGTGACTCAGGGCGCTGGGCCATGGAGAGTGCAGCTAAATCGACCAAACGACATTGTTGACCATTATCTTTAAAGTGTGCCTGACTCTTGGGGTAATTCACTCGTTAATGATAAAGGTCTAAATGATTCACCCATAAGGTATGGGAAATCATTGATCCTCCTCCAGGGTGAGCACTTCTAGTGCCCAAAAATTTCTCACTGCAAGTGGCCAGAAAATATCAGGGAAATAATTCACTGCGAGGATATCCCCAAAGCTCCTTGGTTCATATTAATGGTATAGACTTTCATTTTCCCACTCATATACTAGAGGTGGCTGGGGAAACAGTAATGGTACCGATGTAGACTGCTGAGATGGTAGGCTGATAGGTGGGGAATACAGAGAGTGAGCTGACAAGCCGCCACATCTTTACCTATCCTCCAAAGAGTGTAGTGACTTGACCACCAAATCGCAGTAAGTCGGACTGACGAACATTGTTTTCGGCACAGGGACTACGACATCTAGAGATGGGTTACACTGCATCTATTCCACCATTGATCCCCAGAATAGCTCTTCATGATCTCTAGTCGAGGTAGAGAGTTCTTCAGGGGATGATGGGGATGATTGCACAGCCGTATCCTATGGATTTTCCAAATCTTCATCCTCCTAGATGTACCTTCGGAGGGAGGTGGGAATCCAATGGACCTCACATTCTATAATTATGAGGCTAATGTGCATTGTTCATCCCACGCCCCTTGACATAGAGGATCTAGGCAAGGGATCCATCACTAAATCGTATTCTACCTTATAATCCAAGAAGAAAACAGGTTTGATCTCAGTCTCAAACCTCTCAGTGTTATTTTTATAGCGGCGATGTCCCATATTCCTGCACTAGAATTGCTCTTCAAGAAATGTTATATTTACAGAACAAGGAGGTCCTTCGATCGTACTGGTGCTGGGGTGGGGATAAATTCCACCTGTGTGAACTAGTGTGTGAGGAGCACCCTGACAGATATCAAAGGGATCATGGGGAGGACCGTCATTCCCACTGGCTAATGTGCATAAAGAATCTATGTGGGAAACATTGGAGTTGGTTGGACATCCATTGTAGCTGATAGAAGCACAAGTAGGACCTCCATGGTTTCTTCCCCAGGCAGCGTTAGTGCGAGGAGGGTCCTCATACTGGTCAAGCCAAACACTGGTAGGACCTCCATGCTGGGTGCTGGAGAAGTGAAGTTGACTTTCACGCCTCTAATTGCTGAGGCGAGGAGGATCTTAACAAGATTCAGGGAGGAAATGGGGATTCCCCCCTATATTTATGATTGATCGGATGCATAACACCCTCATATCAACAGTCAGTAGTAGGAGCAATGACCCCATACCCAATGAAATGAGCATGGAAGACGGTTTCGTACTAAGTGTCACCACTGTAGGGAGGACCCTCGTTCTGATTGAAGGTGTAACATAGTGGATATCCATGTTGACCTCGAAATTTGGGAGGACTCACATTCTCTATGGTGGCGGTAAATGGAGGACCTCTGTACTGGGCGTCGCTACTATGGGTCGGTACGTGGCAGGTGGTTCCTGCACCGGTGGCTGAGAGAGTTTACCTAGCCTACCCGTGGGGCAGTTGGGGCCTCAATCCGAACTAGGTATATAAGTGTCCCTACTTAGTGTGCTCAGGAGGCTGATGATACATGTCGGCAGTGGCCCAGGCCACAAAAATTGCTGACGTCGACACCCCTTGGCGGGTATCCTCTTCGGCCTGTGCCCGACACTGGTGTCAGGTCTGCCGAACCAAGGTCATTGGTGCAGGTACATAGCTTATCTACCCTTCATCCTGTGGGACTAGGTGGTGGCACTAGCATGGCTAGTGGGGGCCCTCCTTGGGGGACCCTGGAACTCGATCCCGAATGGTATGGCCTAGACATCTCCTACCACATCGGCATAGGGGAGGGAGTCGTCGTGACGTTCTGGGGAGAGGCTCCCGAAACAATTGTACACAGGGGTGGGGAGTAGTGTCTGCATATGCGGCCCATGTTGGAAGCAGTGGTGACGAGGTGTAGATGACTCTAAATCATTGGTGGACATATCCTAAGTTGGGATAATCCCCTCCACCTCATATCGGCATATGAGCTCGCTTATCACCCTTCATTGTATGAATTCAGAAGGGCAGATGGGGTGTGGGCACATAGCAGTTGTGGCTGGAGAAGCTGTCGCAGAAGTAGTTGAGCCACACGGGATTTTCACGTTGGTTTTTTCCCTAGATTTTCATCAGTGGGTAGGTCGTGATCAGGTTTCTGGTGAAGCAGTATGGTTCCTGAAATATATAGAAATTAAACCATTAGTGCTGAAACAAATAAATTGATGCCTGGTGACCCAGTGTTATTCTATCTCCCATGGCTAGTAAGAAGGATCCATGATGAAAATGTCACAGACCAGGATTTATAACGTTTTGACTCCCCGAATTTCTGGTTAGCTTCATTCTAGGCCTGTTATTTGCTTGGGGGGACCCGGTGCTAGATGACTAGATCCAATGACATACTAATCCACTGATGTCTCAAACACTACTAATCTCTACATTGAGGAGAATAATCTTCACATCAGTTTCACCATTTCTGTTTCTGATGCTTTCACCAGGGTGCATGCATATTCCTATAGAATACGTGCAATTGTTTCCCAACATTCCCGCTTTCCAAAGGTGGGAAGAATTCATCACTTATTCAGGGACGTTTTCTCCTAGATCTAAAGAGGATGATGGTAATTTAGTTCTTCTTTCTGTGGATTCCTTTTCAGAACCCTTCACTAAGTCCAGGCCTCCCTTATAGACTTAGACGTTGTTCATGAAACCCATCCCAGTTCCATGTCTTCATGGACACCGATTAATTGCACTACTTCTGTCGGGACATTCTAAGGGGTCTGGTAAGGGTAGCAACCATCAGTCAGGGGTGTAGTCACATTGGACATCACTGGATTTTCTGGACGCTGGAACACTAGCATGTCTGGGTTTTTGTCCCTTATTATAGGGATTCTCGAAGGCATATAAGCTCGAGACATCCCATGTCTAATGCATGGAATTATATGACATGTGCATGTATCTGAGGTTTTCCTCATCTTCCTATGTTTTACACAGGGTATTCCGTAGATTTAACGTCTAGTGGAGATGGATCAAACTGATCGTAACACTAACTAGAGTGTATCAGATGGGTGAAACCCTGGAGGAAACATTGATATTTTGGATAACACGTGGTTAGTTACCCGGTTACCGCTAAGAGTAGGGAAGTGGGGAATTTTAATTATATCATTGGGATGTGGGGGACCGGGTAAGAATCAGGATGGATGACAGAGAGTTGAAAGAATTGGAGATAGAATGAGATGGAACTGAAATGAGGATGACAATGATGTTGGGATTGATCCTTTAAGAGACTTCCTATGTATCCCCGAGGTAGGGAATCAATGTCCGCGTAGTTCGGGGGGACGATGGAACACATGAGGAGGCGACCCATGAGAATGGATGCATGAATGGGATTTGGAGGAAATAGAAACTCCAGGTTGGGTCCTGACCTTCCCGAAACCCATAGGTCATGGGAGAGATCAGGATGAGACATGAGTGATAAGCTTAAACCTTAGGGAGGGATCATATGTATCCCCCTGCTAGGGAATCAAATTCCACGTAGTTTATCTGTCAATGGCTTACCATCGACTGGGGGTTGAAAATAGCTTACCGCTGGATGGGGTCATAATGGCTTACCACTGGATGGGGTCACAAAAAATTATTGCTGGATGGGGTCACAATGGCTTACCACTAGATGTGGTCACAACGGCTTACTGCTGTATGGGGAACAACGACTTATCGCTGTATAGGGCCACAACAACTTACTGCTGGATGGGGCCACAATGACATACTCATGGATAGGGTCACAACGCCTTACTGCTAGATGGGGTAACAATGGATTACAGTGGGATGGGGTCACAATTAATTACTGCTCGATGGGGGAACAACAAGTTACCACTGGATGGGGTCACAACGGCTTACCGCTGGATGGAGTTGGACTTCATGGAGGCTTCCTACGTACCATGTCTAGAAGACAGGGATCAAAGCCCACGTATTTCGAGCGAGTATAGTATAACATCATATGGGATGAAAATGAGTGTACATTTAGATGTCATGTAGGATAGGGATGGACCAATGTGAAGGGGATCAGGACCAATAGGGGGTGTGCTTGATCCCCAGGGAGGCTTCTTACATACCTTTTCTTGGCAAGGATCAAAGTCCATGTAGTTCAGAATGAGTGTTGGTGAACCGACGTGAAGTGGACGAGACCAATAGGTGGTAGGCTTGAGCCTCATGGAGGCTTCTTATATACCTTCCCTTAGCAAGGATCAAAGTCCATGTAGTTCAGAAGGAGTGTCGGTGAACATACATGAAGTGGTCGGGACCAGTAGGTGGTGGGATTGAGCCTCCAGGAGGCTTCTTACGTACCTTTCCTTGGAAAGGATCAATTTCCATGTAGTTAAAAAAGAGTGATGGTGAACTGACGTGAATTGGTTGGGACCAATAGGTGGTGGGATTGAGCCTCAGGGAGGCTTCCTAAGTAGCTTTCCTTGGCATGGATCAAAGTACACGTAGTTTAGAAGGAGTGTTGGTGAACCGATGGGATGTGGTCGAGACCAATAGGTGGTGGGATTGAGCCTTAGGGAGCCTTCCTGTGTACCTGGACTTGGCAATTATTAAATTCCACATAGTTCAGAATGGGTGGGAACCGATGTGAAGATGGTCGGGACCAATGGATGGTGGGCTTGAACCTTAGGGAGGATTCCTATGTACCTTTCCTTGTCAAGGTTCAATGTCCACATAGTTTGGAAGGGTTGGGAACTAATGTAAAGATAGTTGATACCAATGGGTGATGGGATTTAACCTCAGGGAGGCTTCCTATGTACGATTCCTTGTAATGGATCAACATCCAGGTAGTTTGGAAGGGGTCTGTGGGGCATAAACTCTAAAGCATCCCAGAAAGGATGACATGGTCGGTGATTTCTATAATCCCACATGAGTCATGCTCGTTATGAGAAACTAGAGGCAGCAAAGACATGAAGATCACGTTGTGAATGATGCGTCTCTGGGAAGTGGAGTGGGTCATAGAAATAGTTACCTATCCAAAAAGGAAATAGGGGCTTACACGTGGTCCGAATTGCAGGGAGATGGATATTGAAACGTATTCCAGGTTGGAGGCCCTTTGGAGACAAATCCCAACATGAGAGGGATTTGACACCAAACAAAGGGGGGATCCAGTGCCCATCGGACCCCCTCTGGTCTTCGGCCTGGAAGAAGAAAGGAGGAGCAGAGATGCTACCTACTGCAAGAAAGGCTATGGGTTTACACCAAGGGGGTTTACCTCCCGTCATGGACAAATTCCATTCTATAAAATAGGATGTCATTTCATGTGAGGAATGATTTCACTCTTGTGGAGACCAGTGGGTCTGTAGAATGTCCATGGTGGGGGACCCCTGGTAGAGTGAATGATGTGAGTCACAGTTTAACGTCTTGTGCTGAGGAAGATGGTTCTTGGTTGTTTAACATCCTGCATCTCGGAGGAGGTGGGTTTACTCCACACCCCTAGGACTTACATAACTAATACCCACCCTCCCTTGGGGAAGGGAATGCATCAGAAATGCCGTGGTGATTGGTTGTTATGGAGTGATCTATTGGAGGGTCCACGTTAGCGTGTCTATGCGAAGAAGCAATAACCGTTAGCATGCCAATGCGAAGAAGAATGAGGTGAGGAAATGCAACAAGAATCACCAAAAAAATAGACCTTGAAATAACTTCATGCAAAACTAGAGGGACACATAGGAAAGGGATTTGAAGAGAAAATGGGTTCATAAGTAGAAGCCTTGGGAATCTCTGGAGCTCCATGTGTTAGAGGGGCTTCGCGAAGGGGTGTGCTTCGTGAAGTGAAGTGGCCAACCCTAGGTGTAGGGTGTAGGTTAATATGGAAGGTGCTTCACGATGTGGAAAGGAATTCGCAGAGCAATGCCTCACGAAGTAAGGATGCCCTGTGAAGCGTAGTATTGTGAAGCAATTTTTCTTGTGAAGAACAGTGACCCTACCTTAGCATATGGGTCACATGTGCATGAAGGGTACTTAACGAAGAATACGTTCCCTATGAAGACCCGAGTCCCCTGGGATATCCCCTTCCTTCGAAAAAACCCACGGGCTCCGTAAAGGGCATCCTTACTTGAAGAGGGGCTAAATTCAAACCAAGGGAGTGGCACTTCACGATGCTAAAGTACCTTGAAGAGATCATGGTTCATAGAGCAGAGATTACATCTCGATTTGGTAGCTAAGAAGGAGAAATGTTAGAGGATCTATCCTTTGGGCATGAGGGGAGCCTGATATTTATAGGCAAGAGGCACTGTGAAGCAGAGCTTTCTCGGCGCGAAGACATATTTTTCTCTGCAACGGGTTCACGAACGTCAATGGATTTCATGGAGAATCCCACTTACTTTCTCTGTGGTGGGTTCACAAACGTCAATGGGGTTCATGGAGCTTCCCACATCTTTTCTCTGCGGTAGGTTCGCGAACATTAATGTGGTTCATGGAGCATCCCACTTCCTTGTTCTAAGTTGGGTTCTCAAAAATTAAAGGTGTTCTTGGAACATCCCGCCTCCTTGCTTTGTAGTGGGTTCACAATGGGGTGTGCTCTGCACCAGCCGCAGGGCCCTGGGGCTTTGCTATCAGGCTTCGTGAAGAAACCCCTAATGATTTCTATTTGTTCTTGTTCATCCCAAATTTTGGCATCAACAGCCACCTCACCAACTCAACCCAACACCTCAAAGAGCCCAAAAATCATGGGATAAATCATAATCCCTCTGCCAAAACATCAATTCTCACATCAAAAGGAATAATTAAAAAATATATAGCCCCTGACATCCAAAACCAGGGGCCTCCTAATATGATTAATATAATAATTTTTCTACTCATGTGCTTCTACCATCATCTAACCAACAATATGAACATTATTTATCATGCCATGCACCACATTAGGACCAAGAAAGACTTTGTCCCCAACCTATGTCCAACACAACGAAGAACAACAGAATCCCCTAGACTAATCATCAAATGGAGTCATGCCAATGGAAGAGTGATAACTTTTATTATAAGAAAACACTTCTGAAAGAATCTCTCCATACCAAGGATCCACTAAATTCTAATAATTTCAATTCCAACATATTCTCCAACTTCTGGATAGTCTGTTACATTTAACCATCTTTCTGGGGGTGGAAAGCGGTGTTGAGATACAACTGAGTGCCAAAATCATATTGCAATCCCATCTAGAATCATGAAGTAAATCATTAATCCCAATATAATAAAATGGACATCATAACTCCTTGAATATTACCACATCATCCATATTCCCTTTATCAAAGGAATTCATTGCACTCAACTCCTTGATCACTTATAATTGAGCTAATTTCATCAACTAATCCCTAACCACCGAGATTGCATCACAACCTCTATATGTTTTGGGAAAACCATTGATGAAATCCACAAACATGTCATCCCATTTCCACTCAAAAACATCAGAGGGATTCAAAAAACCTCCAGACACACGATTCTCATATTTTATGTTCTAGAAAACCAAGACCTTTATCACAAACTCAACTGTTTCATATTTCATAATAAGGAAATAAAAATGCACCTTCAAGTCAAGGTAAAACTTGTAAACATATGGGTGTACTTATAGAGGTGTGTTATGAAACTCACAAAGTAACCCATAACATATTTCTACCAAAAAAACTCCCCTGAAATAATAGTTAATTCTTACCATCTATCCAGAGCATCAGTATAGACAACACGATCGCACATCACCATTGCCTCTGTGTACCCCCACTTAGACACATCCATCTGATGCATCAAATAATACCACACCATCATCTAAAAAAAATCTATAACCATCAACTCTTTAATCAATGTACAAGGCTTAAAACTCGTCCATTGATTTCCAAGCACTCCTAGAATCCCAAACAAAAGCTTTCCATGGCTTCCTGCACAAACTGTCGGCCACAATATTCTATTTTCCAAAGGTGTATGAGATCTCAAATTCATAATCCTAAATAAAAATAAACCACCTCTACTACATCAATTTCAAATCACACTGAGAAAATATATAGATCAAACTCTTGTGATATATGAAGACCAAAATGTTATCCCCAATGAGAAAATCAATCCATAACTTTATAAAAAACATATTCATTTTCTCTTAAGATATTGGTTGTAATAGTTACTCTCATGGTGGAATAACTACCTATACCCATAAGATATAATTACCTTCTGATGAACCAAGACACAACCTAATCGTATACAAGAAATATCAAAAAAACCTCAAACAACACACCCACCTCTGGAAAATGAAGTGCGGAAGCACTAAACAAGTTCCCCTTCAGGTAACTGAAAATTGTATAGAACTGATCACTCAACAAAAAATCCTGGTTTTTCTTGATAAAGGAATTCAATGGGGCTATATGTTGAGAAAAATCACATATGAACCTATGATAATGTCCAATGAGATAGAAAAATGACTAAAAATATCTACCACATTATTGGGTGATCCCCAAGAAACAACTACTTTAACCATTGATGTGTCTACCATCATACCTTGATGAGACACAAAATTGTTAAGGAAATACACCTCTCATGTTTAGAACTTTCACTTAGATAACTTTCCATAGAGCAATTGGTATCAAATAACATGTAAGAATGTTCTAATAATATTGGAATGCTACTCCTCTAACTTAAAGTAGATCAAGATATCATTGATGAATATGATGAAAAAATGATCTAGTAACTCATGGAATGTGAATTTTATAATCCCCATGACCATAGTTTCCACATTCCGAATTTTGAATGACATGAATACAAATTTAAAGTTCCTATTTATGCATCTAGATGCGGTCTTCAGAATATTTCTATCCCTAAAACCTGACTGGTGATATCCAAACAACATATTGACCAGAGAAAACCCACTCACTTCTCTCATGTAGTCGAAAAGATCATCTATCCTCCGAACATAGAAACGGTTTTTAACTTTTACCTAGTTTAAAATTTGGAAATCTATGCACAACATTATACTATCATCCGAATTAATTACAAAAACATTTGATCACCCCATGAAAACACACTAGGTCTGATATAAGGCTTCTATATCATATCATCTATATGAATTTTCAACTATTTCAACTCATAAGGTTCCATCTGATATGGATCCATTGAAAATTGAGATGCACCATGCTATAAGTAAATACCTGAAACAACATCATGTTGAGTGGGTGACGTCACAACCTCCTTGGAAAAAACTTCCAAGAACTACCCATAGACTCTGGGACCCTCTACCATCACAATTCCAACTTATTCCACCGATAACATATCTAAAAAGGAAAGAAAGGGATCCACACCATGAATGCCTACCCGAAAAATCCACATACCAACGAAAACCACACACTGGACATCCACATTCTAAAACCAAACTCTCCTCTAAAAGAAATATATAACAACACATAGTGAATATAATTAGACAATTTCAGGGATAAAATTGAATGGTTGCATCTGTAACACAAAAAAGATTCCTATAAGAAGGATGTGATACCATCATCAGTCTACACCCCCGACACACATCAATCAAGTCGATCTAACCTATGACTAGTATAGTCAGCACTATGGTAATGGGAATACTCAATATGTCTATTCCTAGAGTATAGGATTGAGAGGGAGAAACAAAGGAGTGAGAAACTCTTAAGTCAAACTATTCACAAACAAGAGCACAAAATAAACTGATCATACCAATGACTATCTCTAGCCCCCCAGGAGGTGCTTCCTGCATTGTGTACAAATTATCATGCATAGATTCTCTACCTCTCTACTGATGACTACATCTGCAACCATTCCTGGGTCACGATATGTAAACAAGAGGAATATCACCAGGTCAAAATCAACTTGCTCAATCTCCCATTGGCGGAGAGTAAACCTGCCAACCCTAGTACTGAAACATCCTTACTTGAAATCATTGTTGAGTCTGGTGCTAAACAGGTCCACCTCTACTAAACTAGGCTTGGGGAACCATTAGGCATGGTTTTTGGGGATGTCCTTGAACCCCATAGCCAAAATAAACTCACAAAAAACTCCCAAGAAAATCACAGAAACCACTGACCACAAAAGGATGGAAATGAATCTTTGGAGGTTGACTCCCTACTCGTAAAAACCTCAAAGGTCCCAGTTTTTGAGACATGAAACTAAAAAATATACTCATTGAGAAACCCTGTTACTTCCCCTCCTATGAAAATCATCCTCACGACTCCATCCATTGAATAATCTCCTCCTTCTTCTGAACCACTAGAAACATCAACAACATTAAAAGAGTAACTATGTAGTGGATAAAAGGATGGAGTGCCTCCTCAAGAGGTATCTAATGAGGCTCCTCTTCTAAAAAAATTTGGTGAAAAAATAAGAAGTTCCTTGAGCATGATTCACATTTCTTTTACTAACATGATACCCTACTGAAGACAAAGAAACTCATACCTCTATACTACCTTCATAGATGATAAAAATAAATCCACTCAAAACTTATTCTAGAAGTCAACCCACAAATCATCATCCTTCTTCCTCAATACCATATAATGTGGCTACAACTTATGTGTAGCTCCCCACATCTAGACAGCTACTAGTGGAACCCATTACTCTATTGGAACCCAGATCATACTAAAAATGATCTCGAGCTCCTCCAGCCATCTCTCTATCACTATATATGAAACAATACACTCATACATTCTCAAAGTCTTCCAATTGAATGTATGAAATGTCCTATACCATTGATCATCCTCCTCTATTAGATCAGTCCTATGATGATCGACCATATTATTCTACAGAACCATAACTACTTGAGCAACACAACCAAGAAGAAAATGATCCATAACTGAGAGGAAAATATATATCTTCAAAATCCTAGTCGTGTAAAATTTTATTTAGATTCATTTTAACTTATTTAATTATTTTTTTAATCGATTTCACTGTTCCCCAAAAAACCTAATTCAAATATGAACATATGTTATCATGATGCATGTACCATTCCCTGTATTCTACAAGACAAGTAGGCCCATCTCACATGGCTGTTAAAGAAGCTCAAATTTTCTGCAATGGATCACGGTGGCTCTAAAATCCCATGTAATAATCATTCTATCCAGACTATGTTATGAGAAAAGGTCAACATGAACTATTTACATACCATCCCATGAATTAATAATAATTTATAACACTATACTCCATCCCATATCTCAACCATCACCTATGATACCACTCTCTCATGACCCTATCCCCCAAAACTAACTCAATGAGGTGAGAGATATATTGACCCTCGAGTCTCGCCTCTAATAGGCCTTGGGTTGGTGACTAGCAGCAATGGTATAAAAAACTCATGCATGGAATGAATTACCCTCTATAAATGAAACAAGATCAAGAGATAAGATAAATCATCCACATGAACTCCAAGACCTGATACAAAAAAGGAAACTTAACCCATCCTACAATGCAAGTATAAGTAAA
The DNA here is from genome assembly GCA_963277665.1 of Viscum album. NCBI lineage: Eukaryota > Viridiplantae > Streptophyta > Magnoliopsida > Santalales > Viscaceae > Viscum > Viscum album. The sequence goes on along the minus strand of OY728163.1, from coordinate 263,517,654 downwards.
ATGGATACAATAAAAGTCACCAAGGAAAACATCAAAAATAAAATATAAGGTAGTGACACAATAGTTTTTGAAGTTCTGAGCTCGTAATGCCCAGTATGATCCATGTAATCCTCCTAGAAACTTAAAAATAGCTTTATATACGTATGGTGATCATTGAAGTATACTCAGTAGTAAAACCAATTTTTCTCATGCTCATGTGAAAGAATTATACTAATTCACCTATGATAAAATAGTGGAACTAGACAAAACCTATAAAGGTATAATAATTATCCTGACCTCACCATGGAATGATAAACAAAAAATAAAAACCTTGTAATATAATATAATAGGAATCACATAAAAAAGGTTTCCACCCCCAGTTTTCCCAATGGTATGACACCCTCACACTCAATGTCATACATCCCGGTTCTACCATATCTGATGTATACCACACCTCCACAAATGGATAGAAACAACACACCTCACCCGAGGATAGTTGGGATCACCTCCCCACAAGCACAGTCATATCACACTTCGCCTGAAGACACCTTGGATATCCCCTAAAAGACGGTCACATCTCACCCAAACCCACTTGGGCCGTCACATCTATCACAAAAACACATAGTCTATCACAAAAACCATATAATTCACTAATATGACTCCATTCATCACATCCTTTGCAATACCTACCACTCCCATGAGGGAGAGCAGGAAAGAGTGGGTAGTTACCATCCTTACTCCTCATCAGATGTTGAAAAAACACCCCCCACGTGACAATGTGAGTGTCAGAACATAGTTATCGATGTGGGTGGTGTGCGTACATATACCATAAGAATATACACGTAAATGTATATAATACCAAACACTCAAGAACAATCTATGGTTTAAAAAACAAACCAACCAACTCAAAACAGTCTCACATTTTATGCTACCTCTAATTCCAAAACACTACACATCAAGCCATAATACCCAATTCACATTTCCAAAAAATTTAATTTAATAAACCCACTCATTTCATTGTTTATCATCAACCACATTTATCCACACAACCATCCATTTAATTATCTACTAAAAATTTTTATTCCATTAACCAAAATAACCCAAACCATTCCAAATTTTATTAAACAAATATTTATTAATTTCATCATTACTTGGGCATCTAGTACTAGGAAACCACCACCTCGCTTCCCCAAAATCATGACAAAACAAACCACATTTCTACCCCAAAATCATGGTAAAATAATGCACATCGCCACCCAAAAACATGGTCAAACTAATGAACTCACTACCCCAAATTCACAGAACACAAAACAATCTTTCACACATGTCCCAACCAGACATCGTTGTCTCACAGTCACGACCAGACATCACAAGAAGTCAATTCCATTTTAAGGAGTTAAAAATTTAATTTTATCACATTACCCTTTATTTTAGGATTGTTATCACCCAAACAAAAATCATTGGGAATCTAATTCATTATCAAATTATAAGTTCTTAATTCAATTTACATTTAACAATGACATCACAAATAATCAAAACAGATGAAATAGTCACAATACATATCTTCTAACAAAACAAATCCCCCAATAGTCACAATTTTCACTAGGTTCACATGCCCTTACAGTCCACAATATCAAAAATAATATATATATTATAAAATCATGTGAATCAAACTCCATTTACCCTTGAATTTCAATTTTACCAATTCTTTATCATTATTTAATTCAGCACAACCGTAACCCATAGGTTAAAAAATAAAAACCCAAGCCACATGATATATAATAAATAGAAGGGATTCCCTATCCCAATGAAGCTTTTCCGACTTGCTGAAATCCACAGGATGAAGAAGAACACCCACAAACCACAACCACGCCATGAAAGAACATGGACCAACCTAGTCCATAACCAATGACCATAAAAATGAAACTCAAAACACACCCCAAACCATAACAACATCACCACTATGAATCCCCAATAGAATAATGTAATAAACACTACTAATAAGGTAGAAGAAAACACCTCAGATCAACCACAGATTTCCAACAAACAAACACCGAGACCAACAGATCATAGAGGGAGGAAGAGAGCTTGAAGAACTTTTATGGGGCGCATACGGTTCACCCAAAATGATAAGAATAATAATCCATTATTGAATGAATTAAAATTTGACCGAAAATATATTTCAAAATTTCATTTCATCGGTTATTTACATGAAATGTAATTCCCTTTCATGTTTTGTAATACTGAAGGTCTAGTTTCACTAAAAAAGTCTTTCGTTTTTATTATTTTACACTGAAAATCATAACATTATGAATTGGCCATGGAAAAGTTGTGATACCAACATTCACATTTTGGGATACACATACACAGTGTGTATTACCTATATTATTTTTATAGCACCTCTAGCATCAACAAAAAACTCTAAGAAACTCCCTTGAACACCTCCAATAACCAAAAATCGCATTGTAATAGACTATTAGGGTGTGGAGCATAACAAATTAAATTGTGTGAATTAATTAATGGTACCATGGTCATTAATTTGTGAAAATAATAATGGTAACATTTAAATTCAGACATTTTATCTCCCTTAGGGATAGTTCATACTCTGGCATGGGCCGAAGCAAGTATAGATGTCTGGGTGTCTATTAGAACCTATGGTTTATGTTGTTAAATTACAATTAATTAATCATATGATAACTATTTAATTATGCATTCCAATTATTGTAATATAGAACTACACATACTATTTTTGAATCAATATTGTTTTAGACTCCATTGGTGGTGTCCTACTAAGTCGTACTCACACAGTATTTGAGATTTATGATCGGTATGTGAATAGACTTTATTTTGTTGTATAGGTTATGGGAAAAGACCCTGTGTTAGACAGATTATATGGGAACCTAACATGGATGAGGGGACCAGATGTGGTTTGGGACCCACTTTAGAGTCTAAAATTTCTTTATATGTAATTTTCATTTTATACACTTGGCACATACTTTAGTATGAAATGTTTATAGTTTTAGTTGGATATTGTTTTTCATGCCTTGTTTACCATGAGATATTGGTGTTTTTTATTGTTACATATTTCTTCGGATATTGTATATTATTTTTTATAGTTTATTAATATGATCAAAGTGGGTATAGTTTCCCCATAAATGAGGTATCAGACCCTCACTAATATGTATAAACCTCTTCTGTATGAGGGGGGTCTTTTGAGGTCATGTGACTAATCGGATCAAGGCATCGACATGTGGAACCTGTGTAAGTAAGTTACAATTTTATTTTATCATGAGAGATTCATGTAACACATTTTTAAATTAAGGTAGGTTTAGTGTAAGTTCCAATCGATAGTTTATCATTCCAATATGATGAATAATTTCAACAGGATAAAAATTTTATGTGATTGTCATTCATTTATATGATAATAAAAATTTCATTCTTTGGTTATGGTTTGATCAACTACCACTTCATCTCTTACACCAAGAAATTAAGTTGATTTATTTATTCTTGAAGTGATTATATATCATAATATCCATAATAAAATGACAATTCAATATTTCCTTCTCTATTTATAATTAAAAATTTGTTATCACTAGTTATCAATTACTAATAAATCCTTATATGGAAAATTAGTAAATAAATATCTAAAACCTCATCCAAATATCAAATTAAACCATCCCATAAAGGGATAACCTAACAACCCTTACAAAATTCACAATTTATAAAACAAGTTCACTAAAATTATAATAATAAACATAATACTGACCTCCCAAATACCATAATGATGATCTTAATTTTCTCATACCAAATATGTGAATACGTTGGTCATATATTTTAATGAAATATGATAATAACCTAAATTGCCACGAAACCTTCATAAAAAATGCATCCTTCCTCATTACTTGAATAAAACCATAGATTATTGAATATATTTTATAAATCCAATACTACTTAAAAGTCCATGAAAGATAACATAAGCCACTTTTTCTATAAATCCTTAATCAGATCCAAGGCCATCAATGCTATCCAATTTACTTTATCCACATCAATCATCTATTTATATAAAATAAACATAATTTAAAAAAATTGTTATGGATTGTCTTCCATTAGACACAGGTTTTCCATAAAATATCATCATCCCATTAAATATAATTTGTAGGTCTTTAGTACCGTAGAATATATTCATGAAAATTCTCAATGAGAATATTCTATAGAAAAACACATATATATTTAACAATTTATAATTCTTGAATTCCCATACACAAACACTTCAATCGTTCCACTTCATTATTAGACCATTAACAAGGCTTCATCATCTTATTAATTAGTACATCTTTTTTATAATATTAAATATGAATAATGTATTAACATTAATAAACATCAATTTAATAAATATTCTCTTGTTTAAGATATTGAATACTATAATAACATCACATACCATTCGTATATAATTCATGGTCTCTTTATTATCAACTAAATAACCATTACTCGTAACCCTTTGTTAAATTTCATCATTATCATTCCCCCTAGTATATGGGTTTATGTAACTCCTATATTTTCAACATTTATAATATTAAGTCGTTAATGATTCCTTAGGGAAACCATTATTCTCATAAATTTTATTAACCAAACCTTTCATCTTTCCCAAATAATTATAATATATGTGTCATTATTTTTAACACTCAAATAATTTAATTTCCCCTTTGAGGTATTCCATTGAGTTAATCTTCAAACATTATTTACATATACGAAATAGAATATTCATTTCTCCATAGTCTCCACCACCTCGGCTCTTAGTACACGTTATCTTTTTATTATTTAGGGATTCTAAGAGTTTTTTGGGGGTTTAGTTGTAAATAATATATCATTATAACTAATTAAGAATACTCATAATATATTTCACTACAATCATCACCCATTTTTTTCTTATCACACATTTTCTATCAAATTCAATGTTAGGCTAGTTCTATTTAGTTCCTTCCACTGACTAAAGTAAAAAAACATTGTACGAGAAAAAATAATCATATTGGTATACTACATAATCTTGTAAAGAGTTTGGGAATTCCCAATCCATATCCCCCATGAGTGTCAAACTAGGTTTGAATCAAGACCCATTTTTAGGCACCAAGTGATTATAGAGTCTAGTTAAATGGGGAATTTTTAGAGTTATGAAACCTAGGTAACGTTTTTCTAGAGTCACATCCACTTATTGTAACCAGGAAGGGATGTAATTAATAAAAAACCACTCACTATATCCTATACCAAAATATTATAACATCCTTATATTCTTTGTCACATCTATAATATGGTCCTTATACATATCCTTATTTATATCTATAAATATTTCACTAATGTTTTATCATCCAACATTCCAAATATTTACTACACAATTCCCTGATACCAGATGTAAAGAACCAAACATCACGTTCATTGATATTAAATCTTAATAGAAGATTACTCATTTAATTATATTATAATCTATTCCAGAATCATTTTGGAATAGTTATTTTGAAACATGGAAATGTAATCAATTGGCCTATATGATTGCTATGTTATCTCCCACTACGTTCATCATAAATAGCTCTCTTCTTAAAAATATCATACATATTATCTTTAATAATGGCATGGGGAAACAAAAACATAATAAATTGTGTGGTTATATGATCAGTAAGGGTTTACAATAGATATATCAACATTTCATGAGGATAAGGGTGTGAGAACATGATAATAACATTTTAATACCATACCCTGCATATGATTAATCATAAACCAGATATATGGAATAAATCATGTGAGTTCATACGACCTGAATCATAATGTTATCAAATAACATGATCCATGAGAACAAATAATTTGTATAAGACATATATGTTTGGAATTCACATAATCTTATAACATTTTGAAAATGTATAAATAGAAACAATGTTAATAATTAAGTTAAGGAAATGAAATTCGAAACTCAAATAGATTTATTGACAGGAAATTATGTCCACCAATACTTCTATATACATGAAATATACATATATCCCTATCATTGTGAACATTAATCCGGTTCATGCATAACATTACGAATATGCAATAAAGTACAAACGTAAAATTTTGAACTTGTAATTTCTTTCATGCATAACATATTTACTCATTAGTTATAAATTCTATCATAATTAATTGGAAGGAGATATAAGTCTAACCCATAATATAATTTATACATATTTGTGAAAAATTCAACATATCATAACCCATTAAAATGGGGCTATTTTTCTAAACATTTCATTAATTCACCATATAAAAAACCCAGGAAAAATAAATGGGGTTGATAAAAATTTCATCAACATAATCACTGAAAATCTTGAGAATGAATAAAGATGATATCATTCACTGTTATCCCCATTAAATAATTAGTAGAATAAAAGGATTCCATCTTAGATGGAATATTATTTTGACAGATCACTTGGAACATTTCTTGATAAAATCACATCTCTAATTTGAAATTTTTTTTAAATCATAAAAAAATTTCAAAATAATTTTATTTGAATGTATACTTGAAAACATATAATGTATGCTTCAAATATCATTTAAAAAATTTCTCAGGGAAAATATCCTTTACACATAGAAATCACTAATTTGAAATCTAAAAAAATTTCCAAAATTTAAGGAAATAAATTTATTTGACAAAATCATGAATTTTTTTAATGAATCTTGAAATAAATTAGCATTCATGATATCATCAAATATTTTTCATATCATTTATATTAAATCAAATATCCCTTTTACATTTTCAGTAAACACCAAACATGTATTTTTTTGGAAAACTAGTTAAAGATTCATTTCAAAAAATATGAAAAATTCAAAAATGTGTAAAAATAATCTTTAATAACTCATTTTTATAACGTTAAAACATTTTTTTCGAAAAAAATTAGAAAACCTATATATGAATGAAAATTTGTTTTTGGATAGAGAGAGAAATAGAGAATATTTTTTAAAAAACCTTATTTGGAACACATGGCTACATAAATAGTGGAAAATTAATTGAAAACATGTATTATCATGACATAACCATATTATAATATAATTCATTAGTTTCTTTTTAGAAGGATCATATAATTTCTTCATTTGAAGCATAAACATAAAACCCCCCAAAAAAGATGAGGTTAAAGCACAAAACCCTTACAACTTTGGTAAAATTGAATCATGAGACCCATGAATGAATATAAATAAATGAACTTTATAATAACATGAGAATATATTCATGATATTAAAGTTCATATGGCCCATATATTCAGTTCATAAATGAATATATTGTAATGGAAAAATATATGTCTCAATGAATGAAAATTGCGACAAAAACCCATTACTAATTTGGATAACATTTAAACCAAAAAACACATGAAAGAGAGATATTAAAATGGATATATAAATTTCTATAATATTCAAGATAATAATAAAATATCAAGGGAATTATATACACCAAATAAAATAAATATATGGTTAATATAGCATTTTTATCATATAAAATAAAAGTGAGATAAATACATTACCTTCAGTCTCAAATTTATTCATACAAATAAAACCTCATGTATAATAAATATTATATTAATATAAATCTACTTCAGAAATATGTATATTTTTAATACCATATATAATTTAATTATTACATTTTATTGCCAATTTATTAACAATTCCTTGTAGAAATCAAATTTTGGATAATAATTAATTGGTTTTCATGTATGTTTTAAATTTTTTGTTGGTACCCTTTCTTTGATCATGGTTAAATAAAATATTTAATGATAATTGTGATATAAATATCATATATATTAATTATATATCTATTTATAGTAATCCATGAGTTTTAGATATAGAAAATGATATACACTGTTTATGGAGATGGTGGTCCGTACGTTTGAATGAATGTTGATTCCATTTTCTCGATGGGTTGAAAGAAATAATAGTGAATAATATATTACAATATCATAATAATTTTTATGTCATATATATATAATATTTATATTCAAAACTATTATTATTAAATTTCATTTAAATCTTACACAAAGAATGAATAACATCATTTTGTTAGGTGGTAGTCTGCCATTGTAGCACCCACTAGGTTAGAGGTATGCCTCATTTGAGCCTTGGCCTTTCTCTTTTGACATATTGTAATATTAATGGAATTTGAGGTAAAAAATGAGTTTTTCAAGAAAAATATAAATTTTACTGGTTATGATGAACCATTATTTAAACGATATGGTTTGGCTCTGTGTGGTTCTAGATGAATTTCATATAGTTGAGCATAGTTAGTCAAACCGTATGACATGACTAGGGGATGTGTGGTGGTGCCTAGTGATTTTCTAGGGGTGACACATTTTTTATAATGGTTTTCCCAAACCGCAAATACCCTAGTAAAAATCATGATACCTTTTCACAGTAGAGTTTTCATGTTTGGTGTGTGGTTAAACTGACAGTGAGGCCCAAAAATTAACCCATCCAAAATGGACAATTGTGGTGAATGGTTTGTTTTTTCGTGCAACCTCCTCCAAGAAACCAAGAAACCCTATTATAAAATTTTAAAAATGTGGGATTTTACACCTTTTTATATTGGTAATTTTAATGAATAATCACCTCTCATTATCATATTGGAATTTTCTAAACCTTCCTCAACTCGTTGGATATTTCTCCTATGGTTTCTTGGTGAAAATACATCATTCCTGATAGACCGTGTTGATGTATATTAAAGTTTTGGTCTAATTTTTATCATATAAATTGTATATTTATACTATTTAATAAATACTATCATCTTATTGGAACCCAATGGGGCCGTTATGCATGATATAATTGTTTTTATAGAGGATTGATATTGTTTCTTATAGATCTAGAATCATGAAGACCTGATCTATTCTTCCACAACCACTATTTTCAAGGTAGTTTGTTTTTACTCTATTTTGGGGTTGTTTTTTCTGTAAAATGGGTTTATTATATGAATTAATAATCATTAATATAAAAATCCTTTGGTTTATTCATTTTATTTATGTTATTTTTGGTTTCAGATTTCTGGGAAATAAGAATATTTTTAAATTGTTTTCTAAAAAAATGGGATTTCATCCACTATGTGTTTAATTAAACTCTTTAATGGATGATTAGATTTAGAAATGGGTTTTCAAAACCCAATGAATATAATCTTGTATTTGAAAATGTTTTATAAATTTTTATCATGGTTTTGAAATGGTTTTTGAAAAGGTAACATTGGGAGCCTTGGGTGCATTGAGAAAAGGACATAGGTTATCCTAGTGTGTGTGGAACCATTAGGGGTTACATTAGATTTATCAATGGAATGTGGTAGGACTCAAAATCCTTTGGTACCAACAGATTCCTAGATTAAGATCTTTTTTGGATAGTATGCATTCTCATATGATAAGTCTGATTATGGATTGTTTTTTCCATTATTGATTATTTATTGCATGATGGATTTTGTCCTGGATTGTTACTAACTTGTTTTCTCATAAGTTTTTTTCACATGGTTCATAGGAAGGGTTATTTGATGGATATGTGTTTACGTTATTACAATATGATGTATGGATATGTATTTTGGATTTATTAGTTATACTTTTCATATTCCAAGATTTTCAGATATGAATTGATTTTATGAACAACCAAATTAATATTATTTATAATGGGGTTGAATTTATGAAAAAATTAATTTTATAAATATTTTTATTAAATCTATAACAATTTCAATATTGAAATTATACTCTATATAGACACTACGGTAGTATGAAAATTGGATATGTGATCAAACCCGATATTTTTCATTTGGGTGGTTTTAGATATTGTATTGCAAGATCTTAGAAAAGTGAAAGAAATATTGTAGCATGTTTACTACTCTTTTTATCACAGCCTTTAGTTCAGGATAGTTTGGATGTGAGGATTGGTTGCATGTGGGATTTTTTGGTTTTTTCTAATTCATACATTTTTAGTTTATCCTATTTATCAAGGGTTTTATGGATCATGGATGGGTATATCTCATATGGTTTTTATTGTGGTTAAGTGTCTATTTTTGTTATATAAAATGAATTTATTTTTTATCTTGTTTAACCTCAACAACATGACAGAATGACTGGTGTGGGATGTTTAGTTAATTTAAGTCAGACTGTTACAAATTATTATTAACATCATGCCAAGACATATGTATCTTAAAACTACGTGATTTTGTTTCTATGCCTTCGTAATATGGGAGTTAGGAACATTAGAATTCAGGTAGTAAGTTTGGGAGGTTTCCTAGACCTATTACTTCCATATCTGATCTCGGGTTACCATGGATGGTTAGAAAAAAATTTACGTTTTTGATACATGATGGTTGAAGTCATTAGAATAAACTAGATGGGTTGTTTATTAAAATTTACATTTTAAATCATAAAGTATTTTTTTCATTAATAAAATACATAATTTCATTAACTTTGTGATTTTTTAAAACATGAATATAAATTCTTGAAGTCAGTCATATGATATTGGAAAATGATCTAAAGATGATTGGTATTGGTATTGTTCTTAACAAACAATTCCTTTGAGATGATATTCTCCAAATCTAAGAGAGGAAACTGTGAGAAAATATACATAAGTGAATCCTCTGGTGAAACCTTCTTTGGTTAAATTATAATCCATAAAATTAATAATTTGGGTCAAGTAGGTTTCAAGAACCTGATATGTGTGGTGGATCATGGATCTAAATTCACTAAGATTCATCCACGTATCCTTCGTTGTGACAAGGGACCATAGGAAACTGGGGAGTGGAATGGGAGAATTTAGGGGATATTAAATTTCATGAAGATTAATGAATAATCTAAGGTGGGTTTCACCACTTATATGCTCAATGTATCAAGAAGAATATTTTGGGACTCCATCATGTAATTTAATTTTCATGCGAAAATTAACTAGACTTATTTTATGAAATCATTTAATCAACAATTTTACCTTGATAAATTATGCAATGTAATGACTTGAGTGTTTCTAACCATGGATCAAGGTGAGAAAAATCTTCTGTAATATTCCATCCGCTTTGTTGATCTAGTTGACATGTCATTGGATCTAGTTAAATATTTGTATAGTAATGCTTGGAGGCATGAGTTGGGATTGAGGTCGGTTATTCGGTTGATGTTGTTTCTCATTTACCTTACAACCATTATGTCTTTGACTAAAAAATACTATTTGGATGATTCATATATAGCTAAAAAGATAGGTTTTTGTGGAGATTTATTTTCTATAGTTGTTATCCATGGAGTGCTTTCTGGACAGAAATGGAAACGTCGGGGTGGTCAGTTTTCTTCCAAATCAGTTTTAGGGGCTTCATCTGGAAAGTTGTTGTTGTTCTACTATCAGTGTGGAAGGCATGTTCATAAAAATCCTAACTCTATGGAGGATCATAATACTTTTCATTTATTAATATTATCATACCATATAAATGTTTTTTTGAATGGATGTCCTTCAGAAGTACGGATCGATCCACTCACACAAAGGTTTTATAGGTTCTTATCAATGAATCCAAGGGTGTTGGGTCTAATCCTAAGTAAAAGGTGGTTGTTCATGTGGCTAGAACCAGATGAATTTATATGATTAAGAATACACAATAGATGCTTGAAACAGGTCCATATACTATTATAGATCTAATATTTATTTAATTATATATGGTGATAGCATTGTTCAATAAATGTACTACCCATTTTTTTATATCAACCATGATAGTTGACATGTTGGGATTTTTTTGGATGTTATATCATACATGATTTATCATTAAATGCCTTTGGAGATGTTATCCCTACATGTTTTCATGTGTTCTGTATGTCTCATGATGATAGAAAATTTTAAAGTGGAGTTGAACTTCATAGTGATCAATCTTGAAATATTCTATTTTATTATTCTCATGGATTGGATGAAAAATTCTAAAGGAAAAATAGACATTTATCATCATCAGGTTCATTTTTTATCTTCAGAAGGGCTCACCCATGTTTTAGGGTGAGTGAAACTCTATATTGGGAAGGGTATGGCATGTTTTTCATTATGATGGAGTAATTTCATGTCATTTTTGAGGGATATTCTATAATATCATTGACCATGGTTTTGGTAGTTTGTTTCCTATAGTAATGTGTTCATACCTCGAGGTATTTTCTGATGAATTTCCTAGTTTATATCCATAGAGATAGGCTGATTTTACTACTATCTCCATTTCTATTCCATCTTATGAAATGGAACCTATTGGGTTGGTGGAGCTTAAATTAATTCTTGAGTATCTAAAGGCTAATGGATTTATTCTCCCAAACATGTCATTATGGGATCCACCTATCCTCTTTTCTAAAATGGATGAAAAGAGTCTCAAGCATTTCATGGATTATCAAAAGTTGAATCTGGTGACTCTTAGGAGAAAATACGCTTTTCCTAGGAGTGATTATCTTTTTTACCATCATAGAGGGGAATGTTGGCTTTCAAAGATTGGAATTAGATCAGGGAATCACAAGTCAAGAGTCTGAGAAGTGGACATACCTAAGACAATATTTGAGAGCTGAAAGATGAAGTTTTATTTTTTTAGTTATGAATTTTAGTTTGACTAATTCTCTAGTGATATTTATGGATTTGATTAACCAAATTATTCATTGGGTCTTGGAATATTTTGTTTTTATGTTAATGGTTGATATTTTTCTGTATTGCCAGACATAAGAGGAGCATGTGGACCTTTTGGATAACATTTTTTTGTACCATGAAAAAACATATTATTTATGGTATGCTTTCCAAATGTCATTTTTGGATCCAAAAAGTGAAATCTATAGGACAAGTGATATTAGAGAGGGGTGTTTCAGTGCTTCCTCAAAATTATTATGCATTTATTTCCTTGGAGAACTCATAAACATGCTTTAGATCCCAGGTGTGATGGCTTTATAGATTAAAATTAGATGTTATATTCAAGATTCCTCTAGGATCTCAACTTCCATTACATATTTAACCTATATGGGTGTCATGTTTCAATGTACTGAAAAATTTCATAGATATTTTGATGATATGGAAGTGAGGATGAATTTAGTACCAGTTTTTATTTTTCAAAAACAGCATCCTGGTTATGGTTTTTTATATGATTCATCAAGTATGGGTTTGGGTTGTGTCTAATGATGGGGAAACATGTAGTGTAAAACAGCTCTCTTGAGTTAATACCCCATTTGAAGAACTTACCATCTCTTGATATTGATTCGGGACTAGTTATTAATACACTCAAAATGTGGTGTCACAATATCTTTATGGAGAAGTTTATTGTGTAATCTATTATAAAATGATGAAGTGTATTTTTACTCAATATCATCTAAATTTTTTATAGAGACATTGGGTGGTGCATCTTTAGACAGTTTAATTTGATATTTCATAAACTCATAGAAAATGGAATGTGTATGGAAACGTGATGAGGAGATAATTTCTAACACAGTTGATGAATGAATTGGTTAAAGAGTGTTCTAGAAATATTTTATTTATAGAGACAGTCATGGGAGTGTAATAGGTCAGTGGAATGGTGTTCTTATCTTTGATAAAAACTAACTCATATTTTGATTGGAAATTTCAACATTAGTAGGATATATACAAAGAATGAAAATGATTTGGTAAAATCCATTATGGTGGAAAAAATAGGGGGAGTGGTCTTAGTATCCCAATAGAACATTGTGTTTCTATGGTGGGTTGGTTGTTCTAATTTCTATAAGGTGTGAGTTATAGTATAGTAGACACCATTCATTTTTTTCTACACACCATTGGGATAACAATATGTATCTTGACTTGATATGTCATTATTGGTGGCAGGGGATGAGATGATCGATTATATATTTTGTTTTTAGGTGTCTCACTTGACAGAAATTATATTCAAAACCCAAGAAACCTTCTTCTTTATTACAACCTTTACTCATTATGATATAGATGTGGCATGAGATTTCCCTAGTCTTTTTCATTGGTTTTCCACATAATCATAGTAGGATGTATGTGATTTCTATTTCATTTAGTGAATTATGGAATTACTAAATTTATGGACTATCTAAGAGATGGTAAATGTGAAATAGATCAATGACATGTACATCTAATAGATTGTAAGACTTCATGAGATTCTCTTTGAGGTTGTTTCTAACAGAAACCCAAGGGTCACAAATAGGTTATAGAATGGTTTTTAATAGTAAAAGGGTTCCCACTTGAAACTGATCATGAAAAATCATTCACATAGGGATAGATATAAAAAAAGAGAGATCTAGATTCTTGAGGAAATTCTTAGGGAGTTTGTGCCTAATTTGGGTGGATCATGAAAGAATAATTTTCCTCATGTAATCTTTTTCTATAATAATAGTTAGAAGACTTCGATAAATATAGATCCCAATGAACATTTGTATAGGTGGCCGTGTAAGTATCTCTTGTACTAGGAATGGTTGTGAGAGTGGTTCATAGAACTGCTAAGCCTCATTTAGAAGATGAAAAAAATTGCATTGTTGAACTAGAATAGGTTGGTCATAGTAAAAAGCTATCTGAAATCATATGTTAAACATTGGTCTCATGCACTAGAGTTTTAGGATGGTTATTTTTCTATAGATTCACCTTGTATGGTACATTATCAATTGGTTAAACATGTTATGTTGTAAAGATATTGTGGAGTGACTCAAAAAGGTGTAATATCATTTTAAATTACCATATTATTTGACTTCGATCCATGATGGGTTTCATGATATTGGGCCTGATAAATTCATTGATGAGCTACCAGTTAAGATTATAAATTTGTAGGATATGGCACTACATTGTAAAATGATTCCAATAGTTAAATTACTATCGCAGTACAGATGGGATATGCATGTGATGTGGGAGTGGTAATTGTTTATGATTTTGTAGTGGAATTATCTCTTTAAGAGTCTAGGTTATTGAGGACATTCAGGTGACATAAAGAAGATAAACTTGTGGCTAAAACTTTCACAAACATAGGATTTATATTAGGGTCACATAGTTAAGGTGCATAGTTAGTTTAACTATACAACATCCTCTGGGAAACCATGTTACCCTCTTTCGAACAATTAGAAAGTGATTTTTTATCTTTTTCACAAGGGGTTGTAATGACTAATCACTTTATAATCTTTTATCAGATCATAATAATTCCTCTAAAATTTTATTAAGGTATGTCCCCTTGTCCATTCATTGTAAATCCTTCATTCATAATGAATAATCTTGGTGTATACTGATGTTTTGATCTGGGATTTCCTCTTCCTTGTGTATTTACACTAGATCCCTTATCCTCTCATATTATTAGAAACCAATTGGGTAGTGATTATATATCTAATGGTGTTGATTGAGGATTGTTGTTGGTTATTATGGATTAAGGATCACGATGACCAAATATACTATTCAACAACCATATTTCAAGAAGATGGGTTGTTCTACCTTCGTTATAAGGTATTTGGTTCCATAAAATGGGTTAATTCTATGAAATTATTATAGTTATTCTAAACATATTTTGGTTTATTCATTGAGATGAATTTATTTTTTGGGTTCAATAGATTTATTTTAAGTAAAAAAGTTTTTAAAGGGGTCTATTTAAAAAAGGGGTTTTCTCTCTAAGTGTTAAAATGACTAATTAAATAGTGAATTTGATTTGGAAAATAATTTTAAAACATTAGAGATGATTTTCTTGGATTTGAACATGTTTATAATTTTTGGCCATGGTTATGATTTTTTTTGAAAATGTAACTTTGGTAAACTTTGGTGTGAACATAATGGGACATAGGTGAGACTATTTTGTGTGGCACCACTAGGGGTTAAATTAGGGGTATCTATGGACTGTTTTATGACTTTGTATTTGTTGGTACTAACATATTCTAATTTCAGGCTATTTTATGGATAGTATGTATTCTTATAGGGAGGTCCCAATATAGATTTATTTTCCATTTACATATTATTTACCTCTTGAAAAATTATTTTCATTGATTGTGTCTCACTTGTTTTATTATGAGGGTTTTAAAATGTTTTCACATGAAGGGCCATCTCATGTATTTTTTTTACTTTCTTACCATATGTTTTATAGATATACATTCTTGTTTTATCACTTATACTAGTCATGTTACATGATTTGTGGGTAGGAAAGGATTTTATGAAAAACCAATAGAAAATTAATTACAAATGGGTTTGGATTTATGAAAAAATAATTATAAACCAGTTTTTTATGCTAGCCCTATTGCATTATTGATATTATACCTTGCATAGACTCTGTGGTGGAATCCACCTCGGATTTGTGCTCACACCCTAATTTTCACATTAGTTCCTTTTATGTGTTGTATTATATGATCTTGGTAAGTTGGAGGGAATCTTATAACATGATATATCCTCTTTTTGTCACACCATTCGGTTTATGATCGTTTGGAGGTGATAGTTGGTCATTTAGAGACTTATTGTTTTTGTCCGATTCATACTTTTATTGTTTAGCCTATTTCTATTCAGTTGCAATAATCTTGGTTGAATATTGTTATTTTTATTTCTAAAATAGATATATGTATTTTTTTGTTAGTTTTGAGGCTGTTTTCCATTATCTCCTTTCAAATCACCATCCTAATGGGCCGACATAGGTTGCTTGTTTAATTGACTTGAGTTGGTCTGTTACATCCTTACACAAGAATGACGTTATCAAATAACTAATGGTATATAATGTAAGAATTTATATATGATATCATAATTAAAGAAGTGTATTTTTGTTTTAAATATAATGTAAATATATTATATCAGTCATTATACCAAACATTTTTAGGTGTTGATGGAAAACCGGTCACATCAATTCGTGGGGCGGTAGTCCACCGTACACACGGGCGATGCTATCATTCCCATTTGGGGGTTCAAAAAATGGATGAAGATCATGCCCATAATATTAAATCATTTAATTTTATGTAATATACTGATTTTATTATATATACATTGTTTAATAAGATTTTAAGATTGTGGAATAATCTATAAAAGAAAGACAATGGTTGAAGAAATCACCTCTTATTTAGGTAACCCCATTGGTTTCTGCCCAAAAACCTTATTAAGTTGCTTTTTAATCAATATAATAATTCAAGGATGTGGGTATTGAAGTATGTAAGTCGTTATTTTCTCATTTAATTCTTTAAAATAAATTACATTTCTTAATTAAATATGTATATTCACTATTCATTGAAAAATTTATCATTTTAGAAAATTCTAAAAAACTTACTGAATAATAATTTGGCCTTGATAATACTAAAAATTACATTTATTTAATAAAATATATTTTATAAAAGTTTAATAAATTAATTTTTGAAATAATTATGCAAAATGGGGAAAAACTTCTTTTCAGAAAAAATTACAGTTCTTAAGCGTAAAGTATGAATCATTCATATCTCTTTCAAATAAAAAACAAGAGATGAAGGATAATAATTGGATTTAATATATAATAAATAAATTTCATTACAATAATAAACAATAATTTTTTTAAAATTTCATGAGGTAAAATGTGTAGATGTTCATAAAAATAGTTTTTTAGAAAAATATTTCTTTTCTATATAAAGGGGTTTTATTTTGATTTATAATTGATTGGTCACAAAGTAATTAATTATATATACATGTGTAAAAAATATATTTTCATTATTTATATTATCCTATTTATACCCGCGATTATAATTTCTATTTGATAACTATCTTATTTAATAATAGTATTTTAATAAAATATCTCTTTTTTTTAAACTCGGAGTTATGGGTCACACAAGAAAAATTCGGTGTTGCGTGTAATGAAAAATATCAAAAAACATTTATTTATTTAAGGAAATTTTTTTAAAAAATATTGGGTTGTTTCATGAAATATATAAGTATATTTATTTAATATATGTATAATAAATATATATTTATTATGAAAAAGGTATAGATATGTAAAAATGAAATCAGAGTTGAGGTAAGGTTTTATCGTCTGAATTTTACTTTCATGAAACATATCCATATTCACCAAACCAAACTTTTGTGTATATACTACCCATTAACATATTTTATAGTTATTCACATAAAAATTATTGGATATAAAATTCATTTATGGTCGTTTCTTTCACAGGTCGTAAAATTTAAATGTTACCAATGTGATAAGGTTTTTACAATAATATTCTTATCATTTATCGGTGTTGCTTATGATAGTGTTTCTAATGATTAAATGTTATTATTTATCTCTAAATAAACTCATAATTTATCTTCCCATATGGTTATTCATGAAATTTTCATGTAAAATTACAACTTTTATCTTATTGGTACTTAAAATGATTGAGAAAATGTGTTTTTAGGGGAAAAAACATTATTTATCTATTTTATTTAAAATTTTGTTTATTCAATATATATTTTTTATATAAAATTTTCTTTTGAATATTTTTATTAATATACAACTATTTATTAAATATTTTTTAACAAATTTTTGACTCCATCCAAATTTATTTCAATGGAATCATCTTTTCATTATACCAAATGAGGTTGTTTTCAGCACATACCAAAAAAGGTAAAGAACTATTTGTTTAAACATAATCTGCGTGCATGAAATTTCCCACCATCATGACCGATAATTTCCATTAAGCATCATTATGAGTTGAAATGGTTCATTTCAAATAATTTTTTACCTGATATTTTGGGAAATTAAAATTTTACGAGTAATTTTCACTGTGAAAAAAATATTTTCCTCATTAATGTTTTTAATGGAATATTAATGGTATTTTTCTTCATCAATTAAATCATCACCCATTTTACCTTATGTTACATTGGTAATATTCTATAATGATGACATCCTTATTATTTATTTATATGTTTCATTATCAGTTTGAATAGGATATAATATTTTTTTACCATTCTATATAGTACTCTATAAGGTTTATGAATATGTTTATTGAAAGGGGAACATATTGACAAAAATATTATAGTTTTAAAACATGAATGTATAAATTTACTATTTTTATATATCAATAAAATATTTAAATTTTATATGATAGATATTCAATTTGATTGTTTAAATTTATTTTATTTATTCGATTCTATATTATAAATGCAATAATTTTAATAACTGACGGGGAAGGCCTACTATAACCCCTAAATGCATTGGTAGGTCTCACGAGACAAACTAGATATGTTATTTGGCTATGGTTTTACCAATTTATGTGATATTTATTTAGAAAAACAACATGATAGTATGGTTTTGATGTCCAATATTATGTGTTCCCATTATATGAGATCAGTTATTGATGTCCAAGTGATTATTCATTTAATTTTAATTTCCATGGATAAGTTCTATGCACATGTTATTATTTATATGGAATTATTTTTATCAACATTTATTCCTTCCATATTATTCATCAAGTCTAAGTTATTGATTAAATATAATGTGTTTCATTTATTTACCTTTTATATTTATTAAGCCTTATTTATTTATGATAGCTTCTACTTTATGCATAACCTTACTGAGTATTAAATGTCACCCCTTTCTTATGTTTCCTTTCACCAAGATGCCAATATGTGTTTTATGATTGATATATATGGATATTATAAAGGATATTATATTTTTATCTTATTAATTAATATGTTATATTTAATGTTTTAAATATTAATGTGAGATTCAATAAGGCATCTAGTTTAAAAGGACTATTAAACTATTTGGACCTTTGAGACATGGTTCGATGTATCTAGTGACAATGTAATAAAATAACCATATAATCTAAGATACTAGGGTCAGGGTCTCTATATTTGGTATCATAGAATGTTTAGTATAAGCTATGGAAGAAATATTCTTGGAGAAAAATATAACAGAGAACATAACCCTATGACTATCTTTGAGGATATGTTAATGTATATAATAACATACTAATGTTTGG
Source organism: Viscum album (assembly GCA_963277665.1). Classification (NCBI taxonomy): domain Eukaryota; kingdom Viridiplantae; phylum Streptophyta; class Magnoliopsida; order Santalales; family Viscaceae; genus Viscum; species Viscum album. The sequence goes on along the minus strand of OY728163.1, from coordinate 263,497,792 downwards.
GTGATGGAGTTTTTTCAAAAAAATACATGCCTATATGGATAACACTATAGGACTTGGATCTATAATAGATGTACATAGGGGTAATATCCCAAAAAGAGGGAACATTGGTATTTGACTCAATCTTCACTAGGTTCACAACAACGGACCTTACTATGAACCTCATTTGAGACTTTTAGAGGGGATATGGTTTGGATAATTCAAATTGTATTTAAAAATCATTACGATGGATTTGAAAATATTTTTTGGATTTGATAATTTTCCAAATGAAACTATGTAACGACCCAAACTATTATAAATAAAATTCCATTTCTTTAATTAAATGCCTTATGGATATAGAAAACACATAAACTCTATTTGTTTTACTGTATATAATTGGATTTAAATGACCTTTTTATATATTTATTGTTGATGACATATCCATTGAACAATGATCACATGATTAGTATAAATATATGGTTTTAGGAAATCCTTTTGAAAAAAATAAAGGAAGTGATGGCCTCAATCAGTATGATTATGTGAATTGTTTTTGTGTATAATAATGATTATACTTTCATTTTAGTATTGTTACTTTATAAATTATTTTTAAAGAAAAAATGGTATTTTTCGGTTAATATTAATATTAATTTCAGAAAGGTATTTGGATGAATTACTAGACTCTTGAATTAATAAAAATCATAATTAAATATTAATATTAAATTACATTTACTAAATTCAAATGATCTTATAATTTTTATATGGTTTGAAAACTATTTTTATCAAAACCCATTAATTTTCCTTAAATGTTGGATTTTATATTAAAGGTGAAAAATCAAATATTTATAGAATTATTTAGATAAAATGTAAACTAATTTTGGAATCAGGAGATCAAAATTATTTAATGGTGTATTTTTCATAATTTTCAGAAATAGTCGAATTTTTGGGTAAAAATTAAATATCTTATAAATATATAATGTGTTTTATGAAATTATAATGACCCAATAGTGATGTGATAAATTACAATAAATGGGAATTTTCAGAATAATATTTATTTTAATTGAAAATAATGTAATTCTAGGATTATTTGATTTATTTTATAATGCCCTAGTGAATTTTCAAAGACAGATAAAATATTTTATGATTTTAACATCATTTCCGTGAAAGTGTGACAAAACTCCACATAACCAAGGGAAATATTTTAATATCATTTGACCTTAGAAATATAATAAAATTTATACTGATCCCCTATTCCATAAATAGTGGGAAAAAACCATGGGATGATTTGTGGTTTTTAATATTTTAGTGTGTAGGGTCCAAAACCAAAATAATAATGAATTACCCCCCCCCCATTTACTATATAATCCCACCCAGTCACTCATTAATCTTCACTCAATATTTTTTAATATAGACCACCCTATTCCGCCTAATCCCTATATTTCTTTCAAGGAACCTATAAGCCCCGAAGAAGCCTCTCCCAAGACATTACGACCACACATCCATGTAAGGGATCCAAACCTATCTCTCTTCCTTCAATTAAAGAAACTTATTTTCAATTAGACTTTTTAATTTTAGTTGGTCATATTTTCATCCTTTTACAATCCACTAACTATTTTAAATTTGATGATGTTTCAATTTTATGTTATTTATCTTCCCCCATTTAGACCCCTATGTACACCATTACTATGATGAAATTGGGTAAGTGATTTCTCTCTTATCATTACAAATTTAAACACTTCATTTGTATTATGCATATTAAATTCCATTTCATATTTTGAGATATTATGTACCATGATACTGTCACTTTCAATTTATTTATAAATGATGTGATGCCCCTTTCACTCTAATCGACCCATTTTATGAATTTCCATATAATGTCGTTATGTTGCGGAATATGCACCATGATTTTCCATGAAAAAAATCATCATTTAGGGAATATGATGTCCATTACCCTATCAAGGTTATTCAAATTTATGAACATATACTTATTGATTGGTACTTACTTGAATGTATTCCACATTATTTAATCAAGGAATAAATGTTGATGTTGAATGAAGCCATATTATATGATCAATGTGTAGCACTTAAGCATGATATTGAAATTTTTATGAAGTGTGCGTCCCTATATCGATCTAATGAATTGGGTAATTTTATTAGCATGATACATCCTATTGGGATAGGGGTTTACCAAATTTCATTATATGATTTTTTTCCATAATGATCGGATAAGGGTTTACCTGGTTTTTTAGGTTAGTGATCCTGTGTTTTAAGTTGTTTCCATATTTCAATGTTATGAGGAATGTGATATATCATGCCATTATGTTCATGTTCATTTTATGCTCAATTGATATGTATATTTCCTAAAATATATTATATTCTTAAATTTCAACCTTATTTACTCCCTTACTGGGATTTATAGCTCACCCTTTTTTGTATTTATGTCCTTAGGGTTTTTCATTCAATGCTATGTATGAAGGAATGTTGTGGTCATGTAAATGAAATATTCAGTAATGATGTGAATTTCATGTTTTATGTTGTCATGGAAGGTTCCTAATACCCAAATAAACTAAACCTATAAATATTTTGAGATGTATTAATTTAATTATTATGTAATATATGTTGTTTATATATGATATAAAGTGAATGGTTTTTTAGTTGGTATCAGAGAAGAGGTTTAGTTATTTTTGGGATTATGATTAGATAACTCTATTGAAACACTTAGGGATATGACAACGTATATGAAAAGTATCCCTAAATATTGGTGAGTATAGAGTAAGTGACCTATCAAGAAAATACATCCCTATCTAGATATGAACAAGTATAGGTGGCTCTGTCACAAATGTATCAAGGGTTAAAACCCAAAAACACCGCTATGAGCTAGACTCAAATGATAACATGAGCACAATGAATGGTCTTGCTGTACCCTTGGTTTGAAACTCCCAGGGAATATTCTTTGGTAAATTCATAATCCTAGTATGAACTATTATTAGGGGAACAAAAAAATTCCTAATTAGAATATATGATAGGAAGTAGATCATGGATAACCGAGATCGATGCTTAGAAATTCATAAGTTAAGGAGATAAATGCTATTGATAAGTTATCCCTTTAATTTAATCAGATTCTGTTTTATATGTTTAATAATTTAAGATATTTATCCACAATTTTGCCTTTTATTCTATACAATGGCCGATAATAGGAGGAATGGAGCCAACAACCAATGTGAAGCTCAATGTAATGACTGCTCTAATGAGATTCCCAATCCGATGGGAGAGAGAATCGAAAAGTTTGTCATGAGACACTCTCAGCTAACTCATATTTTGAACAGAACCCTAAATAAAGAGTAACGTCCACCCACCTATAAGAATGAAAAAATTGAAATCGATAGCTTCATGAGACAAGGGCCTCCTACAATCAATGGATCATCGGATCTGTCAATCACCTAACAATGGATTGACTCCATTGAGAACATATTTTATATCCTTTAATGTTTCAAACAAGAGAAGGATCTTCTAGATGCTTATCTTATGGAGGGTGAAGCTGATAAATGGTGTAAATTGTTCAAAAATATGATTCCTAAGGAAGATATCAAGATGATGAAGTATTTCCAAAAAAAGTCTCAATAAATATTCTCTACACACCATCCATCTTAAGATGTAAAGAGATTTCCTTGAACTCATGAAAAAGGATGAAGAATTTAGTTGGGAGTATAAGGTAAACATTAACATACATGAATGATACACCTATTATTTTATCATTTCCCATGAATTCAAGGCTGAACACTTCTTTTGTGGGCTACAACCTAGCCTATGGAAAGACTAGGACATCTAAAATTTGGATAATTAAGAAATGATTGTAAGATGTACTACAAAAGTAGAGATGGAGATTAGTGAATATCTGTTGTATCGTGGGGATAATACGAAATAAGTGGACTTCAATTCTTGTAGTATAAGATATAAATACATCAATCCTAGAAAATTCTAGCACCTTTCTTGTCAAAAGTGTAGATATAAGAACACTGAAAATTTCCTGAAGGGGGTGAGGAAATGCTTTAGGTGTGGGAAGGAAGAGAACCTAGTCAGTGATTGCTGGAATGAAAATCGTGCTACTGTGATAGAGGAAAGGAATTATCTATTCAATAATAAATGCATTTTTCATTACTACAACTGCAAATAACCATGAAACGTTGAGAACTAGTGCTCTAATCCAATGTTATTTAAAAGTAACCAATAACCTCCAATGTTGAAAGGGTAATATTTTTCCATCACTTCCATCAATGTGAATCTCGACAATGAAGTGGTGACTTATACTATGTTTATTCATAAAATAATAGAGACTGTGCATTTTTTATTCTGGATATGTACAATTTTTTTTATATCCTGAATTTTTAGAATAATAATCCAAATATCACCACAAAGAATGAAATTAGAGATGTCGATGAAAATATGAAATGAGGAAACAATCAGAGCCCTATGAATATAACTCCTCCCCCTCATAATTTGTGGATTTAACTTTCTGGTGAACAACATTATACTTCCCTTGGTGGAATTTGATGATGTTCTTTTTATGGATTCGATTTACCTATATAGATCCAACATATATTTTCCCAAGAAGGAAATCGCTCTCCTTATTATGAGCCGACCCCCGATTCTATAAAAGTGAAAGGAGGAGGATGAATCATCTTTAACAACATCATCTCAAGCATGGATATTAATTCCTTATGAGAAAACATATATTTCGTAGATGATTGAGTCTATGTAAGGAACCATTATTTAATACATTCCTGTCGTGAGGGAATTCACTGATGTGTTTCCCAAGGAATTGCACGATCATCCTCCTAGAAGATATGTTGAATTTTTCATTTATCTAATACTCGAAGAGTTTCTAATATCCATGAATCTATAGAGAATGGTTGTTGTAGAGATTGGGGATCTAAGGAAACAACTATAGGAGAATCTAGATAAAGGGTATATATGCCCTAATTACTTCACTATGGGTTGAACCAGTACTCTTTGTCAAGAAGAAGGATGGGTCAATACACATTTGCATTGATTATAATGAGCTTAAAAAATCATGAGAAAATTTCTTGTATCCTTTGTCATAAATTAATGATTTGTTTGATCAACTATGTGGAGAAAAAAATTTCTCCAAGGTGGATCTACGATTGGGATATTATCAATTATGGGTGGAGAATGATTAAATCCCCAAGACAGCTTTTCGTACAAGGTGCAAGCACTATGAATTCATAGTAACACCTTTCAGAATGAAAAATTACCCAACAATATTTATGGAATTTATGAATAGAGTCATTAGAGATTACATCGACAAATTTGTGGTGCTCATAATAGATGATATTATATTATACATAAAAAAGGATCAAAAGGAAAATCTAATAACCATGCTAGAGACCTTGCAAAATGATAAGATTTAGGAAAGTACAACAACTCTGAGTTCTGGAAGAAGTCTCATTATTATGGAACATCATCACAAGAAATGGGATATCTATGGATCCTTTCAAAACAAAAGAAATTGAGGGATGGCTAAGGCTAAAATCTTTGATGGATATCCTTAGAATTATTAGGACAGTTGGATATTATCACTGATTTGTGAGAAATTTATCATGATTGTAAAAACCCTATTATCACGGAAACTCAGTAGTGAGTCATGTTTTCTTAGAATGATGAATGTGCAGAATGATTCCTAGATTTTCATAAGGATATTATCACTACCCGTGTGCCAAAACTACCCAAATGTGGTAAGAATTTTCTAATCCTCAGCAATTATTTGAAAAAGGGCATGGGATATTTGTTGATACAGAGTGAGAAAGTAATTGCATATGCCTGAAGGCAATTAAAAATTCATGAGCACAACTATCATCCACATGATCTAGAGTTCACATCATAGATATTTTCACTAAAAATATAGTGGCATTATCTATTTTGTTAAAATCTTAAAATATATATAGATCACAAATGTCTCAAATATATATTCACATAAAAGGAGATGAATATTCACCAATGAAGATGGTTAGAGCATATCAAGGATTACGACTGCTCGGTCTATTACCACCAAAGGAAAGTGAACATGGTTAAAGATTATCTATGTAGGTATGACCAAAAAATTCTACCATTGATAAGAATTTAAAATGATCCAATATTCTTAGATTTGATGAATATGGACAAGGGAATCATAATGAATGGAACATCATCAACCATTTCACAAATTATTACTCAATCATCTCTTTTGGAATGGTTAAAGGATTCTCAATAAGATGATGTTGGAATTCAGAAGAAATTGAAAAATATCAGAAAAGGGAAATCCATGGATTTTAATGTTAATGAATAATTAATTGTGAGATTTGGGTTTGGACTATGTGGTCCATAAAATCTTGAGTTAAAGAAAAAACATTTTGATGATGCACATAGTTCAACTTTATCCATTCAGCCTGGAAACAAAACGATGTATCGAGATATAAGGAAGCACTATTGGTAGGATAACACGAATAAGTATATCACTAAATATACCTCAATGAGCTTGGTATCACAGTAAGTGATGGCTGAGAGGTAGAAATATATGGGTATGATTCAACCATTACCTATACCAACATCGAAATTAGAAAACATCACCATAGAATTTTTCACTGAACTTCTGAAGACTTTTAAACGAAACAATGTTGTATTTGATGTAATGGATCATCTTACAATGATATCACACTTCATTTAAATTTTATAGGATTTATCATTGGATGAACTATAATATATATACATCATAAAAGTGGTAATTCTGCATGGAATACCACTATCGATTGTGTCAGATCAAGATACAAGATTCAACTTTATGTTCTAGAAAAGTCTCGAATATTATCTGAACACTTAGTTGAAGTTCATAACATCCTATCCCCCTAAAACTGATGGATAATCTGAGAAAACTATCCAAACACTTGAGTAATTGTTGAGATATTAGTCAAGGGACATCAAAGGCAGATGAGACCAACATCTTCCTTTGTTGGATTTATCTTAATACAACTACTTCCACTCAATATTCCAAATAAATTCTTATGAATCCATTTATGGGAAGTGATAAAGAACACCTATATATTGGGATGATTTTGGGGGATGAAAACTTCTAGGTCTGAAAATGGATAAACAAACGGTAGAGAAGGTTAAGACCATCTAACAACACAGCAAAGCTTCTAGGAGTCGATAAAATATCAACGATGGAAACTGTCGATGTGACCTATAAATTGATTTTGGAGATATATTATTCCTGAACATATCACCATGAAAGAGAGTTATGGGATTTGGGAAGAAGTTAAACCTTATTCCAAGGTACATAGACCCTTTTGAGATCCTTGATTGCATTTGGGTATTGTCCTATCGACAAGCACTCCCACCGAAAGTGTCCCATTTACATGATCTATTCCATGTATAACTCTTAAGTACATACCATCACATGTAATCAATATAGAGGTGGTGCGATTGGATAATGACCTCTCTTATAAAGAGAAGCCGGTGAAGATCTTATATAATAGAGAAAAAGATCTACGAAATAAGACAATGACCATCGTTAATGTGTTGTGGAGAAACCACAAATTTTGAGAAGCGATGTGAGAATTAGAGGATGTGATATGACATGGTTACCCTCAAAAATTTTAGTTTGGGGAAATGGAATTTCAAGGGTGAAATTTCATAATGGGGGAAGGTTGTAACGACCCAAACATTTATTAATAAAATTCCATTTCATTTAATGTAATGTATTATGGGTATAGAAAAAATATTCACCCCTTTTGTTTTTTATCCAATTGGAACTAAATTACTATTATGTATCCTTATAATTTATAATATATCCATTTAACAATGATCACTTGACTAGTATAAATATAGGGTTTTAATAAATCCTTTTTTACATAGACAATGAAAGTGATGGCCTCAAGCAGTTGGATCAAACACTATGAAGCCAATTTATCAGATATTCTAAGGGAGATAGAATTTTTGGGCTTCTCCCTAGACCAATCCAAAGATTATACTCATTAACTTAAGCATTATATAAATAATTTACTAGAGAAGTTCAAGCTCATCAAGGTCACGACCCCAACCATGTCCACTTAATAGCCCCATGAAATCCCCACCATCGCACACATTACTATTATGGAGTATGCTGGTGTAATTAAGGGATGTGTAACTGTAGAGACCCGTATCTTATCGTACATTGACATTACATTACTTTTGCGGAATACTTAGTACATAACAAAAACACACACACACAAGGATCGTAATAGTTTAGTGTCTTTGGAAACTCGGAACGTAAACTTCTAATTGTGGTGGAAGATCTTCAACATCTCCCATAACATTCTTCCTTTTTATACCTAAAACCATTGTTTATATCCTAGGGAAAAGAAAACATAAAAGGGTGAGCTCAAATGCTCAGTAAGGGTAAACAAAAGAAATATAAATCACATTATATACATAAGAACATAGCTTTTGAAAATCTTAACCTGCAAAAGAGAGCATAATTTCATAACATGGGATAAATCATAGTAGTGAAATGAAATCATAACTTAAAACATTACTCATTGTGGCATACACATATAATCATAGAGAGTCATTTCTTGTTAGTCAAGACTCATTGCCAAGACTATCTTAGTGGACAAAGTCCCTTTCTGAATCGAGTAATCCTCGTTTCAGTCCTGTTTCACTGAACCGGTATAACCTACCATTCCAGCCATGTCTATCTCATGAGATATAAAATCTTTACCCAATGCATTGGAGGGAGATATAGGTCCCACCCATCTTATAATGAATCCTTTCTTATGTGTGCCACATAATCATAAAACATACATCATCGCATAACACATGTAACAAAAATGGGATTCTTGAAACATCATGACATCATAAATCAATTCATATAAGATAAAGGAATTCATAAACATAATTCAATCACAACATAGTCAAATCAATGTAAAAATATGGATAGAAACAGAACCCTTTATTATCTTAGATGGAAAATAATTTTGATAAAACACTTGAAATGAATTCTTGAGGAAAATATCCTTTCTTCTTCAAAATCAATTTCTTTTCACAAAAAATCATGCAATTTTAAAAGAAAGAGATTTTATTAAAAATAGTCATGAAATCTTTTGGAGGAAGCTTCATGAAAATAAGGCTTTATAAAACCGTAAAAATCCGTTCGTTCCGTTTAAGTTAAAAAAAAACATTCTTCGTACTTTTGTCAGAAAAGTCAAAAAGTACCTCGTATGAAAAAGCGACAAAAGATTCCTTTCATATTCTTTACTAAAAACACACCGAAGAGTAAAATTGGATTTAAACTATTGTAAGTGGATGGAAACAATATTACATATTGAAGGAACATGGATGTGGATGATAAAATACACCCCAGTAAATACTTACGAATAAACAATCTCGGATAAAAATGAGATTGTGATATTTCCCTTACCTTAGGTCCGATTTGCTTTGTTCATGTCCGAAGCTCCTGTATAATGGTTTAAATAATGTTATTGACTTATTCCAGAATCATACATATTGATATGAGATCATATATGGTCATATTATTAGCTTCTTGTTAGTAATATTTCATTGTTACTTGTTACTCGGGTCTTTATAACTTTTTGTTCTTATGCGTGTTTTGTCGAATAAATTATTATTATTATCTTTAGGTTATAGATAATTCATTTCCAGAATGGTATTAGTGTAGTATATACCATATTCATTCATTCAATTCATTTATATAATCATTATGAAATGAAGATCATGTAGAACGAGTCGCATCACATCGTGGAGACGGTATTCCGTACGTACGCACGAGTGATGATATCGTTCCTATGATCGTGGAATTGTATTGGAGTATATATATATATTATTTCAGTATCAATATTACTTAATAATAATCATATATAGTTACTGATTACACCATTATACCCATCCTTGTAAGGTGATGGTGGAAAATAGATTACACCACGGCGTGGAGACGGTATTCCGTACGTACGCACGCGCGGTGATTTCATTTTTCCGTAGGATGGATAGAAGGTGAATTAGGGTTGTTTCATATTTATAATAACATATCAGTATGTAAGTAATACTGATGTTATTACTTTATCATGAAACAACTAAAGAAGAAGAAGTTGAAGAAGAAAGAAATTGAAAAGATCGGTAATGGATATTACCTCTTCTTTGGAACGCCTTTTTGAATCCTCCACTTAAGGAACTAAGATTGGTCTTTGGAGAAGACCAGGACCTCTAGGATTATTCTAGGGAAGTGGAGAAGGGAAAATGGCAGGGGTTGGCCGAGCTTGAGTGCTCAAATTGGTGTGAGGAGGAGGGGGAGGAGGTGTCCTTTTATAGGGGAGGAGAGGGGCACCTTAGGAATTCTTAAAAATATTAATTTATAATAAATCTAACCCCACTTAAAAACCTCCAAAAATGACACATATTCTAAGTTTAGATGAGATAGGGTTGTAATCTCATCAACCAATCAAATTTAGACATGTTTGGATCTTATTTTAAACCTTATCAATTAGATTTAACTCTAAGTTAAATAATTTAACTTTTACCATGTCGTTTTGTTTTCTTTCACTATATGGTTAATAAACTTACTATAACATGCCAAAAGAACCCCAAATTGTTTATTATTAATATATATATCCTTATCTAAGTCATTTGGCCGAACCTTATATTTTTAGGAATAAAATAACAATTAATAATATAATATTTGATTTAAAAACTATTTTGTGTCAATTTTGACACTATTTGATATATGATTTTTGTGAGAGTCATAACAGAATTAAATGTTCGAACAAAGTTAATTAAATCAACATTAATATATCATAGTAACCTATAAAATTAGTGGAATTCATAAAAAATCTCAAATTACATTTATTTTGGTGTTTATAACATCAATTATGTCAATATTTCATTAATAAGATAATTAATTCATCATCGTTGTGTCATAAATAAATTAAATTATTTTATGTCTAAAAATTACAAATAAAATATCATCATGTAGGAAATATTTTTAGCTTTCTAATGAATATTTACAATCGAATTTATCTTATGTATAACCCCATATTAAAAATGATTTACTTATTAAACTTTGATTTTAACTATTTTAACCTTTCTTTAAATAAATTAATAATAAATGTCCTAATCTAATCCAAGTGGGCCTAAATGGTCATATTTTATTCCTAAGTTTGTTTTTGGTCGAATTACACTTGTCCAATAGAATTAGGACATGTGTTAGGGTAATAGTAATATCATATTTACCCTTAGTTACCCTATTTACTATTAACCGCGGTAAAAAAAGGTAAAAAATTACTATTCACCAAAAAATTATTTTCATCTCATTGAACCACATTTTAGTCCTTGATATTAACCGTGTCTCTCGGATTTTTGAAATTCCATTCACAGAAGCGGTAAAATTAAGTTTTATGCAAAATTCAGTTTTTAACCTACCACTTAGTAGTTTCACTATTCATCAAAAATTGATGTTTTTCAGAACAATGCCAAAATTTCATCCCAAGCTATATTTCATATTCCGAATTCAAAAATGAAGTCTATTTTACCAAATTCATAACATAAAAGTTGCATTAATTAATTTTATAATTAAATCCCGCTGTTAAAACAAATAGCGTGTTTTTAAGAAACAATATCTATCAAAAGATTGACACTTGTTTATGTCTAGTTTAAATGTGAAATTACATCCAATGACCAACTTTGTATTAAATTGTAAAAATATATTCTAAATACACTTTAAAACCACTAAAATTAATGATTTATCACTATTAATTATTTCGATTAAAAAAGTTGTTTTTAATTATAATTTAGTAATTTTCACTATTCATCAGAATATGAAAGTTATCCGAAAAGTACCAAAATTTCACCTTAGGCTAAATTCGATACTCCGAATCCAAAAATAAAGTTCATTTTGAAAAATAAGATTTACTGGATTTCAAAAAGTGGTTATTACTATTCATAACGGCTAGTTTTAATAATATTTTTATAGCATATCGTTGTTTAGTGAAACTCGGTATTGCGTACTACACACGCTATCGAGGAAGGTCGCGATTGCGTGTAATGAAAGTCAAGTCAAGGATGTGTGTTGTGCAAGCTCCTTTTGGTGTAGTGTACAACACAAGACATTAGTGAAATAAAAAAGAATATTTTTCATAAAATCTTGGGCTGTTACATTCTACCCCCCTTAAAATGAATTTCGCCCTCGAAATTCGTCGGGGTTATAAATGGTTTACTATTCGAAAGTTTCTTTAATAGAAACCCACATCGTAAAAGGGAATACCAAAACCAATCTTTAAAAACAAAAGTATGAAACGTAACGGTTACCCAAATAAACTAATCATTGGGTTTCCACATAGGTGAAAATATGGATATTGAAGAGAAATCTAACCATCATGTTCTGATGGAGAGTGGTAGAGAACATGGCTATGGAAAAGCCAATAATCACAAATCCATAAATTTGTGACGATCTAAGGTACCATCCGATTCATCAGGTATAAGATCACTAGGACAACATTTTTGGTTTTCAAGATCATTTCCCTAAAGTTGAAAATTTGAATTGGAATAAATACTTTCTTTATTTTGGTACAATCTCACTATTGTTCGTGCCTAGAACAATTTCCACTTCATCTCTTAAATAAATGAAGTTGAATTTGTTATTCGTGAAGTGTTAGCAGATCATGTGATAGAATGACGGGTCATTCCATCTGTCTCAAACAAAAGGTTAGCAAAAATTATATACATAAGTCGATCTATAGTGAGATTAATCATATATAGTTCCTAAAATGGACTTATACTTCATATATCATACTGCTTAATATAATAAAACTAGTTTCTACTAAACAGGGACTTCCTGTAGGTCAGTGGTAGGCGATAAAGGTCAGTCGCACTTCGGTTGTGGGTTCGATTCCTACAGCCTTGTCCGAAGCGATGGGTTGTCGCCCGTCCTGCAGGTTGTCCTTTTTCTAAAACTACGTCACTATAACATCCCATCAATAATATCGAAAATCTTCTATCCTTAAACAATACTAACTTATGTCCAACACAATCCAGTCTAATCTTTAGGCTTATACATAATACTGCAGTCCACTCTCATAATATAGTGACAACGATTACCATAGATTTAATACTGTCGTTGATCCCCACATATCATAAGATATGTCTTGTTGGTCACATTCCAAACATTCAAAGTCCTTAATCGTGTATTCTCTTGAATACCTTAGTGAAAACATGAGTGCAGTTAAAAGTTAACACTTTCCACATACCAAAATCCTCAAAATTCTATATACTCAAACCATGATATCACTTAGTCCTTATATCAATCATGAGCTCATGAATACTATTAAACATTTCATTTTCTCGTCTTCATTATGCGCATATCATCTTATTTCCAAAAAAAATATCTCAATCACTTTGAATACCACATCAATAAATATTGCAATACTCAATGATACAACATTATTTTGGAATCCCATTACATAAACACTTAATCATTCCACCACATCGTTGTCATATTCAACATTGCCAATAGTGATCGCATGTGATTTCCCTTTGTCCTTTGCCTTCAGTGGTTGCTCATGTTGATCATCACTAACCCTTGGATTAGGGCAATTATTAGCATAATGCCCCATTTCCTTGCACTTGAAGCATTGAAGTGTTGGCGGTGCGTTCTCTGCAGTGTTTGCTTTATTCACATCATTAGAAACCCTTTTTCCATTACTTCGACACTCATCTGCTCGATGACCTTCTTTTCCACACTTAAAACATTTTCTAGTCCCTTTTAGACAATCTCTACCATGCTTCTTTCCACACTTTGTGCATAAGGAAACATTCATCTTCTTTTCACCATTATTCTGAGATTTCTCCTTTAACTCCATCTTTCGTTTCTTGTCAAAACCATGAGATGGATATGTAACACCAACTTCCATTTCTACCTTGATAGCACAACGCACAATTTCTTCATAGCTACTGAAGTCTCTTATAGCTAATGCCCTTCGAAGACTTGGTTTTAAGCCACTGAAAAATCGATCAACTTTACTTTCAGGTTGGATGATAATTCCAGAAGCATACCTTGCAAGTCTTGTAAAATTTGCTTCATAGGTACCAACAGATTCATCGTCCCTTTGCTTCAGTTCAAGAAACTCTTTCTCCATCTTTGTTCGAAGAATACGAGGGAAGTACTTATTGAAAAATAAGTTCTTGAACTCGTCCCATTCCATGGACTCAATTTCATCTCTTGGCCTCGTATTCTTGATAAGATTCCACCATTGATCAGCTTCACCTTCCAAACGATATACTGCTAAGATGACTTTATCATGTTCAGAACATTGAAGAACTGAAAATATATTTTCAGTAGTACTGATCCATTGTTCAGCCACAAGTGGATCAGAAGACCCACTGAAAGAAGGTGGACGTTGCCTCATGAAGGACTCAATAGAATATTGTTCCCTTCTCTGCTCATTTGGAAGTCCATAATGATTCATAGCTTGTGTAAGTATAGCAATAAGATTTTGCACTCCATCTCCCATAACATTTGTTTGTTCAGGAGGGCAATCATTGCATTGTCCATTGCATTGATCAACACGATTCCTTCGGGTTCCAGCCATCGTCTAAAACCCAAAAAGAATAGTGTGAGAGGCAAAAATCATGCTAAACAACATAATAAAGGGGTAGTACCTTCAATATCCAACATCTTAGGTTTAATTATATGATCGTTAGCGTAATTCTATTACTATAACCTATACGTATACTTATCCCTAGGGACATCCCTAGACATACCTTAGAAATATCTCTAGGGATCTCACTAACGTTTTCGCATCCTAGTTTCCAAAGGTTGACTAAACCTTTCCTCTGATACCAACTGTAGAGACCCGTATCTTATCGTACATTGACATTACATTACTTTTTCGGAATACTTAGTACATAACAAAAACACACACACACAAGGATCGTAATAGTTTAGTGTCTTTGGAAACTCGGAACGTAAACTTCTAATTGTGGTGGAAGATCTTCAACATCTCCCATAACATTCTTCCTTTTTATACCTAAAACCATTGTTTATATCCTGGGGAAAAGAAAACATAAAAGGGTGAGCTCAAATGCTCAGTAAGGGTAAACAAAAGAAATATAAATCACATTATATACATAAGAACATAGCTTTTGAAAATCTTAACCTGCAAAAGAGAGCATAATTTCATAACATGGGATAAATCATAGTAGTGAAATGAAATCATAACTTAAAACATTACTCATTGTGGCATACACACATAATCATAGAGAGTCATTTCTTGTTAGTCAAGACTCATTGCCAAGACTATCTTAGTGGACAAAGTCCCTTTCTGAATCGAGTAATCCTCGTTTCAGTCCTGTTTCACTGAACCGGTATAACCTACCATTCCAGCCATGTCTATCTCATGAGATATAAAATCTTTACCCAATGCATTGGAGGGAGATATAGGTCCCACCCATCTTATAATGAATCCTTTCTTATGTGTGCCACATAATCATAAAACATACATCATCGCATAACACATGTAACAAAAATGGGATTCTTGAAACATCATGACATCATAAATCAATTCATATAAGATAAAGGAATTCATAAACATAATTCAATCACAACATAGTCAAATCAATGTAAAAATATGGATAGAAACAGAACCCTTTATTATCTTAGATGGAAAATAATTTTGATAAAACACTTGAAATGAATTCTTGAGGAAAATATCCTTTCTTCTTCAAAATCAATTTCTTTTCACAAAAAATCATGCAATTTTAAAAGAAAGAGATTTTATTAAAAATAGTCATGAAATCTTTTGGAGGAAGCTTCATGAAAATAAGGCTTTATAAAACCGTAAAAATCCGTTCGTTCCGTTTAAGTTAAAAAAAAAACATTCTTCGTACTTTTGTCAGAAAAGTCAAAAAGTACCTCGTATGAAAAAGCGACAAAAGATTCCTTTCATATTCTTTACTAAAAACACACCGAAGAGTAAAATTGGATTTAAACTATTGTAAGTGGATGGAAACAATATTACATATTGAAGGAACATGGATGTGGATGATAAAATACACCCCAGTAAATACTTACGAATAAACAATCTCGGATAAAAATGAGATTGTGATATTTCCCTTACCTTAGGTCCGATTTGCTTTGTTCGTGTCCGAAGCTCCTGTATAATGGTTTAAATAATGTTATTGACTTATTCCAGAATCATACATATTGATATGAGATCATATATGGTCATATTATTAGCTTCTTGTTAGTAATATTTCATTGTTACTTGTTACTCGGGTCTTTATAACTTTTTGTTCTTATGCGTGTTTTGTCGAATAAATTATTATTCTTATCTTTAGGTTATAGATAATTCATTTCCAGAATGGTATTAGTGTAGTATATACCATATTCATTCATTCAATTCATTTATATAATCATTATGAAATGAAGATCATGTAGAACGAGTCGCATCACATCGTGGAGACGGTATTCCGTACGTACGCACGAGTGATGATATCGTTCCTATGATCGTGGAATTGTATTGGAGTATATATATATATTATTTCAGTATCAATATTACTTAATAATAATCATATATAGTTACTGATTACACCATTATACCCATCCTTGTAAGGTGATGGTGGAAAATAGATTACACCACGGCGTGGAGACGGTATTCCGTACGTACGCACGCGCGGTGATTTCATTTTTCCGTAGGATGGATAGAAGGTGAATTAGGGTTGTTTAATATTTATAATAACATATCAGTATGTAAGTAATACTGATGTTATTACTTTATCATGAAACAACTAAAGAAGAAGAAGTTGAAGAAGAAAGAAATTGAAAAGATCGGTAATGGATATTACCTCTTCTTTGGAACGCCTTTTTGAATCCTCCACTTAAGGAACTAAGATTGGTCTTTGGAGAAGACCAGGACCTCTAGGATTATTCTAGGGAAGTGGAGAAGGGAAAATGGCAGGGGTTGGCCGAGCTTGAGTGCTCAAATTGGTGTGAGGAGGAGGGGGAGGAGGTGTCCTTTTATAGGGGAGGAGAGGGGCACCTTAGGAATTCTTAAAAATATTAATTTATAATAAATCTAACCCCACTTAAAAACCTCCAAAAATGACACATATTCTAAGTTTAGATGAGATAGGGTTGTAATCTCATCAACCAATCAAATTTAGACATGTTTGGATCTTATTTTAAACCTTATCAATTAGATTTAACTCTAAGTTAAATAATTTAACTTTTACCATGTCTTTTTGTTTTCTTTCACTATATGGTTAATAAACTTACTATAACATGCCAAACGAACCCCAAATTGTTTATTATTAATATATATATCCTTATCTAAGTCATTTGGCCGAACCTTAGATTTTTAGGAATAAAATAACAATTAATAATATAATATTTGATTTAAAAACTATTTTGTGTCAATTTTGACACTATTTGATATATGATTTTTGTGAGAGTCATAACAGAATTAAATGTTCGAACCAAGTTAATTAAATCAACATTAATATATCATAGTAACCTATAAAATTAGTGGAATTCATAAAAAATCTCAAATTACATTTATTTTGGTGTTTATAACATCAATTATGTCAATATTTCATTAATAAGATAATTAATTCATCATCGTTGTGTCATAAATAAATTAAATTATTTTATGTCTAAAAATTACAAATAAAATATCATCATGTAGGAAATATTTTTAGCTTTCTAATGAATATTTACAATCGAATTTATCTTATGTATAACCCCATATTAAAAATGATTTACTTATTAAACTTTGATTTTAACTATTTTAACCTTTCTTTAAATAAATTAATAATAAATGTCCTAATCTAATCCAAGTGGGCCTAAATGGTCATATTTTATTCCTAAGTTTGTTTTTGGTCGAATTACACTTGTCCAATAGAATTAGGACATGTGTTAGGGTAATAGTAATATCATATTTACCCTTAGTTACCCTATTTACTATTAACCGCGGTAAAAAAAGGTAAAAAGTTACTATTCACCAAAAAATTATTTTCATCTCATTGAACCACATTTTAGTCCTTGATATTAACCGTGTCTCTCGGATTTTTGAAATTCCATTCACAGAAGCGGTAAAATTAAGTTTTATGCAAAATTCAGTTTTTAACCTACCACTTAGTAGTTTCACTATTCATCAGAAATTGATGTTTTTCAGAACAATGCCAAAATTTCATCCCAAGCTATATTTCATATTCCGAATTCAAAAATGAAGTCTATTTTACCAAATTCATAACATAAAAGTTGCATTAATTAATTTTATAATTAAATCCCGCTGTTAAAACAAATAGCGTGTTTTTAAGAAACAATATCTATCAAAAGATTGACACTTGTTTATGTCTAGTTTAAATGTGAAATTACATCCAATGACCAACTTTGTATTAAATTGTAAAAATATATTCTAAATACACTTTAAAACCACTAAAATTAATGATTTATCACTATTAATTATTTCGATTAAAAAAGTTGTTTTTAATTATAATTTAGTAATTTTCACTATTCATCAGAATATGAAAGTTATCCGAAAAGTACCAAAATTTCACCTTAGGCTAAATTCGATACTCCGAATCCAAAAATAAAGTTCATTTTGAAAAATAAGATTTACTGGATTTCAAAAAGTGGTTATTACTATTCATAACGGCTAGTTTTAATAATATTTTTATAGCATATCGTTGTTTAGTGAAACTCGGTATTGCGTACTACACACGCTATCGAGGAAGGTCGCGATTGCGTGTAATGCAAGTCAAGTCAAGGATGTGTGTTGTGCAAGCTCCTTTTGGTGTAGTGTACAACACAAGACATTAGTGAAATAAAAAAGAATATTTTTCATAAAATCTTGGGCTGTTACAGTAACAATACCCAAGAATTATGTCTATGTGCATAATTTTTGTATATAATAATGAATACACTTTTATTTTAGTATTGTTACATTGTATAATATTTTAAAAGCACAAATAGTTTTTTTGGTTTACATTGAAAATCAATTTATAAATTTATTTTGAAGAATTAATGTATTTTTCAATCAATAATCTTTTAATAAAATATTATTATTAAATTTAATAAATTAAATATAAATTATGTTATAATTTTTATGAAGTAAACTGCAATTTTTATTATAGTTTGAAAACTATTTTTGACAAAACCCATCAATTTTCAATAAATGTCATGTTTTATTTTAAATATTAGTATTCAAATATTTATGAAATTATTTATATAAAATGAATATTATTTTTGGAATCAAGACATCAAAATTATCCAATGGTGTTTTTTTCATAATTTTTTAAGATAGTTGAATTTTTGTGTAAAAATTAAATCCTTTATAAATATATAATGTCTTTTATTACATAGTAATGATCCAATAGTGATGTAATAAAATAAAAAAATGGCTATCTTCAAACAAATATATTTTTTCATTTAATATAACATAATCTCAGGATTATTTGATTTATTTTATAAAGGCTTAGTGAATCCTCAAGGACATATAAAATATTTTATGATTTTAAAATCATTTCCTTGAATGTGTGACTCACCTCCACATGAGAATGGGAAATATTATAATATATTTGGACTTTATCCTTATAAAATAATTTATACCACCCCCATTTTCTAGAAACCACGGGAAAAAACCCTGGGATAGTTTCTGGTTTTGAAAACATTAGTGTAGAGGGTCCAAAACCAAGATAATAAAGAATCCCCCACCATTCCTATATAAACCTACACAAGTACCCATTACTATTAACTAATACTTTTTTAATCTCTACCACCCTATTACCTCTTCTCCCTTTATTCCTCCCAAGGAATCCCTAAGATCCCAAGAAGCCTCTCTCAATTCTTTGGGATCTGACATCCAAGTTAGGGATCCTCACATTTATCTCTTCCTTTCAATTCAGGAACCTTGTTTGAAATTTTCCTCTTTCATTTAAATTAGTTATATTTTAATCCTATTATAATAAATTTCCCACTACAAATTTGATTCTATTTTATGTAAGGATCATTTGTCCTCCCCCATTTAAACCCTTACCTATACTGTAAATATGGTGAAATTTTTATATGGGGTTTCACTCTTCTCATTTCCGTTTCAAGAAATTAATTTTTATTATGCATACTGAATTCTATTTTATATGTTGGGATATTATATTCCATTTTAAACTCAGTGTAAAATTAATTTATATATTATGTGATGTCCCTTTCTCTCTCATCTACTCATTTTATGAAAATTTATATGACGATGTCATGCAGCTGGAATTTCACTCTGATATTCTATGCCAAAATCATCGTGTATTGAATAGCATAACCCATCCACTATCATGGGTATTCAAATTTTTTAAAATATACTTATTGATGAGTGACTTACATGTATGTATTCCACATTCTTAAATCATGGAATAAATTATGTTCTTTAATGAATCCTTGTTATATGATCTATGTACGACACTTAAGAAAGAGATAGAAATGTTTATGATGGGTGCACCCATATAGAACACTAATACATTGGGTATTATTAGTGTCATGGTATGTCAAGTTGGGATTGGGGTTTACATGATATTTTTATAGTAATTTTCTTCGTCATGTTGGGACATCGGTCTACATAATTCTATTATGTTAGTGATAAAGTGTTTTATGTTGTTTCCACGTTTCTATGTTTTGATGATTGTGCTATATCATGCCTTTATGTTCATATTTCTCTTATGATCCATTACTAGCTCAGTTTCCTAAAATATATTGTATTAATAATGTTATTCCTTGTTCAATCCCATACTATTATTTATATCTCACCTTTTTCTTATGTATTTCATCATGTTATCCAATGAAATGCTCAGTATGAATGAATCTTGTGTTATATAAAAGATGATTTCAATAAAGATGTGTATTTCATGTTTTAAGTTATTATGTAATGGTCCTAAGTCCCAAAGACACTATAAATATTGATATTTTGTGTAGTACTAAGTGAATGTTATTGTAATAAATAATGTTTAAATATTAAATAAAGAGAAGATTACTTATTAACCATTTTTATGTTTTTTAGATTATCTATTCATAAATTCATTAATTTTTGTAAATTATTTCAATAGTTTTGGTATCATACATTACTTTTCATAATGTTATGATCTAATCAAGTGTATTTCATTATTTATAAATTGATACTTATTGAAGGAATGGGAACCATATCAATGAACATAATACATTTAGGGATTTTCATCCTAGAAAAGATAATGACGCTAGAGATGAGGTTGTATTTGTAGGTGGAAAAAATCAAATTATGACCATATTGAGGAAACTAACATAGGTTTCTATCAATAAACTTCTTCATAGGGAGAATCCTGCCAATACATCACTCATTATAACATTTTTAGACCCTTTCATGCATCAAAAATCTCTAACATTTAATGGGACTAGAAATCCATTTGTAGCCAAGAAATGGATATATTCCTTAGAGAAGATATTTCTTACTCCAGGAAGTATTGAAATGAAGAACTTTTTCATGTAATTTAATCATTTTTTAGGTGATACAAATCAATGGTGGTCATTAATAAAAATCACCATGGATGAAAAACAAATATAAAAAATGTAGTGTAAATATATTACGGTATTAGTTTTGGAAAAATATTCTTCTCATGAGAAGGGAGAGGATACGGAGAGGGAACCTCTCACTCTAAGAAAAATGGACGTTGAAAATGTATATATGTATGAAGCTAATAATACAAGTTAGTAATATATTATGAACTATGTGAACTCTTAAAATAGTAATATTGGAAATTAATTTAAGGGAATTATCCAATCCTTCTATGGGTACTAATATTCTAGACCCCGTCATCATAGGAGGACATAGAATCATGTGCTACCAAGATAAGGAAATAATTCTCATAGTGAAATGGGTTCGATGGGAAGAAAGAGAATAAGAGTATGATAGATTAAATAATAGATATGGGAAATAAGGGGAAGAAATATTTTCTCAAATTTTATATTAGTGGAAAGAGACACCATGTACTTTATTAAAGGTAATGATAGTTTTCTACTAGCTTGGTGATAAATACCATTGAGCATGTGAATTAAATTTTAATAAAAAATACTCTAATATTCTGTTATTCTATTGTAAGGAGATAGGGAACTATAAAAAAATTCCACAAGAGTCAAGGTAATATACCTTAGGAGAAGCAATGAAATCAAAGTCATTCATATACTATTTATATAGACAATGGGTAATGATTAATTTGATTTTATATTTTGATTCAAGAATTATGATCTAGAATTATTTATAAAAATGGAATATTGGTTATAAAAATCCTGAAACATGTATGGATTATTTTATTTTTGGAAGCATATATGAATTCATATAATATTAACATAATATTTATAATCATAGTTTTATGATTTTATCTTTGATCATAATTTCAATGTCTTAAATACCCTTTCAGAGGATTTATGCGATGTGATATTATCAAGAATAAAAAAATGTTTTAATACATTTATGGAAATATAACCCACTGGTGTAATATATATTTCTATTAAAACCCATATTTAAGGAATAATGGATTTATCTTTTTGGGAAATCATATTAATGTTATTTATAACCGTTAGAGTTAATATGAACATTCATGTTAAGATAATAATTGTTAATTAATATTATTTTATTTCATGGACAAAAATAAGTCATATAGAAAACCACTGTGGTTAAAATATGTTTTGATGACCATTTTTATTTTTAGGATATTCAGAATATTATTAATAAAATTATAGGAATTATACTATTATATTTTTAGAAAATGGAAAACCCACATACTATGTGACAAACCGTTATATCCTATAAGGTTGCGGGAATTGAACCTACATTTGAAGGATGACATGGGTGGAGCACCTACTACTGGCATATGTGATGTCCTAGTTGATATGAATTTTTTTACATAATCTATTTAATTGATAAATACTTATTTAATGGATTTAGTTGAACTTTGTGTGATACTATTAAGGTTTGGATATTAATGTATTATACTAGATAACTACAACTAACCATTTTGTTTTTCTGGTATTGATTTATTGATAGAAAGAAACAATGGTCACTATTTTATATATCAGATGATGTATAAAATTTATTTTTAGTCATTCAAGAATAAAAAAATAGTATTGGATATTAATTTAAAGGAGCGAGAAACGATGTTGATATTCATCTAGGACAAAACAAATTATTAAAATTGTAATTATATTTTATGGTGTTCTATATCATGATAGTAAAATAATCCCACAACTCTAAGAAATTATTTTGAAACAATATTGTTAAATTATTACCTTAATATATTATTAATAATTTGTATTTTAAGTCATAAAAAATTTATATTTTGTGGCATTTACCTTTCTCGTGATCATTCACTTTCTTGTGATCAATGATCGCTATTGCTCTCCATAATTATTTTTTATTTTCTTCCCCATATATATTTTCAATTCCCAATAATGTATTACTTAAAATAAACCTTTTTATTTTTTTATTATTTATAATCTTTATACTTCTTTTTCTCACTTATCATAAATTTGTTTTACTAAACTTTCTTACAATGTAGGATTTTAGGAATGGTATTTTCAAATGACAAACCTTTGATTACTAAGATCAAGTTAAAAATGTGATGATGAAATTTATTAAGCATGGGGAGAATGTAACACCCTAAATATGACAATGTAAAAAATAAAAAATATATATTTTACACATATATAGATTAAATTCAATGAAAATATTTTATTAGAAAAAAATAAAAAAAATTAAAAGAGAAATAAATGTTTTCTGAAAATTTGTATTTTTCTAAAAAAAATGTTTCTCCGTGTTTTGCAGACTTCTCTTAAAATTTAATTTTATAAATTTTATAAAAATTATATAAAATCATTAAATTAATTTTGGAAATCACCATTTTAATATTATCATAGAGTGAAATATTTATAATTTTCTAAAAATGTTAATTTGACATAGAATTGGGAAAAATATTGGTTTGTATTTATAACTACCTTTATGATTAATTAATTTAAAAAATAAATTTTTTTATAATTGATTTTTGAAAAAAACTTATTTTCAGTTATATTATAATAAATAACATTTATGTTCTTTAATAAATTTCATACTGAATTTTGATATTAAAACCTTTTTTTACTTATAAATACTTTTCTTTGGAAATCTGATATTTTTATCACTTCTATGGGCTTAATTTTAAATTAAATTTTTTCACTAATATGAATTTAATTATGAAAAATATATTCAATATTTTGAATAATAATTATTAATATTATATAATAATTTCAACTTAATATTTTTCATAATGAATATTAAAATCATTAAATATTATTTTTTGTGGTTAAGGATAAAACAGTTTTACAGAGGATTAAAAGAAAATCAAAAAGGATTAAAATGACATAGAAAATTTTCTCATTCCTATTGGATGGTCATATTGTGACCATATATCATCCATGGTTTAATAATAATACATTTTGCAACATTTATGATTTTTAAAATGTGGGTACAACTTTATATTTCAAAATATTCCAAGTGTGTCCTCCCCCACACTAATAAAAGGACACAACCACTCCTCTCCTCTCCAAAATATAAAGTATTTTTTTCATCCAATAACTATCCAAATATCTTCCTTTAATCCATACCTAAATCATAGAGGGTTTTTTTGATCATAATTTCAATATAGAAAGGATCCTGTTATAAACCAAAAGAGGTCTTCTGAAGAAGTGGTAAAGTTATTAACTAGTTTTTTCATTTTAATTCTCCTTATAACTCAATAAAATGTTCTAAAAATATAAAAAAATAATATAAAAAGTATATCATAAATATGGAGTTTTTATTATGTTAACTTAATAACCAATATTCATATCCCCTTTCATAAAATGGAGAACAAACCTGTCAATTGTGGGTATAACATACTAATTCCTAACGAACTAATGTAAATCATTTTTCATCACCACCACCAATGCATGGTTGTAATGATATATTTAACATAATAATTTTATATTTATTAAATTAATTTTTTTTATTATAAAATACATTATTACTTATAGCATTTAAATATTATAGAAGAAAATAACATCGTTTCTGTGTAAGTTTAGACTACCGCATCTGTAGAGCAATGTGAAATTCTTTTTAAATTATTTTGACATGGACTGTAATAATGAAATGTTTAATGAATATAAATGAAATATTTTATACATTAATAATTAAATAAATTTTAAATAATATTTAAATTTCTTAGAATCCATCTTTTTTATAAACATAATCAACCTTTATTCGTATGTATGACCTACTTTTTCTATGAATGGTGTAACTCATTTTGAAATATGTAAATTTTATAGATATTATAATTAAATATATAGTAATTATATATTATATTTCTATCATTGGAAAAAATTATGTTATGGAACCATGATAAAAGAAAAAAAATTAAAATTACCAATCCAAAACATACATGTAAAACAAATCATTTATCACACAAAATAATAACTGTATCTAAATAATTAAAGATAAAATGGTCAAAAAAGAAAAATTTTAAACTATATATGGAATGAAATATATTATTCTGGGTATTAAATAGATTTATAACAAATATATATTTATTATTCAGGATGTAAAAACACATATTAAGGAGAGCATGCATACGGTAATATTTTATCGTCTCACTTTTACTTCAATGCGACATATGTCATATTCACAACTTAATTGTTTGTGTGGTTAATATAATTGCAATGAAACTATTTTAGGATTATTCTTAATAAAATTATAGTATATAAATATAAATATTTGTTATTTTTTCTTAGGGGGTATACTTAAAAATTTACCAATGTGGTAATGCTTTTACGATTACAATATCCTCGTTTATCAGGACTGTTTATAATAATGTTTCTGGTGATAAAATATTATGAACTATGTCAAAAAGAATTAATTATTT
The DNA here is from genome assembly GCA_963277665.1 of Viscum album. Taxonomy (NCBI): domain Eukaryota; kingdom Viridiplantae; phylum Streptophyta; class Magnoliopsida; order Santalales; family Viscaceae; genus Viscum; species Viscum album. The sequence goes on along the minus strand of OY728163.1, from coordinate 263,471,842 downwards.
TATTTCTACTATTTTTATTATTGAAATTTTTATATAATAGTACCATTTCCTTCTATTTACTACTTAAAATGTTTGAGAATATTTTTTTATGAAAAGAAAACATTATTTTTTCTTTTCGACTGAAAATGATTTTTCTTCCATATCTATATTTTTATATAATATTTTAAATAATATCATTAATATTTTAAATTTATATATTGATTAAAGTTTCCCAATTTTTTACATTTATCAAAACTATTGGAAATTAATCTTCTTGTTGTTTTCAGAATGTGGTACATCATACTTTTACCAAAAATATGAGAGGAATATTTTTTTTATATACCAAGCTTGTACGAAATTTCCTCCAATAATGGTACTCATTTATCTGAATATTAATTTAATATTTTATAGGATTATATTCAAATAATTTATTTTTCATTAAATTGAAGAATTGTTTTGATTTTTTAAGTAATTTTCAAAGTGAAATGGATATTTTTTTCAAGAATGTTTTTATGAAAATTGTACATTAATTATATTCATCAATGACAAAAAACATTGTTTTACCTTACTAACCATCAATAATATGTTGTATTGATATGATACTTATTATTTATATAGATGTTTTATTATGATTATGACTGGGGTGTACTACTTGATACCATTCACCATTATTTTCTGAATGTTTTATTATTAGGTTTATTGACTTGAGAAATTATAAACACTTGTATGCCAGTATTATAATACAGATGTTAATATTTATTATGTTTATTGATTATGAAAATTGTCATATTTTCATATTCTAACTATTCAATGTATATTTTTATATTTATTATGATTTCCCATTTTTTATGAGGAAACCATTTCACTTAGTTAATGAAGGACGAGTCCCAATATTGCCCCTCAATGCATCAGTACATCTCATGAGACAAGATTTCTTTGGTATTTAGATTAGGACTTACCCATTTATGTATTATTTTTCGGAATTAGGGATTTTAGGTATGGTTTTGATGTCTATAATTATGAATTTATTCATCTTGAGATTATTTATTGATGTAGATGTGATTATTAGATTATTTTAAATATCCATAGATATGTTTCAAGCTCATGTGATTATTTATATGAAATTATTTTGATTACCATTTTTTCCTACATATTATTATCTATATTAATGGTATATATTAAATAACATTTATATTAGTTATTTACATGTTCATATCCATTATTAATTTTTTATTCATAATATCTTGCAATGTACACATACCCTTACTAAGAATTCTCTTTCTTATGTTTTCTTTACCCATGATACCCAAATGTGTATTATGACTGATATGTGGGATATTATATGTGGAATTATAGTGTTATCAAATAAAATACAATGTTTTATTTAATTATTTTAATATTAATGTGACTTTAAAGTATATATCTTGTTAAATAATATTACTAAACTATCCATTCATTCACAATGTGTTTTGTTATATTAAGTTCCAATGTTTTAAAGTAACCATTGACTCTCAAATACTAGGGATGGGGTATTTACTAATTTAATATGGTTTCATTATTCAATAATTTCTCCCTGGGATAGAGATTTCAATTTTTTTTATTTTTTTAAAATGCATTAGATGTAAAGGGGTTTAAATAAAAACATGGGTAATTTTTTGTGTGTGGAAAATAATTGGATCAAATTTCAAAACAAGCAATTAGTACTTGTGTGACTATATTTTCTTGTCTTTATTGGTTCTATAGAGAGTCAAAAAATTAGTTTAAATTATATTTTTATACATATATGTTCGGACTTATTAGATAATTCATCGTGGTTTAGGCTTAGTCATCAAAAATTTGGTGTTATGATAGATTATTATAACATAATAATTGACAGTTTCAAAGATTAAATTCAGATTTTTCAGATTTTTCATCCAATTTATATTTTAAAAAACCATTAGATTAAATTTTTTCATTTTTAGTCTTTATTTTGGGGTGATCCATAAGACTCAACATGTGTTCATTGATAGTTTTTTTGAATTTGTTGTTGATTTCATGAACCATATTTACATTTGGAAATTAAGTACAATTGTCATCCGTGGAGGACTAGGTATTGGTTATGTGAAAATTAATAATTAATATAGAGTAAAACAATAGATGTAATCATATGGATATATAGTAGTGATTAGAGTGATTCACTATGTTTGGTTTATCTTACTCTTGGAAGGTAGACTACTTAGGTGTAGGACTCCTGATATAAAATCTAGTCTAGAATGTGAGCATAGAAAATATGTAGTTAGAATTAAAATGATTATTGATATTTTTCATGATTTGTGTGTGGTTCATTAAAATATATTCCCATGTAAACAAATAATTATTATGGGGTAGTTTATTTACCCATGGATTTGAATGTAAGTTAACTGGAAGGAAATTATAACTCTCATTTATTTCACATGATGTTAAATTTTACATTGCCAAGTTTTTTTAAATATTTTTACATTTTGGATATATGTTCAATATAAAATTAAACAATTTAAATTAAGATACATGGTTGGAAAAATACCATGAAATAGTTTTCATGTAGTTATAAATTTTAAATCGAAAGGGTGTTTTTTATTGTAGTTAGTAGCTATATAGTCTTGCAATGTGGATCATTTAGTAAAATAACCATTGGTAAAGTCCCATATTTTTTCCCAAGGGGTAAATATTTGTCTCCCATTGGGTATGTGGTGAGAAATTATCTAACTTGTGTGGCTACTGGGTACCTAAGGTGTTACTACCATAATTATTAATAAGGGAAATTTGGTGTTTTATAGGGGGGCCATTTTACTGTCCCATCAGTTTTTTCTCATATATATCGACTAAAATATGGGTTCCTCCCTTCATGTCATTTAATTTACCTCCATTTAGTGTACATTCGATATAGATGGTCCAAAATCATTTGTTACAATTATCCAAGGTTGATATTACTCTTCATATTCTATTACTCTTGAACCTATATTTATTCTATTTTTGGTGTTTTGAGAAATGGAGTAAAAAATGTGATTGTAGTATATAATGGTTGAATATATTGATAAGTTTGGTATTTCACTTATCATGGTAAAAAAAGAATAGCTTCCAAATTATTTCCATTGTTTTCCATTCCAGTTGATGTAACTTTTTAATGGAATTATTTTTAATTTTAGGTTCATTTGATTGAATTAATTGTTAATTTGATATTATAAACTAGGTATTAATTATATCATCATATTTACTTTGTGGTAAAAATATACAAGAACTATATTCCACTTGGTTATGACATAATTGAATCACATTGTGTATTTGGTATAAAATTTTCCAACATGGAGGTTGTAATTTAAAGGGAATAGATTATTTTATATTTATGACTTCTAAAAAAATAAGTACATGCTGAAGTGAATAAAGGATAATGTGAGATTGTAATTAATAAATGGATGGTTATTTGAGGTACAATTCCTTAATTCCTTGATAATTATTATTTCATGGTTATTTATTCTCTATTACTATCATATTATGTAAAAGTTATTTATTAAAATTATTGAGGAATGATTTTGTGATATTTCATTACACAATAAATGGGATGTGCTCAGGTTATTCTAATATTTAAAATGGACTACATATATTTCAAAATGTATTGTTTTTTGTTCCACTATCATAAAAGTATTTGTGGATTACATTAAGGATTTAATAGTAGAGAGAATATGTTTTGAAACTTTATTGGATAGTTCCATATTTAATGGATTTTTAGAAAATTATTAATTTATAATATATCTATACATGAAAATGGTTCTAATTTTAAATTTCATGTTAATGGTAGAAATATTGGACTATGAATTTAAATCCTCAAAAATGGATTTTATTTGTTTATTTTGAATTATTATTTCAAAAGAAAAAGTGGGATTTTCTAACATACATTCTAATAGTTTAAGAAATAGTCTTTATTGGTGTAATACAAATTCATTTCACATTTTTAATTTATTTTATGTTAGTTCATTTCTACTTGTATTTAAATGGAAATAAAAAGATACATTTTTTTATAAATTATTGAGTATAATTGACCATGTGAAGGTTATGTACACTTTTCAAAAGATTTTATCAATTTATGATGCTCTTGATTTAGGAATTACTTATATATTATCTTAGGTTAAATGAAAATGGATGATATCATATGATCCATGCATAAGTCCTCCTCTTTGATGATGGGAAGGATAGACTAGGTTAATTTTTCCAGCATGAATTTTGATAATGGGACTTTCCTGGGGCCTTAGGAGGTACCCTTAAATATTATAGTTGACTCTAGGACTCTTTATGCACCTTATATTTTAGTACGAGTCATCTATTTGAGAGAAAAATTATTATGGATCATACATGGGTTCTGATAAGTCCATTATATGAACTTGTGTGTAGTATGGGATACCTAGATATTGATTATGTGATAGGTGAGATCATTCACCATTAGTTGTTGGGAATTAAGTAACATTCTAAAAGTGTTTTATAGTATTCTAGGTTGCTAGAGGAGTGAACTCAAAATTAACCAACCTTACTTTAGGTGGGATATAGTCTATATGATAATTTAATTAATGAATATAATAAAATATATTAGATATATCCCCAATATTGTGACGTTCCAGAATATGGATTGTGATTTGGGGGTTCATATTTATTGGAATTCCTCTTTAAAAATATTAATAGGAGCACAATGGTATTATCACGAGTGATTAAATTTAGGGAATTTTTGAGATTGAGAGATTTGTATTTATCATATGTGTGTAACTGTAATAATCAATAATTTTATAAATACAATTTCCCTTCTAATAACTATGGAATATTTAGTAATTCAGCATAATTCACATTCAACACATGATGATACCAACATAATTTTGTAATATTAATTTAAACATTACATTTTGAGGATAAATATAACCTTAATATTTTGAAAATATTACAGTTTAATAAAAAATATGATAACTCAAATATAGAAATTTGGATATACCCTATCCACTTGAATAATTGAATTCATGGAAAACACTATAGAAATGTGAAAATATTGTTAGTAATACAATATTCATACTGAAATTAAAATATATTCATCCTTTAAATAAAAGATAATTTAATGAACAATTATTGAAATATGAGGTATTTATAGATATTATGTATCCCATAAGACCATTACAAGTATGACTGTTGGAATAGTTTTGTGACCATTGGAATAGTAATAGAGTCCTTTGAATTGTAATTTGACCATTAGTAATAGTTAGTTGGCCATTATAATATTAGCATCCCCTATGTATGTTTAAAATAACAATTTGATATATTATAAAATAAAAATTTGAAATATTTATACCATGGCACAAATATATAAATATTTTAAATATGATAAATTAAGTGTTTTTATTTTTATAAAACATAAACGTTTTAATTTCAATTTTATAATAAATATAATTATTTTAAGGAAACTAGATTTTCATAAAATTGATTTATAAATTAATAATAAATTTAAATATAACTATATGATAATTTTATGGGGCTCTAAGTAAATTTAATAGACCATAAAATTGATCATAATAAATAAATTGATATATTTCCAACAAATTAAAGTTTTATTTAAAACATAATTTTTTTATATGTAGATATTTATTTTCCAAAAATGGATTAAATTTTTTCAATATAAATGTCATGAAAGTAGTTACATGGAATGTTTTGTATTTTTCTAAAATTGGTGATTTTTTTTGAAGAATTGTGAATTACAACCAAATAAGGTATATATCATTATAAGTTAAATACATGAATATTTGAGTCATGGATGATTTAAGAACACAATAGTGTGATATGAAATGCATAATTTACTATATATAGTTACAAGAATCAGAAATATTCCTTGCCATGATCTAAAATAACAAAATAATGAATATGATATTCAAGACACCCATATCCCCCTTATAACTACCACCTCCCACCACCCCTTCTACACTACATTCTATTCCATGAATCATGGAATATTTATACCCAACTCTATCATCAAAACTCTCACCACATCCATATAATCCATTCTCTTCCAAAAACTCTAATCCTAAAGTGCCCTAATAAGCTTCTCAAGAAGAAGTCATTCAAGAGGAAAAATAATAAAATCATCTCTTTTAGAATTCAAATATTCCTTTATCTTCTCCTTGCCTCCAGAATACAACTTCAAATAAATACCCTACTATTATATATATAAATTAATGTTATTATATTAATTAATACCCTTATGAAACCCTCCCTTATTTCATTTCTATAATGAAAACATTGTTTATAATTTGGTTGGTTCACCGCCTACATAAATAGCACACTTCATTTTCCTCCACCACCTTCAAAAATAGTTATAAATTATTATTATGGTTTAATAAGGTAATAATAAGTATATTATAAATTATATCCGGAGATTTATTGAATATATATCCATAATAATAATTAAAATTAATCTAGGTCATGATGTTTGGTAAAACCGCCTATAATTACTATCCACATAATGTTATTATTTTCAAAAAACTATTTATTCCTACTGTTGACCTCACCTATTTTGATAATCTCAATCATGTATTCATTTGTGTTGAAAATCCCAATTATGTTTTCATTCTATGTGATATTTTTAAGTATCATTGATCTATACTTTAATTCTTTCAAATCTATTATCAAACCAATAATAATCTTTAAAATAGTCTTTAAAATATGTTAATCCTCATTTATCCATGTTTATACAAGTTATAAATTGATTATAACACAATTAGATGTGTTCTGCATAAAACAGATAAGTAATCTGTCTATAGCTACTGATAAAGATCTACTGGTAACCAGTCTACCGATAGACTTAGTCTACCGACAAACAGCTACCGATAGACTTAACACAGAGCTACCGATGTACTTATATATATAAGCTACTGACTTACAGACAGCTACCGATACAAACGTAGAGCTACCTGTGTAAGTATAAATAGCTACCAATGGAATAAGAGTCACCGATGGACGAAGCTACCGATACAGACTCACAGCTACCGACGCATGGAGCTACCGATGCATAGGAGCTACCGACGCATGTACCTACCGATGCATAGGAGCTACCGATGCATGTACCTACCAACGCATGGAGCTACCGATAAACAAAGTCACTGATACAAGCATGTACCAACCGACGCATAGAGCCACCGATAGAGTCAAAGCAACTAATGACATCGAACTACCGATGTTCAAGCTACCGATGTTCAAGCTACCGATGTTCAAGCTACCGATGTTCAAGCTACCGATGTTCAAGCTACCGATGTTCAAGCTACCGATGTTCAAGCTACCGATGTTCAAGCTACCGATGCTGATTACCTACCGATCACTCAACTCACTGTTTGAATTTCTTTATTTCCTATATTTAATCTATCTAACGGTCATATCGTACATTTTAATGATTTGTCAAATATCTGATAAAGGTTGTCGGATGTCAGGAACCCGTACCTCGTACCTGCTGAAAAGAAATCTTTTCTGTCCCCTGATGGGAGATAAATACGAGAAGACTACATAGGGCGAATGTGTGAAGAAAAAAAAACAAAACAAGAAGCGAACCAGAAAAGTGTGGTGCATCCAATATACCAAAAAACGACACAAGCACGAGAAGAACACAGAGAAGCTCATAGACAATCAAGCATACTCGAGAAGTGTTCTGTGCATACAAGAAGAACTTCATCGACTACATTCTCACTACCTGTGAACCTGGAGCATACGACACTCTGTTTCTCAAATAGAAACGAGAAGAGGACTCAAACTCACTTGCGGTCGAATCTGAAGAAGTCCAGAGCTATACTGCAATCACCAGAACCATCTCTAAACTCTACATCTCTTGTTCTGTGATTTATTACCATTCTTTTCGAGCAGTGTGTGTTATCTGCGGTATCTAACACATACACTGTCTCCTGTACTCAAACTAAAGGATTTGTAAATCCTTACCAAATTCTTTCATTCTTTGTTTCCCACGAATAACAGTGGTAGAGGTCGTGTGTGACCTGGACAGCTGGTTGCTGTTGTACTGTTTCCCACGAAGAACAGTGGTAGAGGTCTTGGACCTGGACAGTTGTAAACTGTTGAACCCCGATCCATGGTGTGGATCATTTTTTACATAAACTTTTGAGAGGACTAAGTCTCGGCTTGAGACTGAACCTCTTGGTTACATTGTTGTTCCATCTCCTTCAAAGTTTTATTCCGCTGCTAATCACTTTAAAACCAATACTATTTTTTAAAAGTTACTTTGATAATTAAATTAGCAAGTGTTTATGTTAAGTGTGGATTAGTAAGTTAGTTTCAAAAGATAATCACACACTCCTGTGTTGATTAACTGGGAATTAATCAATCCCTTGAGAACCTGACAGAACCTTTACTTTAATATAAATTCACTACAGTTTAATTTATTATTTTATTTGGGGGTCTTTAAGACACTGTTTTTAATTACAGAAATTTTAATTGGTACTCAATTCACCCCCCTCTTGAGTAAACCACTCCGACCAACACTTGGTATCAAAGGTTGAAAATACTTTCTAAAAGTACTCTGCTTTTGAACTGTGATTTTAGTTGTATTTTAAAGTTCTTAAAATTTCTGTTATTTCTAAATTTTTATCATTTTAAAATTTTCTCGTCATGGACAATAGACTTGAGGGTGCTGCTACTAACCGGCCACCTTTCTTCAATGGATCTAATTATGCTCAGTGGAAACTGAAAATGAAAATTCATCTAGAAAGCATAGGTTTTGATATTTGGACTGCCATTGAAGCTGAATACAAAATTCCCACTACTGCTAGATCTACTTGGGATAAACCTACAAAGACTGCTTACAATAACAACTGTAAATCTATGAATGCCTTGTACTGTGCTCTAGGAGATGAAGAGTTTAATAGAATTTCTGCTTGTAAAACTGCTTTTGAAATCTGGGATACCTTAGCTGTTTCTCATGAAGGAACAACTAATGTGAAAGAAATGAGATTGAACACTTATACTATCAAGTATGATAATTTTAAAATGAAGCCTGACGAACCCATTTCTGACATGTATCTCAGGTTCACTGAAATTTTCAACACAATGACTTCTCTGGGAAAGGATGTTCCAGCGAAGGAACAAATTATGATAATTTTGAGGTGTCTACCTGATAGATGGAGAGGCACATCTGTCTCAATCAGAGAATCATGTGACATTGCTGCTCTACCTGTCAAGGAACTAATTGGCAAGCTGATGATGTATGAAGAAGAGCTTAAAGTGAACAAAGAGGAAGAAAATGAACCTGCAAGAAAGTCTGTCGCTTTCAAATCCTCAACTTCAAAGAATATGGACAAAGAAAAGCTTCAAGCAATAGTTGAAAGTTCAAGCTGTGAAGACAGTGGAAGTGATTCTGACAGTGATGCTGAGATGGCTCACATTTCTAGAAGATTTAAGAAATTTTATAGGAAAAAGAAGTTCTTCAGAAAAAAAATTATAAGGGTAAGTATGATCACCAAGGCAAATGGAAAAAGGATTGGAAGAAGAATGACAAGTCAGATGATGTTGTCTGCTATGAGTGCAAGAGAAAAGGACACATTAAAGCCAACTGTCCAAAGCTGAAGTATAAAAAGAAATATGAATATAAGGACAATAAGTTTAAGAAAGCCATGAAGGCTACTTGGAGTGCTTCAGAAGACAGCACAAGTGAAGCTGAATCTTCAGACTCTGAAAGGAATCGAGCCAACATGTGTTTTATGACAAACACTTCTGAGGTAACTGCTGAAACTCCTGCTTTTAATTCATACTATTCTGGAGAAGATTCTGACTCAGAAAACATGTCAAAATCCAAATTGTTTGAATACTGTGACATGTTAGAAGAAACATGTAATGAGCTTAAAGATAAATATAAAGGTCTAAAGAAACAGTATGCTTTAAGTGTTAAGCATAAATATGATCTTGATATAGAAAAGGAAAAGAATGCTCAACTACTTAAGGAAAATACAGAACTGAAACTGTCAAATGAGCAACTTAGAAAAGACTTAGAGAAGTTCACCAATGGCAAGAATACTCTAACACAGATTCTAGGAAAGCAAGTAGCACCTAAATATACTACTGGTATAGGATACCAACCTGGACAAAGGAAAATTGCTAAAACTAGATTCATTTCTAAATCTGGACAGAATGAAGGAAATTCTGGAACTTCATATGCTTCAACCAGTTATATACATAGCTATGGATCTAATAAAGTTTATCTTTCAAAGCATGTCAATTCTACAAATTATATGAGACCCATTAGACAAATATGGGTACCTAAAGTGTTATTGGCTAACCTGTCTGGACCCAAGAAGATCTGGGTACCAAAATCATCTTCCATCTAAATCTGTTTTGTAGGGAACTTGCTTAAAGAGCTCCTGTAAAGAGACGTGGTATTTGGACAGTGGATGTTCAAGACATATGTCAGGAGACTTCTCTTGTTTCAAGAGTTTAATAAAAGTTGATGGAGGCTTTGTCACCTTTGGTGATAACTCAAAAGGGAAAATCATCGGCCTAGGCCAGATTGGTAACACTGATTCAATTTTGATTTCTAAAGTTTTATTTGTTGATGGCCTTAAATACAATCTATTAAGTATCTCTCAGTTATGTGATGATGGTTTTCATGTTAAATTTGAAAATGATTCATGAAAAGTTTTTAATTCTAAGAATGTTTTGGTATTTTCTGCCTTAAGAAATGAAAATGTTTATGCTGTTAATCTGAATTCTTTAGCTAAGCAAAATATTACGTGTTTGAATGCTTTTCATAAAGAATATTGGCTATGGCACAGAAGATTAGGACATTGCAACATTCACTCACTTAGAAAACTTTCTAGGAAAAACCTAGTTAGAGACCTACCTAAGTTAGAATTCCCAAATGATAGAGTGTGTAACCCCTACCAAAAGGGAAAACAACACAAAGTTTCTTTTAAATCAAAGAAAGAAGTTTCAACTTATCAACCACTTGAATTGGTTCACATGGATCTGTTTGGACCATCAAGAGTTTCTAGTATAAATGGGAAGCACTATGTTTATGTTCTTGTAGATGACTTTTCTAGATATACTTGGGTATATTTTCTAGCTCACAAAAGTGAAGCTTGTTCTTACTTTATTAAATATTCCAAGTTTGTAGAGAATCTTAGTGGACTTAAGATTAAGACCCTGAGAAGTGATCATGGTCGTGAGTTTGAAAATCAAGATTTTGAATCTTATTGCTCACACAATGGCTATACTTATAACTTCTCTGCCCCTAGAACACCCCAACAGAATGGTGTAGTAGAAAGAAGAAACAGAACCCTGCAAGAAATTGCTAGAACCATGCTCAATGAATATGATCTGCCTATTTATTTTTGGGCTGAAGCTGTAAATACAGCTTGTTATGTCATTAATAGAGTCTTAATCAGACCTGTTCTTAAGAAAACCCCTTATGAATTGTGGAACAATAGAAAGCCTAAGGTTAATTACTTTAAAGTTTTTGGTTGCAAAGTATTTATTCTGAATACCAAAGATAATCTGGATAAGTTTTCTTCCAAAAGTGATGAAGGAATTTTTCTGGGTTACTCTATTTCAAGTAAAGCCTATAGAGTATTCAATAAGAAAACCAAATGTGTGGAAGAATCTGTTCACATCAAGTTTGATGAAACTGATCCACATGATCCTAAAACCTCTCTTGAAAATCTTGAAGAAGACTTATCTGTTCTGGACATTAATGATAAATCTAAAGAACCTGTTATAAAAACATCCAGTTCTGGACTTTTTCCAGAATCTGCTTCTGTTGAACCCGAACCTATAGATGAACCTGAGATTTCTAGTCCAACCTTTACCAGATCAACAAGGATTCTAAAGAATCATCCTTTAGAAGCTGTTGTCGGTAATCTTGATAGAGGAACACAAACTAGAGCTTCTCTAAGAAACCAGGTTGAACATCAAGCCTTTCTTTCACAGCTGGAACCCAAAAATATCAATGATGCTATCAATGATGAATTCTGGGTAATGGCTATGCAAGAAGAATTAAATCAGTTTGAAAGAAACAAAGTCTGGGAATTAGTTGACAGACCTAAGGACACTTTGACAATAGGCACAAAATGGGTTTTTAGAAATAAAGTAGATGAATCTGGAAATATAGTTAGAAACAAAGCTAGACTAGTTGCACAAGGATATAGTCAAGAAGAAGGCATAGACTATGAGGAAACTTTTGCACCTGTAGCTAGACTAGAATCCATTAGGATCTTACTTTCATATGCTGCACATCTGGATTTCAAGTTATATCAAATGGATGTGAAAAGTGCATTTCTAAATGGTTTTATAATTGAAGATGTTTTTGTAGAACAACCACCTGGATTTACTAACCCTCATTTTCCAAATCAAGGTTTTAAACTTTCTAAAGCTTTGTATGGTTTAAAACAAGCTCCAAGAGCTTGGTATGATAGACTTAGCAATTTCCTTATTTCAAAAGGTTTTACTAAAGGGATTGCTGATCCAACTCTTTTCATTAAAAGAATTTCCAAAGATGTTTTAGTTGTACAAATATATGTTGATGATATTATTTTTGGATCTTCTAAACACTCTTTATGTACTGATTTTTCAAAAAGTATGCAAAATGAATTTGAAATGAGCTTAATGGGAGAGCTTAAGTAATTTCTTGGATTTCAAGTATTTCAAAATGAAAATGGTATTATTTTGAATCAAAGTAAATATACAAAGGATCTTTTAAAACGTTTTGGTCTGGATAGTATCAAGGGAAGTGAAACTCCTATGAGTACTACCTGTAAATTGGATGCAGATGAAACTGGGAAACCAGTTGATCAAACAAATTACAGAGGTATGATTGGTAGTTTACTTTATCTTACTGCTAGTCGACCTGATATTATGTTTAGTGTGTGTATGTGTGCTAGATTTCAAGCTAACTCAAAAGAATCTCATTTGCTTGCTGTTAAAAGAATTTTTAAATATCTCAAACACACGGTTAACTTAGGTGTGTTTTACCCAAAAGGACAATCCTTTGAGTTAATGAGTTATTCAGATGCTGACTTTGCTGGTTGTAAGTTAGATAGAAAAAGCACATCAAGAACATGTCATTTTCTTGGAAAATCCTTAGTTTCTTGGTGTAGTAAGAAACAGAACTCAGTTGCATTATCTACTGCCGAAGCAGAATATATAGCTGCTGGTAGTTGCTGTACACAAATTCTGTGGATGAAACACACTCTTTTGGACTATGGATACGTTTTTAAACATGTTTCAATCAACTGTGATAACACCAGTGCAATAAACATCTCTAAAAATCATATATCTCACTCTAGAACCAAACACATAGATGTAAGACACCATTTCCTAAGAGATCACTATCAAAAAGGTGATATTTCTCTTGAATTTATTGGCACTGAACATCAATTGGCTGATATTTTCCCTAAACCTTTAAGTTCGGATAGGCTAAGTTACATAAGACATGAACTGGGAATGTTTAATCACAACCGGTGTGAAAATTCTCACTGATGTGAAATTCTCACCGATGTGAAATTCTCACCGATGTGAAATTCTCACTGATGTGAAATTCTCACCGATGTGAAATTCTCACTGATGTGAAAATTCTCACTGATGTGAAATTCTCACCGATGTGAAATTCTCACCGATGTGAAATTCTCACCGATGTGAAATTCTCACTGATGTGAAAATTCTCACCGATGTAAGTTTCTCACCGACGTAGAAATTCTCACCGATTTGTTTTTCTCACCGATGATTAACTCACCGATGCAAGGTTTTAAAACTTCAGTCTGCCGCCAAGAATACGAATTATTTTATTTTGTTTTATTACTCTATTTTAGTCGTTTATTTGGAATTCCTAAATGATAAAACTCAGTCTAAGCCACTTCTTACCTCACCGAGCTCAAAACCTCTCACCTTTGTACCCTACCTCCAAATCGGCCAAGAACCCTAAACCCGCGATGGCAAAAACCAAGCTTCCTATCGTCAGAGATGAAAGTGTAGAACCAAATGCTAAAAAGCAAAAGACACAGCATAAAGCCAATGTTAGTGAAGTCAAAACTAGATCGGGAAGGAGACCAGTGAATCCTCACTTGCAGAATTGAGACATAGTAATCGAGAAGGAACTGTGCGTGGAATGGCTACTGCCTAGCAAATCCTTAGTACTCGAGATTCTCGAAGACCAGAAATGGGTGGATTGTTTCTCGAATAACAATGGCCCATACTACCCGAAGTTGGTAAAGCAATTCTATGAGTTTGTAACTTTTGAGAAGTCTGAGAATGAGAATCGCGTTAGCTCTTTTTTAAATGGAAAAGAGATGTCTTTTTCTTCAGTAGAGTGGACTGAGAGTTTGAAAGTACCACATGAAGGTGTCTCTGGGTATGTATCAAGAGCAATGCCACCTAGTAGTGACATTTTTGATTATGAGACCGCCTTACAAGAGCTGACTGGGAATGGAAATCAAAGGCAAGCGGTAGCTGCTGAAATGGATGGAGAGAATCGACTGCTTTTCAAGTTTGTTCAGCATGTGTTGATACCGAGGAGAGGAGATTTTGCAAATATGAGATATCAAGATATTTATCTTCTTCATTTGCTAAGACATGGTGTAAAAATCAATCTGTGAAGATTGTTGATGCTTCAAATGGAAGACATGATTAGACTAAAGTCAAAAACCAATGCTTTGTTCTTTGCCAAGCTGATTTCAGTGATGATAAAAGTGAAAGAAATAGCTGAGTCTCAGGATGAGACAGTTGTAGTCAAGAACAATTTCTGTATCACCTCGACTGTTTGCAAGTATATGAAAATTAACTGGAACCCATGGAAGGGAGAATGGGTCAGTGATGATCAGAAGATCTATGATAGGTTTAATCCTGTGGATCATCCCTCAAGACCAAAGGATATGAGAGATCCGAGTCTGAGACCTGATGAAGAGGAACCTGTTTATAATGATGAAACAGAAGAATAAGAAGAAGAAGAAACTCCTATGGATGTTGGAGGAGATCCAGACTTTCCCCCAAGTCCTGTTGCAGAATTGGTCTATTCTAGGAAAGGAAAGGTAGAGGAAATTGTATCTACTCATGAGGAAGACCAGTCTGTACCTCACCAAGAAGAAAAGGAAAAGGAAAATGTATCTGAATTTTCTGCTTCTGGTAGTTTAAGTATGAGCCCTTTGATTGGGAACTCAGCTATGCCTGCTGATGAAGTAGAAAAAGTTACAGAAGAAGCTGTACCTGTTTCAGAAAACCTCCTTACTGCTGCTGAGATGGAAGTTGTTGTGGAAGATTCTGATGAAGAAAGACCAGCAGAAAAGGCTGTTGTGGTACATGAGAATGCACCCATTGAGGGGGAGCATCAGTCTGTGCTTGGAAAAGTTACAGTAGCTGTTGAGATTGGAGACTGGGTAGAAGACCCAGGGTTTATAGTCTGTGGATTGGATTATCCAGATTCAGATGATGAGGTGTCTGTGGATAGACCGAAGATCAATTATGATCTTGCCTCTGAGATGTTTCCAGATGATGTGGTCAGATTTCATGATCTGAATAGGCTGAAAGAGGACCTCAAATCCAGTTTTGTTGAAGAAGTGAAGTTAATGGAATCCTCTCTTGCATCCTCAATTAATTCAATAATGACTACTTCTGTAGTTAATTTGGCCTCAGCAAGGGGATCTGCTGCAGTTATCACAAATGAGTTTGTCTCTAAATCAGATCTTGAATCCATGAAGAATGAGCTGAAAGAATCATTCAGTGCATCAGTCGCTGAAATGAAGGAAATCTTTTATGAAGAAATGAAAATGCTAGAGAGATCCTTCGAGCTATCTTTGGCTTGTAATTTATCTTCCTTTGTGTCTGAGCTTGTGGAAGAAGTGAAAGAGTGCCAGACTCAGTCTTCAAGAATCGAAGCAGATCTGGAAGCTCTCAAGATATCAGTTGTTGCTTTGGATTCCTATATGAGCTCCAAGTCTCAAGCTGACAAGGACCTAGCTTATGTGAAGAGTGTAGTAAGCCAGTTTGTCTCAGTGTTTGAAAGTTTCAAAACCTCAGTGAAGGATCATGTTCAATTGCAAGACTCTCAAGTTCAAAGTCTAATCAGTGGTTTATCTAAGAGTTTTAAAGAAACTGTTTCCTTCTCTCTTGGCCCTCTCACATCCAAACTATCAGTTGACCTGAATCAAGTTCGCGCAATGTTAAAGGAGGAGATTGGCTCTATTTCTACCAGTGGCTCTATGGACTCATCAGAGTTAAGCCGAGTGGTGCTTTCTACAAGAGATTCTGCCAGAGAAATCATGAAGATTGTTCAAGACTTTATAAGAGAAGCCTCTGCCTCTCAGGACTCCATAAAAAGCAAAGTGGACTACTACTTCTCCAAAATTTTCACCAAGCATCAACTCGAACACCACTTCAAGCTAATGTTGGAACACATGAAGCTCCCTCCAGTCACTCAAGCTTTCAGAGAACAAGTGAGCAAGCTACGAGAACTGACTCCTGCCTTAGAGAAATTCATGGAAAACAAAGATGATTTCATCTCTGCTATGGAAAGAGGAGGAGGAATTATTATGGATTTTAGAAATCTGCTGCTGCCCTTCTTGCATGTTGATGCCAGACCAGTCATCATCCCTCCGGCTTTGCCTGCTTCTGCCTCAGCTGCTTCCACAGTCCAGCTGACTCCTGTTCAAGCCATTCGAAGCCTCACACCAATGATCACCCAAAAATCATCAACCTACAGGCCTGACTCTGTGTCAGTGGCCCAGCCTCCTTTGATCTTTTCTGGCATTCCCAAACCTTCACCTGAATCCTCACCACCTGAGCCTCCTTCTGATCCTAAAGGAAAATCTCTCGTTGCAGATGAGGATTGAATCAGGGGCCAGGATTTTTGATAGGAATTTCTTTGTATTCTGTTTTTGTATTTTTTGACTACTCTAATACAGAACTCTTTTTACTTCTCATGTGTTATTTGTCTCCTATATATATATCTATATTCTTTCCCACATTTTGATTATCACAAAGGGGGAGAATAATAAGGAGAATAATAGGGAGAACATAATGAGAGCATAAGGGGGAGACCAAGGAGAATGAAAATATTTTCAATGGAGAAAAATTAGGAATAAGGGGAGACACTTTACCCTTCTTTTCATTTTTCCCTCTGACACTTTATGTCTATTTAGTACCTTATGATTGTTACCTCTGATAACTTATGTCTATATCATACTATTTCTATTATCTCTGAGGCTGTTTTCTCTGAGAAAATTGAATTCAATATTATACTCTTTACTATTATATTTTCACTATGTTAAATGCCCATATCATAAATTGTGATTATCAAAAAGGGGGAGATTGTTGACCTCACCTGTTTTGATAATCTCAATCATGTAATCATTTGTGTTGAAAATCCCAATTATGTTTTCATTCTATGTGATATTTTTAAGTACCATTGATCTATACTTTAATTATTTCAAATCTATGATCAAACCAATAATAATCTTTAAAATAGTCTTTGAAATATGTTAATCCTCATTTATCCATGTTTATACAAGTTATAAATTGATTCTAACACAATCAGATGTGTTCTGCATAAAACAGATAAGTAATCTGTCTATAGCTACTAATAAAGAGCTACCGGTAACCAGTCTACCGATAGACTTAGTCTACCGACAGACAGCTACCGATAGACTTAACACAGAGCTACCGATGTACTTATATATATAAGCTACTGACTTACAGACAGCTACCGATACAAACGTAGTGCTACCGGTGTAAGTATAAATAGCTACCGATGGAATAAGAGTCACCGATGGACGAAGCTACCGATACAGACTCACATCTACCGACGCATGGAGCTACCGATGCATAGGAGCTACCGATGCATGTACCTACCGATGCATAGGAGCTACCGATGCATGTACCTACCGACGCATGGAGCTACCGATAAACAAAGTCACTGATACAAGCATGTACCAACCGACGCATAGAGCCACCGATAGAGTCAAAGCAACTAATGACATCGAACTACCGATGTTCAAGCTACCGATGTTCAAGCTACCGATGTTCAAGCTACCGATGTTCAAGCTACCGATGTTCAAGCTACCGATGTTCAAGCTACCGATGTTCAAGCTACCGATGCTGATTACCTACCGATCACTCAACTCACTGTTTGAATTTCTTTATTTCCTATATTTAATCTATCTAACGGTCATATCGTACATTTTAATGATTTGTCAAATATCTGATAAAGGTTGTCGGATGTCAGGAACCCGTACCTCGTACCTGCTGAAAAGAAATCTTTTCTGTCCCCTGATGGGAGATAAATACAAGAAGACTACATACCAGAAAAAGGCGAATGTGTGAAGAAAAAAAAAAAAAACAAGAAGCGAACCAGAAAAGTGTGGTGCATCCAATATACCAAAAAACGACACAAGCACGAGAAGAACACAGAGAAGCTCATAGACAATCAAGCATACTCGAGAAGTGTTCTGTGCATACAAGAAGAACTTCATCGACTACATTCTCACTACCTGTGAACCTGGAGCATACGACACTCTGTTTCTCAAATAGAAATGAGAAGAGGACTCAAACTCACTTGCGGTCGAATCTGAAGAAGTCCAGAGCTATACTGCAATCACCAGAACCATCTCTAAACTCTACATCTCTTGTTCTGTGATTTATTACCATTCTTTTCGAGATGTGTGTGTTATCTGCTGTATCTAACACATACACTGTCTCCTGTACTCAAACTAAAGGATTGGTAAATCCTTACCAAACTCTTTCATTCTTTGTTTCCCATGAATAACAGTGGTAGAGGTCGTGTGTGACCTGGACAGCTGGTTGCTGTTGTACTGTTTCCCACGAAGAACAGTGGTAGAGGTCTTGGACCTGGACAGTTGTAAACTGTTGAACCCCGATCCAGGGTGTGGATCATTTTTTACATAAACTTTTGAGAGGACTAAGTCTCGGCTTGAGACTGAACCTCTTGGTTACATTGTTGTTCCATCTCCTTCAAAGTTTTATTCCGCTTCTAATCACTTTAAAACCAATACTGTTTTTTAAAGTTACTTTGATAATTAAATTAGCAAGTGTTTATGTTAAGTGTGGATTAGTAAGTTAGTTTCAAAAGATAATCACACACTCCTGTGTTGATTAACTGGGAATTAATCAATACCTTGAGAACCTGACAGAACCTTTACTTTAATATAAATTCACTACAGTTTAATTTATTATTTTATTTGGGGGTCTTTAAGACACTGTTTTTAATTACAGAAATTTTAATTGGTACTCAATTCACCCCCCTCTTGAGTAAACCACTCCGACCAACACCTACATTCAGACAAAAAAGAATATTCTTGAATATTAAAATGCATAAAAGGACATGAATACCATTTCATTCACTTATTTTTTTTAATCCCATTTTATTGGAACCTCAAAAAGTTTCTTTAAGTGACCTGGCCTTTGAACCAATTAACAAATGATCTAGAAAAAACAAAATTTAAAATTATATCTGATTGAATTGATTATAATTAAACTAAATAAATATATAATAAATAAAATATAGATGTAAATTTTTCATATTTATGTAATTAATGAATATAATTTTATTATATAGATAATTATGTAGAATTTCATAATGACTCAGGAACATAAGGCAAGGAATCTCATTAAAAAACCCTTTTTATTTGGGTAACAAGTTTTCCCTCTACAACTCCCTCCCTCTCTGTATTTAATGATAGGGAACATTTATAATTTTTATATATATTTCTCAAATGTATAACTACCTCTTTAATAATTTATTTTATGGGGTAATAAATTCCATATTTTCACTTCCCTTATGCATTCTTAATGAAGTCTCATTGATTCTAATGTAAGGGAAGATTATGCAACCCACTTCTTTCCATGGTTAGTTCTTATGTTAATTATAAATGACAAATTTACATTCATAGAACATATGATCATGTACATGTCTTGATTTGTGCACCTAGATTTCATGAAAAATTATTGGGTAATGTTTATGTATCATGATATGATATATATGGGATGAGGGATTCAACCTAATTCAGGATGAGACTCTATCAACCTTGATTTGTTGTCTTAGTGGATAGAATTGAATTATGATTGTGTAATTTTATTTTTTTAAACCATTCTCATATTTCTCCATGATCATATGATATAATGTTAATTATTTTATGATCTTATGTGATTAGTCCTGAGCCATATCTTTATGGTAGCATGTTATTCCTTTTGAGTGACTTGTTATACTTCTCCATTATGATTTATCCCTTACTAGATTTTTATACTCACTAATTTCTTGTATGTAATCCCCATGTTATCCAATATATTTATTGATGATCAAATGGATTCAGGAGTCTATTACGTGGATTTAAATAAATTTATTTAATTTTATATTCAATTTTTTGTATTATTATCCTAGTCTTCCAAAGACACTAGTCATTTCAATACACTTGTGGTATTAAATGGATATTTATGTTAAAAGTATTATCATATTATGTATAAAAGGCTTCGTACACCATATATTGTATCAATGGATGGTCCAATTATTTTTTTCATGACTAATATTGTAAATTTTCATAATCCCTGGGGATGAAACTAATTATAGTAAAATAACCTGAAATTTTATTGAATTATAGAGAGACATGTTTGAAAAACATTAGACCCATATATAGGTACTATAAGTGGATGTGGATCAGGAATATTTGTACCAAGGGGTAATAACCTTGAAAATTGTGCATTGGCCATTAAACCAGTCATCAGTTGGTTCATTGAAAAGAGGCCATACTATGAACCTATTTTGATACTCCTAGAGGATATGATTTGTAAATCCATAAACTCTTTAGAAATCATTATGAAGGGTTTGAATAAATTTTTAGGTTATAAAATGTAATATGGATATTATTATGTATAAAAATATTGATATTTAGAGACTCATAATACAGGATATAGATTTCATTTATATTTATTCTATTTATATTCATAGAATACCATTTTATAGGTTTATTAGTTAAGATATTATCATATATAATTTTATTTCCATTATTTTAGTTAATGAATGAAGTGATTCCAAGAACCAGCATGTTTGGAAATGTGATGTTTAACATAATTATTTAACTATCCTTACGGTAGTGGGAGCTTGGAATTTTATATAATTACTAGGTCAACTGACTCAAGCTATTAATAATAACTTGAATAATGATGAAATCCCTCCTATTATTAAGAAATTGATTTTTGTGGTTGAATAAACTATAATATAAATTCCTATACCTTTAGGGGATTTTATAATCAACTTATTATAGAGAAATTTATAAAATATATTGAGAATATATTCTTGATTTTCATTTCTCTAAAAAGGGAATGTTGTTCTGGATGTCTGTCATTTTAAATTGGAATATTATTATTTGTAGACTTAGATCAATAACAAGATGTCCATAGAGGAAATTTATTACATTTCATAGGAAGGATTGAAGATAATATTTCTCAATATTTATTTTTTCTCAAACTATCTATCATTAACTATAGAGGGAGTACATCAGACTAATGAAAAGGGAGGAAGATTATATCAGGACATATTTGGAAAACATCACAAACCTTCAAAACTTATACCTGACTTTTTCATCAACACAAAAAGTAAGGAGGAGAAAATATTTGTTTATTGAGTTTGATTATATAAAAAGATTTGGTAATTTATGACTTTTATAGCTATTGGGAGTTTTATATTGTCCCATTAAGGTCATGATGAATATTTCTGACTCTTAGTAGTCTCATGATCATAGAGATAAAAAGTGTAAAATATACTTTAATTCACAAAGATATATAGATAAATCCCATGGAGGAATGAAAAACTAGCATCCCATATGTAACAAATCTGGGAAGAATCATCAAATAAACTATCTAATGGAAACCAAGAGGTACATGATTTGTGTCTAGGATAAACAATATGACAATAAAAGATGACGAGATATGAAGAGACCCACTAATTTTAAATATGGAAAGAATGTTCTCGTCAATACTCGAACTGTGGTCTAGTGTTACAACTTAATGGCATATGTGAACTATGAAAAATAATTTTATATGACATGGTTTTTTGGGAATAAAAAATGAAAATAACCCTCAAAGCGTAGAGGGAATATAATGGAATATTATATATGTATTATTTATGTGGTTATTGACAATTTTTTGGTGATAGGTACATTGTTTGTTTATTCATTAATAGAAAACAACCTTTTTGATTTTTCATCTATGAATTCATTCATATATTTCAATTTTAGTATAACTCTTCAAAAACCACCTTAAAACATAATTTTTGAGTTATCTATGAGATCAATAAACAGAAAAATTTTTACATCCCAAGAATATATCTCTCCCCTATTAATGTTTTTTGATTGAACAACCCAAAAAATCACTTCTTACTTACTTTAGTAGAGATTGAAGTTATAGTGGGAATCAATTATCGTTCCTTATATGAAGGGAGATGTAGATAACTCTTCACATCCAAAGTCATCCTCTAATTTAATAAAAGTATAAAGAGTGGTCGAATCTTCTTTAGAAAATTTTTCTCGTGTGTGGATATTATTTCATTATGAACAATTATATCAATCTAAAATGAATGGGACAAGAAGATAATCAATCCTAATGATATGAGAATAGTGAGGGAATACATTATTTATTCCCAGAAGAGGAGCTCGTTTTTTCTTTCTATATAAGGGTTTTAGTTTTAAATCCAACTTATACCTAGATCGATATCCACAGAAAAGTCTTCTTACTGAATAGACACTATAGATTAGGAAGAACCGAATAAGTAGTTACAAGAGAATATAGAAGAGGCTATTACACACGAAAGTACATTATTATGGGGATCACTAATCCACTTCATCAAGAAGAAGGATGTTCCAATACTCCCATTAATTGATTATCATGAACTCATCAAAATAATGATTAAAATTAAATTTCACCTTCCATTGATAAATGATATTTTAAATCAACTATGAGTGGCTCAGTATTTCTATAAGGTGGACCTTTTTTCGAGATATCTGTAGTTAATGGTGATGATGTAATAAGTTCCCATGACTATCATTTGAACATGTTATGGAGACTATGACCTCATAATGATTCCCTTCAGACTCATTAATGTTCCACCAATATTTATAGACCCAATAAATATATTAATTTGAGATAATAATGAAAAATTTATGGTATTTATTTATTAATGATATTCTGATATAATTTAAAATAATTTAGGAGCATGATGATCATTTGAATACTATACTAAATAATTTGAAAAAAGAGAATATATATAGATATCACCATACATTAGAGGTATGGGTGATTGAAGTATCATTTATGGGGAAAGTTTTTACTAGTAGATGGATATATATGGACCCATCAAAAACAATGGAAATTAAGGAGTGGACTATAAAATCATCTCCAATGGATATCCATGATTTCCATAGAAAATTTAGGTATTAATAATGATTTCTGAGGAACTATTCATGATTATCAAACTTCCTAACAAAGATTACTTAGATGGGAATAATGTTTTTCCGGAAAATGAATGTGAAGAAAGCTTTAAGTAATTGAAAATGTGGCTTATCACTACACTTGTTTTCACAGTCCCCTTAAAATGGAGAACTTTTCATGTTATAAAGTGATGATTTGATGGATAGACTGGTATTTTTACAATTGTATAATAATAAATTGATACCATATGAATTGAGGAGAGTGAAATTTATTAAGTTGATATATCCTACACATGATATGGAGTAATCCACAGGGATATTCACTATGAAACAATAGAATCACTTTCTCTATTGGGGGATGTGTAAAATATATATGGATCATAGTATTCTAAATTATATATTCAAAAATAAAGTGATTAATAAGTTCCAATATTGATCATTAGTGGTAGTCATAAACAATGATATCTCAATCATCTATCATATTTTGAATGACAATAAACTGGATGATTCTCTAAATATAATGTATTTGAACAACATATCAATGATGATAATTTTGAATTATCTAATATTATTATACTTTAAAAGATAGGCATGGGAATCATAATATATGGAATATCATCATACCTTTATCAAATTAATTTTCAACCATCTCTATTCAAAAATAATAATAAAATGATTCTCAAAGAAATGATTTAGAAATTCAGAAAAAAGTATAAGCTATAAGTTAAATCCTCAATGTTCAAAATTGATGAATAAGGATTTATAATATTCGGGTTATGACTATGTTTTCCATTAAATCAAGAGATAATGAAATATTTCTTAAATGGTTCACATAACATAATTATCTCTATCCACTATGTGTGTACAATGATGTATAGAGATCTTTGATATCACAACATGTTGAATAATAAGAAAAAGTAGATTACGAAATATACATCAAAATGCCTAGAATTTCAATAGTTCAAGGATAAAAGATAAAATACTAAGGTGATAATTCAACTATTACCCAAACCTACATGAAAATGGGTAATCGTCACTTCGGAATTTTTCAGTAGCCTTTAAAAGACATCTAGAGTAAATTATTATATATTGGTAAAGGTGTATAATCTTATAAATACTCTTTACTTTATTTCAATGCATGATTACTTCTTACTTGATCAAGTTGAAAGGAAATGCATTATAGAAGTATTGGGATCATGGAACACCAATATCGATTATATTCAATCGAGATCATAGATTTTTATCCAATATCTAAAATAGTCCTCAGTATGATCTAAAGACTAAGCATTACATAAAAAAAACATATCACACTAAAACATATGTACAGTCTGATTGGATTATTTGGACACTAGATGAAATGTTGAGAGTTTTCATTATGTACATGAAATGATTATGGGATTTGTATAATCCCCTAGTCAAGTTCACACACAATAATAGTTTACACTCAAGCTTCTAAATGGATTTATTATATTTATTATAATAATTAAATTAAAATAGATATTATTTAAAAAATACAAACACTTAATTTTTCAATTTTTAAAATATTTATTTACTAGTACCATGGTATAAATATATAAATTAAGTGTTTGTAATTTGGTAAATCCTTAATTTATAAATTTCATCATTATAATAAATATAATTATTGAAAATAAGGTTTATTTTTGAATAAATGGATTAATAATGAAATATTACTTTTCAAAATAATGATAATATATTTTTATGGGACTATATGTAATTTATCAATGGGTCTGATAATTGATCATAATATTAAAATTAAAAGTTTTCGATAAATAGGTATTTTATTTAAATTTCAATTCTCAAATTTAGAAAATTATTTTTTGTAAAATGGAATTCAATTTTTGAATGTAGACATTAAAAAATGGACTGGGTGAGTTTTCTGTATTTTTCTACAAATGATGAAGTTTTTTTAAAAAAATTGTGAAATATGAAAAAATGTGGTATTTAGCATCATAATCTATATACATGTTTTTTAGTCATGGATGATTTAAGATACAATTATATTAAATTTAAATTCAATATTTGATATTATATATTTATATTAATAATAATAATTTGTACTATTGGGTGAAAATAATAAACTATGGAATGTAATATTCAAATCACCCCACTCATTCCCTTATAAATACCACCCCTTCTCATCAAACCATCTAAGCACTGAATCATTTGAAAATTATTCATAAATAAATATTCATAACTCTCCCCATTTCAAAATAATATGTGTTCTTCTATAACTCCAATCAAATAGTTCCCCACATATTTTCTCCATGAGTTAAAATTCAAGAAGTAAAATTCTAAAATTGTGTCTATTAAAATAATTTTCTTCTTCTACCTTCTACATGTATCCATAATCCAACATGAAATAATGAATATAGTATTACAAATAAACTGTAATTTTATTTTATTAATTTAATATCCATAATAAACCCTCTATTGGTTTTTTCCAAAAATGGAAGTCTTTTTTACATTAAAGATGGTTAACCAGCTCCACGAACAGTGAACTTATTCCCCCCACCATCTTCAAGGATGGTTATATAATTATAAGTTTGGGTTAAAAAGAATAAAATAAGTATATTATAACTTATTTAATGTTATTAAATGAATATACATCCAAAATATTAATTATAATGAATCCAGGTTAGGATAGTTAGTAAAATAACATGATTTAACTAACCATGTAACATCAACATTTTCTCTAAATAATTCATACCTATGTTGAAACAAATTAGGGTATTTGGGACCATTAATATTTATGTGTGTACATGAATAAAATTTAGTTTCAATTCTATAGTTTTAATTCCATTTTATATGAACATAAATAATTATTCATTACTGATTAATCCTTGGAACCATGAAATAAACACTCCCAAAACTACAAAATTAAACCATATAACTCATGGAAATTGTTACAAGAAAATAGTAATGATAAAATTATGATAAATAAAATATTTATGTATATGTTCCATACATAATTAATTAATGAATCTAAATTTAATATCTAAAATGTTAGGAGAAATTGAATAATGGTTCTGGAATATATGGTAAGGGATATTTCTGAACCACCATTTTTCATCAGGTTATAACCTTCCTCCATCAAAATCAATTTATCTCACTATTTAATGGTATGAAATTCCTCCATATTATATTTATGTGTGTGTGTGTGTCTCTCTCACATTCCAATATTGTTACCACTTTCATTTTCAGGGAAATACATGCCTTAGATTCACTTATCATATTATTTCCTTATGAATTCTCATTGATTGTGATATGATGCGGTATTATGAAACTCATTTCCTTACAAGTGTAATTTTTATATCAATTCATAATGATTTATTAAAATATGTGGAATGTGTTAAAATGTTCATGTTATAATGTATTCATATAGATATCTCTCTAATTCATCAGACAATAGTTTTGTCTCTTTAGATGATATTTATGTGGTTAGGGAGTGAATATAATCCATTGTGGTTCTCCCTCCACCATGTTTTGTGGTCTTGGTAGTTATCCATGACATTTGATTACGTAATTTTATTTTTTTCTACCAATTTCCATTTTTCCATGATCATATGATACGATGTTAATTATTTTATGCTCCGATGTGATTATTAATGGGCCTTTTCTTTATGATATCATGTCATTATTTTTGTTTGAGATGATATTCTCCCCCTATAACATCTATTACCTTACTAATATTTGTTTCTTACCACATTATTCTATGTAACCCCATCACATCCTAATGTATTATAATATTATTGGTATTTAAGAGTTCATATGACGATTAAAATATTGAGATTTTATTTTACTTTCACATTGATATATTATGAAATTATTAATTCAATTACATTAGGCATTCTAATAAATTTATTTTATTTAATGGATATTTATTTTAGATTTCATGTAGTAATATATGTATGAGGATTGGGTCACTATAGAAATAAACTGAATTTTTTGGAACTAAGCATATTTGGATCAGGTCCTCTAATACTGAACCAGGTTAGAATGTTCCATAGGTGATACTCATGATTATCGATAGGCTTTCAATATTGAATTAATGTTTAATATAAGACTTCTTGGGATACTATAGTTAAAATTACATATAACTATGAATCATAGAAGAATAAATATTTATATATAATAGTCAAAACATAAAAACAACATCAAAATTGATATCACAACTATGTGCCCCCAAAAAGTAAATATCAATCATTCAGATATAATAAAATGTTTCACTGAACATATTAAATTATTTATAAAAGTATATATAGAATCCCCCATGTAAACATATAGTAATAATTTCTAAAAAAATTAAAATAACACAAAATAATCATATATCCTAGATATGATCTTGCTCCCGAATCCAAACAAGTTCCACTTTTTTAGATAACTTGTAATATCATATAATTCGCAAAAACAAATAATATGTGACCATGCATTCTTTAACAAATTTCATAATAGGATGATATGCCTATGGTCGAAATGTACCCTAAGAATGAGTTATCTATCACTCCTCTTATAATAGTTAGGGTGAACAATCTATTTCTATCAAGGACCACCTGATGTCTGATGTATCACAATCAAAAAAAATATTTCAACGATTAAAGAATAATATAACGTCAATGGAGAATGAGTCGTCACTAAAGGAATGAAGAAACACTAATCCATAGAAAACATGAACCATCAATTCAAATCCCCAGGTGTATAATATACCACATTTACATAACTCAATAGGATAATACACAACAAATATGACATATAATATTTGGATTGAGCATAAAAAAATAAACTCTTATTTGAAGATGATACACCACTATCATTATTAACTAGGTGGTTGTTGTACTAGCATAAACAATATTCAGGTAGGGAGACACCACTAATAATAATCCATGGGTGGGTGATACAAACATAGTGCTATAACTCACGTTGGTTTTAATTCAGTACAACTACTTCCATTGGTAGATGGTCTACCAAAAATAACACCAATTATATATACAACACACCACCATCAACAATATGAAATTAGATGATATACTACAATGAAAAATATTCAAGCGGTGATGTAGAACTAACATCCCATACATGTGTGTATGTGGCACCACATTATTACTTACTCTAGATGGATAAGGAACCACTAACCAAATTCTTAAGGTGTACAGGATTCCAATTTCATTGTATTTGTTTTTTATATACCATCATTCCATCAGTAAGGAGAGTAAATAATCAGAAATGACATAAACATTTAATTTACAACATTTAACACATGAAAGGTCATTCTCATAGCCACATACCCATTAAAAAAGTTTAATCATATGATAGATCACCCAGATAATATCTTAATCACTACACACTCCTTATTTACGGATAACCTAGGACAGCACACGGGGCTTCAAGTGTCATGTATCATGTATAGGCACCCATCCATGTTCTAATGTTGTGGCTTAACATTCAAAATCATGTGGAAAATTATGATCAATGACCATGAGTTCAATGTAAATATATCAAAATACCTCTCAAGTTCCTAACTAGTTAACTTTATACCATATGTTTTAAATAATTCAATTTATATAAATTTATAAGGTATTCTCACATGTTTGAAATTATTGTATTTCATATAATGCATTCAATGTGATTAAATATAAATGAAAAAGAAACATAAAAACTATTCAAGACTAGTAAGGCCATTTTTTTGGATGCCACTGGTAGAATTTGTGATTATCGATAATTATTTTATCAATATCCTTTAATGTTTTCATAACTATTGATATTAAATGAAATTAAAAGTGAAAAATTATTATAAGGAAAATGATTTGTATCCTTACCGGTTCCAACGTCTTTAACATAGACAAGATTCATATCAAGACATTAATAATAGAATTATAAAACATATATGATAGGAATAAGATGGATGGGAAGGGGAGATATGAGATACTACTAACCCCCAAATGATATTAGGTATTCATTTATTAAATTTTTATAACAATTAATTCATTATTTGTTGATAATTTTATGAAAACTCATTAGTTACCCATATGGTCCACACCGACCTTCCACTTGGTACTCGATAGCCAAAAATTACCCCCTATAGAGACAGTAAACACCCAAGAGCACACATGAAGCTGCCGACCCACATCCCATCTGGACTGAGTTCTCTATACCAGTCTACCAGATTCCTGGTTGTATCTATCATAATATAGACCTCATGACACTGAATCCATTCTATCCAAATCTACCCTCCAACCCCACTAACATATTCAATGTTAATGAATATTCAATATCAACATGTTTAGGTGAATGATATATTTAAATATAACCTTATACTTATAGAGGTGTTATATCCTCCCCACCAAATAGTATATCATCCCAACTGAGTTTCATTATCGATAATTACATAGCCTCATTGAGGAAAAAAATTATTTCCACTTCAAATACAAATGTGACTCCATATCCCATTTATACTCATTTGTGCACTCATTCTAATACTCTGTATTCCCATGTAATTTTATTCATTGAATATTTTTCTCACTTTGATACATTATATAAAATAAGAGTTCCTTCAATGACACATCTGACTCTATCTCATTGTCAACAATGATGATCACATGGGAAGGGTTTGGAATGTATCTTCAAACCGTATATACAAGGACCACATTGTGAATAGAACTATAAATCATTATAATATTTAGACATTATTCCATGATAGTGATCCTTTCTCAACTGTCAAATTTCCTCAGGCATAAGACACTCTCAATCCATTATAATTAGTGAGTATGCTTTATTGGAGTAGAATATATATATGGTGTATGATATTTCACATTTTAGACATTGAATCAAAGTATTCCTCCGCAATATCATTAGAGTTCTTATTACCAGGATAAGTTATCTTTTTGGTATGTAAAAGAGAATAAAATTGTTATTAATATCATTCACAATATAGTATTAATGGATTTATAATTTTTACATTGTGTGTAAGGGTTTCTCAACAATTCATTTGATTTCATCTATTTTTTAGGACTTTTCATCAAGGGAGAACATATTTCAGATGGTGACATGAGATGAATGAAATTAGAAATGATGAATATGAGATCCTTTGTTTAATATACAAGTGAATAGGTCGTCTTCTATATAGTAGCATGCATTTTGGTGTGGTAAGATGAAGAAGCATGTGGTAGTTTATCATGCCAGGACCTCATGTCCTTTTACTATATCATCTAAAGGAAATTGTAATGGTTATTCTTAAGAGACATTTTCTTTCCATTTTTCATTATATGGTAATAATATTTGGTATGTTATTATTAATCATTCATTTTCAAATTATCGGAATAAAAAATTGGTTTGTTTTCTTCTAATATTTTGAATGGGAAACAAAATCTGGAAAAGATAATTGATATCATGAAATTGATGATATCCTTTACTTAAAATTCCGTATGAGATATTTCATTGATTTTTTTGAGA
Organism: Viscum album; assembly: GCA_963277665.1. Lineage (NCBI taxonomy): Eukaryota > Viridiplantae > Streptophyta > Magnoliopsida > Santalales > Viscaceae > Viscum > Viscum album. The sequence continues at coordinate 263,440,946 of OY728163.1, read as the reverse complement.
AGATGCATGCAGTACTAAATATACACTTGAACTGTTGTGAAAATTTTGAGGGATATGGCCACATTAAATCTTGTCCCAATACAACAAACTAACAATAGTATTTTGAAGTATACAACTACTCTAGGGGATGATTAATGTAATTTGAATGTATTTGGAAAGAAATGAATTTCATAGTTAACTCAATGTGGGATTGTGTCATATATGGAAAAAATAACCTATCATCTTGATTTTATGGGATATCATGGGTCCTGAATTATGACTGAAAAAAGTCCCAATATGAATATCCTTTAGAGTTGTAGGATTTATTCATCCATAAAAAAATTTAAGGAGGACTACATAAAAATCTAATTTAAGAGGAAAACTACGGAATTAATACCATTATAGTGGATGAAGTTCACTACACCTCATCAGAACAACTCCTTTTTTTATCAATCTATTTTTAATTCCATATTGATGAATTTATATTATGCGAGACATCCATATAATCATGGTGTTAGTTTGTTTGGAAATTAACTGGCTTTTATTAGGGGTGCTATTAATCTCATTAATTTCGTTCATGTTATTTATGATGAATGGAGATACCACAATACAATGTGAGAAAAAAAATTACTATCACATTCTTGTTTGTCTCCTCCAAGCCTATAGTTACATTATCCAATGCATTGAATTGATAATTATTCGAATATAGAATGAAAAACAACATCATCTCTAAGGGGAATTCATCCATAAATCATTATTTTTATTCAAGGAAGATGATATATTAATCATTTTTAATGGACTATTACCCATTAATATGATTGATAACCAATTTTGATTCATAAATGATATTTATTCAGGCCACCGGAAACTATAGAGACTTATATAGGTCTATGATAATAGACTGGTATAATATTATATTTTTAGAAGAACCCTCTAAAAAATGAAAATGAATCGGGAAAACCATCATTTTTTGGAGAGATTAAAAAAATTATCAAGACAAATCTATACATTTTCCTTTTTTTAATACATCATCCTATTCGGATATTAGGAGGTCTAAAAATATACATCACCAAAATCTCGGGAGATGTATTGATAAAGAAAACATCTTCATATAGGTGCTCAATATTTATCAGTTATTTCTTTAGAATAGTGTGCACTATGGGGAAATCATCCAGTAACTACATTTTTTGATTCTGAGACATGAATTAAATTTCATGATATTCCATTATGACCAACTATTGTTGAATATTCCAATTTATCATTATAAAAATGTCTTTTTATTACATAAGATCAGTTAGATAGGCCAATTTAATATTTTTATGTTGGGGTAGTTTGTTATTTTATAAAACACAAATACTGAAAAGAATAAATTCGATTTTTTTTTGAATATCATGTTTTGGTATATTGAATCATCCTAATAAAATAATAGACTTAATTATCCTTTCCCATATCAAATTTTTATATATTGAGGGATCCAAGTGATTTCTTTGAGGATTTCACATAAAGGATTTACGATTTTCCTGGCATGAGAATCATCAATAATGTTTATAAGAGAAAATATTAGTCATAGTAATAAAAGGATATGTGATAGTCCTCATCCCACTGATAGGAAATTGACCTATTCATCAATGTTTTGATGGTTTATAATTTACCAATGGTGATATAAATCAACTATATGATGTATGTAATATTCCCTTGAAGCCCCCTCATATATTTAAAATTCCAATGGGGTAGAATATCATGGATTTAACTATTTTTATCTAGATCTACATTGATACCATGATGGTCACCATGAATCCAAATAATTTTTCCAATATGAAATCAAAATTATATTACAACATGTTCTTCTTCAAGATGTGTTTCCCCAACTTATTGGAAAAATTAGGAATATTGTTAATATGATACCAACAATGTGGATACTAAACCATAATTTCCCTTACATAACATTTTAATATCTTCTCTATGAGGGGAATGAAGATACAATGATTGGTGTTTTGATTTGTAGTTCCATCATTCTTTAATACAATATGCATCACTTGATACCAAATATATCTATTTGGTTTCATTGAATAAAATGGCATCCTTATAATGGATGTCTATATGGATTTGGTTTTACCATCAATACCCATCAATGACAGAGACTACCTCAAATTTGGTGATTGAAATGATTAAATGTCCTAAGATAGGTAATGTGAAAACATTATTCAATCAACATTGTTTGGTATCCATATAGTTTATTAATAACTAAATTTCCCATTCTTATTCTTTATAATGATGATATTATCCTTATATTTTGGGAATTGGACCCCCAGAAAAATGTTATCTTTGATAATTTTATTGAATTCACATTATACCATTATATAATGGGTTAGATGAATTCTACTTCCTTCAAATTTATAAACATGATGATTATTTGGTAGGACAATGATATTCGTATACATAGTAGGATTCAACCCTGGTATTTTAGTGTAGTTTTAGGAGAAGACTACTCGATGTTGTTTAAATATGGGGATATACATCTCCTATTACATAGGGGTCATTTTTGTACTGATCAATATGGTCTGTATATTCTCTTATATAACCATATTCATTTTTCTAGGACAAAAAGATGTGTTGGAGGTTCCTTCTTCAAATTCTAGAGGTGTATCTCTGAGATCTATTTATTCTCACTCTTATACATCCATGTTGTCAAATGTGAATGTTGAAGGGGTATTTTGGGATTTATAATACATTATTGAAAAATTTTATACCCAATGTAAAATGAAAATTAGTCAATAAATCAAGATGTTTTTGACGCTATAGAATCATCATAATGATAATCCGGTTTATTCTACCCATACTCTTAAATGTGACCAGGGAAAAAATATGCGTGGACATATTGGGATTCAGCGGAAAATTAGAAGAAATTTAATGTTATTAATATGATAAAGGGATATCATTATATTATAATTATTTTAATACAAAGATTTTATTACATATTGAAGATTATTATGGGTCATTTTTATTAGTGGAGATATTTCCTCTATTGTGGTCACCCCCTTCTACTTCAGGACATGGTTCATCTAACATAAGTTATATAATGAATACATATGAAAAAATTCCTAAAAACATTCCCTTCTCATCTGTTATGGTTTTTGGTATACTTTATCAAAGATAAAAAATTTATTTATTTAAATATTAGTCATTCTTACCCTCAATTAAAAGTTCAATTCTGAAGGGACTTATGCCCGACCATTGGATGGATGAAATGTGACTCAATGAATCAATCTTTTAAAAAGGATTTTCATGACCTCATGAATACCAAAATCCATAGTTAACACCTTGATATAGATAATGGGTAGAAAATAGTGTCCCATGTTATTAATATATGGTCATTACGATCAATTTATAATGTATTGGCAGATTCTAGTGAGATAAAATTAACAAGATTCACAATTTTTCCCCAATCTGATCCTGGTGTATATATATTTGGATTAAGGGGATTTAACTTGGAAATTATTATCATTCCACACTCTAGGTCATCCATTGATAATGTATTTTAGGATCTTGTTGTATGGTCAGAGAACTAGCACATTCATATAGATCCATGGCCTTCCCAACTTGATTTTGAAGGTTATATCTTCTTGAATTACCAGGAATTCAGAGTAAGATATTAAATCACTAAATTTTTCTCTGAGTGTGATCCTCCCATTTTTATTCTACTCACACTTTTCATTGCAATGAATGGATAAATTTGTTGAGATAAATCTACCTCTTTATTTCCCAAGAGGCATAGGTTTCATATTTACATGATACTAATCTGATAACCACTTCCATTATATCCCATATAATGTATTTATTGATAACATTTCCTATAATATACAAGGGAAAAATATTCACTAATATGACTACTTCCCTTTTTTTTGTGATTTATTCTTCCACTTAACATTCAATAACTCTAGTTTTTATATGAAACACCTTAACTACTATTTTATAAGCCTCAAATTAGTTAAGTCATAAAGGGTCTTTAATTAATGATACCCAAAGATATTTGGATAGGTGAATGGTTTAAATGATTGAATGATAAATTTTAATGACAATAATATATTTAGAAATTTCATTATTCTAAGAAAAGGGTCTATATTTCCTATTATGAGGCTATTCCCTAGTATTTGGAATGGAGAATGATGCTTATTAATATAGTGGTTTCTTTCCCTATCAATAATTTAAAGGAATTTTTATTTTCTGTAGGATAAGATGAGCTGACCATATTGGATTTTTATATAGTCTAGAAAAGTACACATTTTTAGCCATACATTCAAAATAATGACATTAAATTTGTCCCTATATTATCTAGATTTAAATTTTCAATCCTTTTGATCCCACTAAAGTTCACATCTCTAGGTTTATACAACATATATGGATTCATTCCAGACACCACCATAATGTCAAGATTAATATTATCCTCATCTACTTTGATCTCCCTAGGCCCTATCACCACATCCCCTTTCATATTAATTATGGATGAGGAAATATATTTTATATATATCTTCTTTATTAGAGAAGGAATTGACCAAGTGGTCCTTATAGAATAATTTTTCAATTATTTTTTTTGAAGAGTGTTTGATTTTGTGGGGTGGTTATATTACTCTATGTTATAGAGGAATGATGTCTGAAAAAGACTATAATAGCTTCAGAATCTGTAATGGTATCTCTTATGAACTTCATTACTTGTTGAAGATAATATAAAACATAATGGTATAAGGTGATAAAGATATAGACAGAGGTATTATAGTGGGTTGAGGTATTGAATTAATGATTTCGTTGAGCCATCAGGACCAGCCCGTTCTTGCACGTGAAGCCTAGCCATATGACCATGCGAAGGTGGAGAGCTAATATCATGATATAGATGCTTGGGAGGGGTAGTTCCTTGTAGATAGTCTGGTTGAATTCCCTAATACCTTCGGGTCATGTATTCTCTTAAGCCTACGGGCCATGTAAACTCTGAGCCTACAGGCCTTGTAAGGGTTCCCCCTCATACCTAGAAATGGGGGTCATTATAAATCAATAAAAATTAAGGCCTTCGGGCCATTCGAGTTAAGGAAAATGAATTCCAAAACAACCAGTTATTTAATTTCTCTTCCCATCGATTATAGTTTTCCTTCCACCCCCTCTCCTATTATAATGGATGAAGTATGAGTCACTTGTTCTAAGTATTTTCCAAAGATAACCTTTATAGGGTCTTTAATATTTTGGAGTATATCTATAAAGGCTATGTGGTCCAAGAAATTATTACCTTATATATGAGGAAAGTATAAGTAATAAGGGTAGTTTTTTAGCTAACTTCATGAGGCTTCATAAACTTTGGTAGTTTGAGATGGTAATTCTCTATTGCAGTAATGATGTACCTAGAACATTCAGTTTTTTTAATGAGTAAAAATTGTTCTTACGATCCTCTAATAGAATTCACCTCTAAACTTTATTCATCTCCATTTGAGGACATTGTTACTATTATTCACACATTGGGGGAGGGATCATAGGTTTTTTGTGATATTTTTTTAACCTGGTTTGGGTTATAGATTCATTATGATGGTTTTAGTCTCCACTTTTCCATTATTTTTCCTTATTCTACAAGTTTCAATTGAGTCGTAACCCCATACCATTATATATAATCCTATTATCCTTGTGTGACAATTTTAAACTACAAGAATATATTTTTAATTTTTAGTATAATCAATGGGGACTATAGATCATCATATATTTTTTATACATATCACCAAGATTTTATCTTGGGGAGCTTCATTTTTAGTGGATTGTTCAGTCAATTCCAAATAAATATGAATTCATTAACACTTCCATTTTCATGTTGTTTTATGTTTGTGATGTCAAGGATAATTCTAGTATTTAACATTAAGATAGACTGGTAGAAAATCTATTAGTAAAAATCATAATTTTTTTTATTAGAACCTTCTTGTATTTTGATATACTAATAAAATAGATATACTTATAGGGTTTGAAAAAAATAACTATTGTTTTCTGCATTTTCTTATTCTAAAAATTACATTTATGGGACACTTTCCCTAAAAACAGGACATCATTTGTGAAATCAGTATTTATTAATTATTTCCAATGGGTTTTTCATGGAACTAGATGAAACTAATGGTTATATATCCATAGGGAACTATTTTCCAAAGGAAAATGATCGTTAGGGATTTTGACCCACAATTATTAAGAAATCACATTGGTTAATAGAATGGTAGGTCAGGCTCATCACACCCATTTGGGGATAATTATTTCCTACTCTGGGATTCTCTTATATATTTAAGTTATTTTCATGAATCCGTTATTAATTCCCATGTATGATATGGGTTATCCCAAATTTAGTAATCAATTATTAGCACATATGGAATTGAGAATCATCTATATTTATTCATCTTTCTTCATTGATTTGATATATTTGTATGTATCCAAAGTTCTCCGCCAATGGTATCTACTCATATACTACTTAGAGATTCTTTGGTTGTTATTACAATGACGTAGGATTCAAATCTATGTTGTGGGGTACTCTAGAGTTTATGGTCATTTAGATAGACAAATGTCACTCATGAATTTATCATCATCCAAGGAGACAAAAGTTGTTTTGATATTGGGATTAAACCCATGAATGGGATTCCAACAAATCATTGTGAACAGAATCACAACCCATGTAGTTCAGTGCTGCAGAATGGGGAACATCATACCTTTTAAAGTCATGTTTTGTGGTCACAACCATATAGTTTAATGATATGTGGCATGGATTTGAAGGTATAATATTCCTAGTAAAATATTGGTGTTGGAATTTTACCTAAGTATCCCAAGGTGAATTCAATTAATATGAGATTATATGTTGATTTAGATCATACTGGGGATATGTCCCAAAAGAACAGGGTTGGTATAGGATGTAGTGTTGGAATCTTTGGCAGGCTTCCTATGTGTTTTGCTTGGATGGGAATCGAAGACTATGTAGTTCATTTTTAAGTACCCGTGACTTTGAAGTTCATTAAGGATATGTATTGAAGGGGATTATGGCCTTATGAGATGATATTTTTATGATTATTATTGATAAGTATATCCCTTGAAAAGAGACCATGAGGGATGTTTCCACTCATGGTTATTTGGGAGATTATGTCAATGTTTAATTCTAAAAAGGATACCCAAATTAAAATTAATTATTATTAGGGATTATTCCAAAGGAGGATTCCCATTGAACATGATCCCTGAGTGGGATTCGTATATATCCTAGTAATGTTGGGAATCAATGATATCTTATTTCACACTTTTAGGTGGATAATGTTGATGATGTGATCATTACAAACTCATATGTCCTTGTGAGTCATTATTTGGGTGAGAAACAAGAGGATGTGAATGATTCAATAATCAAGACACTTTCATTACTATGATGATGAATGAGGAGGTAAAAATGATACTGGAAGAGGCTAATGAGACCATGTTTGAGGCTAGGTCTATGGTAGTAGATGTCGGGGTATGGGGGAATAGGATGTGGCTACGACGATTTACTATAATAAATTTAAATTGGGAAAGATTCTAAGGTAAGGATGGAATTGAGGTGAAGTACATTGAGAGGGTAAAGATGAAAACCTGATATGTTTAAAATTAGGGTCTTAACTCAGGAGGAGTGTAAAGACCCGGAAATTTCAAGGTAATTTTTTTCTTAATTTTTTTTGGAATTTTACGAGTACACAGTTTCTGACGGCACCTGATTCTGAGGCCCAGTGTGCCCGGAATCAGTTTCCGAAGTTTAGCTTGGGTACGTTCAGTGAACGAATGAGAGGGTTTTCCTAACTTTTGAACCGGTGCTCGGAATCAAAATCTGAGGGCACCGATGAAATCGTAGCGCCAGTATTTTCTTAACAACACCTTTTCTGGAGTTGCATTCGCTCGGGTGAGGTTATCAAATAAATGGGTTAACTAAAGAATGAAATAAAAATTTGTGCCACAATTTTTATTTTCTATTCCAAGTAGTTTAAACCTATGCTTGGAAGTTTTAGTGGGTCCCACTGCATCCTAACTCTTCTAGGTAGGATATTAGTGAAGTGGGGCCCACACAAGCCCCACCCCTTAATTTTCCATTTAACCTCCCTCTCGTGCATTTATTTTGTAACTCACCCACACCCCAATTTTAATGGCATGTTAACCCTCAAAGATTAATTTGAATATTAAACGCTCATCAATTAATTTAATTAATTGAATGAGACCTTTTTTGAATTTCAAATTATTGGCTTGTGTGTGTTAATAAAATAAGGCAATGACTTATTTTATTGGGGGTTATTTTCGTTGTGCAAGAAGGGTTTGAGAGGAATTGCTCAAGCCTTCGAATCTTCATCTTCTTTGTTGGAGAACGTGAAGAATGACGAAGAACTTTGGCCTCCGACGAAAGACGACGATGAACGCTAGTTCCTTGGAGATCGACGACATGACGCCGATGAACCTCTTCTCCGTGATGCCGTGTACCACGACGCCTATGATCCTCTTCCACGACGCCATCTTCTGTGATGTCTTTTCCTGCGACGATCCTCGCTCGAAAAATTCTTCGACGTAGGGGGTTTTTGATTTATTTTACTTTATGAGGATTACATCCTCGACATGTGAATTATTGTTCCGAAATTGTTCGATGTTGTTTGAACCACTAACGCCGTGGGTGCGGACCAACGAACAAGTCTGAACCCACCGTTTCTCTATTCTTGATGCGCAGACGGTTGGGTGATGATGGAATGAGACCGTTGAGCGATTGGACGTCGTTGCTATAATCTATGGGTCTCGGGACAACCCCAGGCATAAACGAGAGAAAGAACGGACCACCGGAACGACTCCGGTGGCCCGTGAACATTACTAGCGGCGCGGGTCGCCTGCGCGGCGACGCCGGTGACCGGAGGTGGCGGCATCCCAGCGCGCCGCCAGGAGGAGCCGTTGCGGCTGAAGCTGCGGTGGCAGGCGACTGGGATCCTGTGGCCGCACGGGATCTGGAGGAGGAAGCGGCACCCGTCGCGTCCGCGGAACACAAAGGGAGGGGGGACCGCGTCCCCCCATGCTCGGCCGCTGGCCGAGCCAGCTTGCCACCCAGCCGGGGAGGGTCGGGTTGCACGGACCGGACTGGGCTGCACCCCACCGGGTTGGACCCGGACCCAGGTCAAGTCAACCCGGTTCGATCCAACCCAGAGGGGTTGGGCCGGGTCGCACCGGGCCCAGACCCCCCATTTTCGGACCACTTTCAGTCTTTTTCCCATAACATGGGCTACGGACCTCCGATAGACGCACCGTCAGTTGCATAGCGATCCTTGCATCGCGATGAACGTTTTGGTATACTACAATCAAGGTTTAAGAGAACTTTGGGTATGGACGGGTTGGTTCAAACACGAAACCAACCGGTCCCTCGGAGTGGAAATGCTTCTAACTTGAGCTCCGGACGTCCGATTGACGTGCCGTCGACATTGTTGGATTTATCTTAGTGAGACAGACCTTTTGGCTTACTCTACTCGAGGTTTGGATGTAGTTGGAGTGCGGTTGGGTTGGTTTTGACTTAAAAACCAATCGGGCCCACGGAACGAAAAAGCCAATAATTTTCAGACCGGGTGTCTGATTGACGCGTCGTCTATTACATTGTGTTCCTTTCGTCGAGACGGAACTTTGGGATACATCAACTCTGGACTACGTGTTAGTTGATGTATTGACCCCCCTCTTTGCTCGTGGAGCTGACCCTCCCGGAATCGAGCATGTTGTGTGTGGGAACCCTAGAGCTGGCTGCGACTATGACGACGATGACGACTGCACTGAAATCCTCTGTGGGTTCGACAATGATGACGACTGCACTGAAATCCTCCATGGGTTCGGAAATGACGACAACTGTATTGGAATCCTCTGTGGGTTCGACGATGAAGACTTCCGTACTAGAATCCTCTGTGGGTTCGACGATGACGACAACCGTACTGGAATCCTTTGTGGGTTCGACGGTGAAGACTTCCGTACTGGAATCCTCCGTGGGTTCGACGATGACGGCAACCGTACTGGAATCCTTTGTGGGTTCGATGGTGAAGACTTCTGTATTGGAATCCTCTGTCTGTTCGACGGTGACAAAAACGGCACTGGAATCCTATGTGGGTTCGACGGTGAAGAATTTCGTACTGGAATCCTCCGTGAGTTCGATGACGAATACTGCACTGAAATCCTCCGTGGGTTCAGCAGTGAAGACAATCGTACTGGAATCCTCTATGGGATTGATGGTGATGAATTTCATATTGGAATCCTTCATGGGTTCGACGACGACGACTGCACTGAAATCCTCTGTGGGTTCGGCAGTGACGAAAACCATACTGGAATCCTATGTGGGTTCGATAGTGAAGAATTTCGTACTAGAATCCTCTATGGGTTCGACGACTACGACAATCATACTAAAATCCTCCGTGGGTTCGACGATGATGACCACAGTACTTGTTTTCTATGTGGGTCCCATCTAGATGAATCAGTAACTACATCTGATCATCTCCTTTTTCTTTACAAATTATGTATACCTGTGTGAACTGAGTCTTGACTTTAAATCATTATCTTCGATATTATTGGCTTACTTTACTATGTGAATTGAGTTTTACTATCCTGTGTCGACGTGATCGAACTTGGTCTTGGATGTTGGAGCCAAACTGGAATTGATGACTTAGGTATATGTATGGGCATATACCTAAGTAGTGTTGGATGTTACTTTGTGATTGTATCTTTCATTTATGGATTATATTTTGTGGATTTTGGGAGACCTTCGGGGTTTTGGGGTCCCTACTGAGTAGCGTATACTCAACCCTGCACGGGCTATGCCCACACTTCATTGTGTTGGATGTAGATGACGGACAACGCTGATCGAGGTTGAGGCTTGTAGAGATAGACGGTACCCGGAGGTGGACGTGACGACGAGATGGTACCCGGAGGAGGACTTTAGGACGAGACGGTTCCTGTAGGTGGATGTGACTAGAGGGTACCCGGAGGTGGACTCCATGACAAGACGGTACTCGGAGATGACAGACAGACGTAGAGAGCTGAGGTGGCCATATTTACCTACCCTTCAGGTAGGGACTCCGGAGGACAATCCAGGAGCAGCTTGACACCTTCCTGTTATTTCTTCTTTTTCTTGTACTTTATTGTTGGGCTTGTATTTCCACCCCCCCTTTGTACTTTCATAACACTTGTTATATTGATTTACTTAGTATTTTATTCCGCTTGTTCTCTGGTTGTGTGTGTGTTTACGTTTCTTAAAGGCAATGTCTTCCCAGTTATAGGGATTTACGCCTTTGGTGCTAGTATCCAGCCCTCTGGACTATGGGTGGCGGTCTTGGGGTAGTCAAGGCACGAGTATCGAGGACGGGTCATGACAAGGAGATCCCACAAATTAGTTCCTTAAAGAAGGAGGATCTCATTCAATTTGGAAGGAAAAAGAAAGCGTGATCCTAACAATCAGGGATGGAAACTAGAGGCTATGAGACATAGAGATATGAAGGGGTGGATAAAGTCTTATCTTTGGAATCCATGATTGAGAATCCCACACCTCTTTCCTTGGGTTATGGGTCTTTGTGACTGTATATATCATAATCTTTATATGCCTCGAATATCCTATCCCTATGGTAGGACATGTGTGGGAAACCTCTAACCATAAAAATCCAAATCCAATGGAGAGACTTGCTGGTGATACTTTCCTGAATGTTTTTTATATCAAGTGGTCATGGTGGAGGTTTAAACATGGTACATTTAAATAAAGGGAACCAATGAATAAGATTCTCTGTCATGAGTGGCTTTGAGGAAGGCATAATAGAAGGATTGTACATGCTATAAAGGGAGGAAAACAACAAAATATCACGCATGGGGTGCACCCCACAAGGGGTCTCCAGGTAAGTGGTCTTGGGAGAATTGGTTTCACCTTAAGAGATAGACACCCTATATAACTAGACTTGGGTGAGGATTAAATCAATATTCAAGAGTCTCCACTTGTATTCCATGAAGTGTGTAGTGAAAGTTCCTATTTGAGAATGGGTGGTCATGCTAGTCCTCTTAAATCTGGAGCTGGGTGAAAAAATCCTGAAAGTGTGATTTTATAAAACCCTTATAAGACATAAGCTTCACTAACCCAATGACAATCATTTCCATTAAGTGTTAGGAAACTACATTCGAGAGTTCAAAAAACGTGAGTGAATCACTCTTGTGATCAGAGCATCAACAAGACTTTATGGAAATTCATTCATACCAAATAATACCCCCAAGAGTCTTTTTATAGGAAAATATGGGACCATGAGATATGGTTTCTGGTCACACAGTTAGGGTGGCCCACAAGTGCGTGAAATGCAAGTTCATTCACACTAACATTGATTTGGGATACCTTGGGGGAACCATTTTTTAGTCTTTTTGATTCTTTGGCATTTATCATCTACCTCCTCTAACATTTTCTATGGAATTTTTATTTGTTACTTCTTCATCCATTTGATGAAACAATCTTTCAAAAAAATCCCTTCCACCCCTTAGAATTAGATTCACTCGGAATGAGAAGAATCTAGTACTAAGGAATCTTTAGGTCATATTGATACATTCTAAAATCATTTATTGTTTTTTGGAGTTTTATCAATTATGAAAGGATTCTCTAATTTGTTCATAATCTATGTGGTGTAGAGAATTTTTTTGACTATTTACAGGGTCGTTTGGAACCCTAATAAATGTTGTATTTTGTTTAATTACCAAATTTTTTTTCTTAAGATCAATATGAGAGAGACATTGCGGTGAGACTTGAATTTTTCTTAGGCTATACCTTTTTCAATATGAGTTTTCAACCCCAAAGTATTTTTTCTTTTTTGAAATTTATTTCTTAGCATTTCCTAAAAAATATAGAGTATTGGCCTAGCGAGGTAAGACATGAATTTTTTTTAAAGTTCCCTTTTCGGGTTACCAGTCCGGTATGCAATATGTCTCTTTTTATGGTAAGTATAATGACATGCATGTTGGACTAATATATATTATGTTTTAGGACGAATATCTTTGACCATGAATTTTGAAATTATATCCCAAACAAGGCTTGATGGATAAGAATGTTCTGATATTAATTAAATACTTCCAAGTGGAATCCTGAGACAATTTTGGATATCTCAAAATCTAATACATGGTATTCTAGAATAGATAATGTATCTCCTAAAGAAGTGTCTACTAGTTAACAAACCTGTTATAAGGTATTTTTATGCAACGCCAACTGAGGCACATACTACATATTCAAATTGTGGTTTCCTTTGGATGATAGGCCCATTATGTGGGCGACTTATGCAAGGACAACTGGGAGCACATAATACAGTGTTAGGTAAAGGAATTTTCAAGAATTAGGACATTATCATACTGATGAACAATGAAAGTTCAATATTTGTATCTCCTAAGACCCTAGTGTGTTGATTTTCTAAGGATTGATGTCTTCAAATAAAGGAATCATCCGTTCTAAATTAAGTGATGAATAATAATACACTCTTACAATAATTTTATGTATGAAGGGGGGTACATTTTGTTAGAAATGGGATTTATGATATTGATCCATTCATTATAAATTAATGAATCCAAGAAATTAGGGGTGTAGCGTTTACAGTTATGGAGCAAGCATATTAGGGGATGAGCAGTTTAAAGTCATCAGAAAGGACATTAGGGGGTTGTGTAGTTTCAATTCAAGTAGCAAGGACATTAGGGTGTTAATGTTTATGATCTTTAGCTTTAACCAAAATATTTATTATTCTATTATTCATAGTTATCTATTTATAAATATGATACTATATTCAGGTATAGAAGGAGAATGTTGTAATCTGTGATGTGGGGACTTCCAGATCCGAATAGTGGTATGGGGAAAAAGGTCTTAGGACGTTAGAGGAGGTTCCTCCTGAGAAGAAAGTTACCACTAATTGACAAACCCATTTTGGGGGATATTTATATCAAGGACAACTAGAAATTTTACTCCATAGTCAATAATGGAATCCTTAGGCTGATATTCCTATTATGTGGATGGATTTATGTAAGGCCAAATAGGGAACATAATGGATAGTTAGGTAAATGAGCTCTCAAGGAATCATAGAATTTTCGTTAAAATTCAACGAATGTTTATGGAGATTTGGATTTTCTTAATCACGGAGTTTGGTTTGTTGATAATGTACCTGAATAATGAAAGAGTTTTTCGTGTCATAATATCAAAAGAGTTGGGGAAATGGATACTTTACATAGGTCTGACCTAAGTGTGGGAAGTACAGTTCCTTTAGATTTAGAAAATATTACCAATACCATTGAATTATTTAAAAATGGATGATACATGGTGAAATGGTTTAGGGTTATTCAAGAATTCTTAGAACAAGAGAATGGGGAAAAGTGTAAACCATAGTCTTGGAGTGTTTCAGGTCGAGAGAAAGGATATTGGAAAAATATAAAAATTATGATAAATGAATCTCTAGTTCCTATATACTGTAGTAAAAAATAATGGGATAAAGGATGCTTCTCCCAAGATCAAATTTAATATGAGTTGACAAAGGTTTTATGGGGGCTTTTTTATGGAATCCCATCTAGGGAATGTACAACATAGTCAAACAGTGGAATCCTTAGGCTGATAGGCCCATTATGTGGGTGAATTATGCAAGGTCAACTGGGGAACATACTCTATCTTCATTAAAAGTATCTATCAAGTATCATAAATTATACCACTAGAAGCTATGGAAATATTTTTATGATCAAAAAGTATTCATGATTAAGATTTTGAGATGTGATGGGGGAAATTATTAATACACAAGGTAAATATTTGGAAAGATATTGGCTATTAATTTGGAGTCCCTTTCATAGATCAGACTCATATGTTGAATGGGGACATCTCTTGATTTCTTGGTGGGATCTCTATGAATAGGACCCAAAATAAAACATCCAACCTATATTTTAGATTTTATTTAGGAGAGGGGGGATCTTATTTTACCCGATGGCTGGGGCTAGGGAATAAGGCCTAGGCTTTACTACGTATCTCAATGGAATGAGAATCAAGCCCCATGTACTTCAAATGGTATCAGGTAGTTTGAAGTCATATGGAGAAGACATGGATAGTTAATTTAACATCTTATAGAAATGATGTGGGAATTCCGAAATAAAAAGGTAATATTGTGGTTGGGCCATGGTGTAGAGACCAAGAGTCACTATGTGTCTTGTTAGAGAGAGAATCACGCCATATATAGTTCTAATATATATGGGTTCATGTGTAAAGTGAGAAATCGTACATGATATCCCCATGTAAATCTAAATTCTACATGATAGAGTAGGTAATTTTATAGACTGTGATTCGACAGGTCCTAGTATTAAAGATCTGTACGTCAATTCGTATCAAAATGGGATGAAAATTAAGTCACACATAGTTAAATTAAGATCCCTCACCCTGATTGAATTCATAGGTGAGGGATAATGGGAATTTCATTAAATATCAGTTCATACATAATATATAACATGTATTTAATCTAGTCACATAGATATGACTGACATATGGGAGAAAAGTGGCATTATGTGCATCATGTTGTGACTGGCCCCTGAATTTGTTGTTTAGGCCTTACTACATATCTCATATGAGCAAGAATAAAGTCACAGATAATTCTTGGAATTCCTTGCAGTTTAACATATTCCTGTAATGATAATGGTGAACTGACGTGATGTGATGGAAATATTGATGTTTTGCCTAAGAATTAAAGTATTTTCATCACAACTTATCTCTTATGGGTGAGAATCAAGCCTTGTGTTTTCCTTAACAATCCCCATGTGTAGATCTAATTCATGAAAAGAATGAAATGGGCATTCTGATTTAATTGTGACTAGACCCAGGATTAGAGATTCGGACGTCACTACGTAACTCAATTGGATGAGAATCAGGACCCCCATAGTCCTTGATAATGTTTTCTCCAACACCAATCAAACATTCATGTGTTAAAGGGGAATTTATATAACTTCCAAATTAATGGTTGGGTGTAAATTATGATGTCTTGGTATCATCGTGTGTGTCATTGTAATGAGAATCGAGGCATAAATCCAAGAAAGGTTCCCTGCCCAGATCTGGTTCATGCATGGGAAAAATTAGGCAACACATGGTTCTTGAAAATCCTCCCTATTCATGTTTGATTCATACAGATAGGGGGTGAAGGGAATTTTTTTAAACATTGTGGTTGGACCCAAGATAGGATATCTAGGTTTCAACTTGTATTGTACTGAGTAATGAATCAAGTCATACATAGTTCTTGATAATTTGACCCACACCAACTGAGGTTTGATGTGAGGAAGGGGGTTTAATATTTTTCAGATATTTGCAGAATAATGGTTAGTCTTAAGACACAAAATGTAATTAGAAGCAAGACATTTGTTCTGGAAGGGATCCCCATATATAATTGGCTCATATACATGGAAGGTGGAAAATTTTTCTCCAATAGTTTCGGTTGGACCTAATACTGGTGATCTTGGTGTCACTATATGTATCATTGAAATGACAATCTAGACACACATTTTCTTGAAGAACCATGTATTTTATCATCAAGTGGAGAGGACGTGGGGTCATATGATGTGAAATAAACATTATCACTAGACCAAAGTATAAGACAAAGGATTAACTACGTATCTCAAAGGGATAAAAATCATGCAATATGTAGTTCTTTAAAGTTATTCCCTATGCATTTATGATTAAAAAACAAAGAGAAATGGGCCTCAAGTGACTCTATGTTATAGAAATGTGGGGAGTGAGGTTTGCGCATGGAATCTACTTGCCCTATAAGTGACCATAAGGACTTTCCAGTATTGTTATTGTAGAGATTTTTTAATGTTGAATAAGGGAGATGTTATCCAAGCAGTTTAATGTGTAGCGGTGAGGACAACTGGTGATATAAGGTTTAATGTCTTGCCTCTTGGACCACATGTCATACAATTTCTCTTCATGCGACTAAAAAATGATGCTACTTAGTTTAACATCATGCAACATGGACACAAATGGAACTATGTACTTTAACATCTCACAGCTAAGATGAACATTGTTTGATTACACAATGTACTACTTCATGAACCTTTCACTTGTTGGACTTTTATCGAGTTCTTCATCTTTGGGGATTAAGGATTAAGCTATATTAGAGTGCAACTTTTGTATGGGGTATGTTCCCTCCCTCTTTGTCTCAAAAATAGAATGCTTCATTTCAGGTATCATCAGAGTCCCAAGGACCAATAACAATTCAACTTGGAGGAATGAATGAAGAGGGACCTTTTTGTTAAAGGCTCATGCTATTTGGTTCTGATAGACCTTGGGGTAATTCAAGGAGCGAAATCTCATTTAATCATGTCACTATTTCTCATCCAGTCATTTTTAGTATTTCTAATATGTTTATAGCTGGTCACAAATGTGAATAATGAGTGAGGGAAATTGAACCTGAATGGAAAAGAATGCTTCTATTCCATACACCAACGATTATGGGCTTTTCTACACTAATGTATAGTTTGTAATCTAGTAAGACCATAAGGTATGAATGAGATTATTATGAAAAAATTTATTATATTTACCCACAATAATAGAGAGTATGTTTGATAGGGTATTGTTATGATAATATATATATCTATTGGACACTGCATTATTGTAGGATGAATGGTTGAATTTGATATTGTATTCCTGATATAGCTTCTCCACCCCAGCAAAACATAAATTTGTGCCATTTTCCTTAAAAATGTTATGAAGGACACAAAATCTTGTAATGATGTTATATTAAAAAAACTAATAATTATGTTGTCTCTATCTTCTTTGAAGGGTATTTCTTCATCCCATTTGGAAAAGAAATTGGTGGTAGACAGGATGAACTTGAACTGCTTAGGCTTATCTATAGAATATAGTCCCACAATATACAATCCCCATGTGAAAAAAGTCCAAGAGTATTTACATATATGTATTAAATTTGGCGGTTTATAAATGAAATTGGTTTTCACATGGATAGGATGACACTAATTTGTTAATTATATGCAATCTTGCATCATAGAAGTCCAGAAGTATCCAAGCCTTTAGATCTGATCAGAAAGACTATACCCTGACAGATGGGCACCACAGGCTCGTGCATGTACATCTTCTATAAAAACCATAGTCTCTTAGATATAAATACATATAAGAAGGACACCATATATTTCTCACTAGTAGAGGACTTTCTGATGATTTTTTCCATTATAATGAGTAAAATTAGTTTCTCACCACAAGATCTTCACATTTCCGACCCGATCTGGGGGAAGAATTCCATCATAGGGATATTCTTAGTTGGGTGTCATATATCATGTATTAGGTATATGTGGGTCATGGATGGTATTTATTTCATTGATCTCTTATTCTCTAATCCAAAAAAAATGTAAAACCATTCAACATTGAGAAATTATATTTATTGTTTCATCCTGATTAGGATCATCCAAAGCTGTAGCTGCATTTACCAATGAATCTACCTGTGAATTTTGTAATCGAAATATGTGATTCAATGTTTTCTTTGAGGGATGTTCTTCCATTAATCATCATACATAATAATATAGGTTAATTAACTCTTCCAATATGATGGAACGATCCATGTTGATCTGTTTGACTATCATTTCTGAATCACCCTTCACCTCAAGGTAGTTTTCTAGTACTTGGTGTGTCAACTCTAGGCCTGCATTGAGAGCCTGATATTCTAACTCATTATTGGTACCACCTTCTGATAACATGAAATATTATGAACTAATTCCTTTTCATAGAATATAATCACAATCCCCAACCCATATTTGTTGTGTTTAGTGAATTTTATTCTCTTCCCTATTTTACTCTTGGAAGAACCATCAAAATAAATATCCCATGTTTGTGGGATATTCCGAATAGATAGTATATCTTTATGGGATAGTTTAGTAATCAATGGTGTCTCTTATAATGATAGGTACTCAGTGAGGAAGTCTTCTAAGGAATGATCTTTCACTGGTTTCAATGGAACAACTTCAATATCAAACTACTACCGGATAACTTCTCACAATGCCAATGGTCTTATAAATATAGGATGACTAAAGATAAATTTAAGATGGTTATTGTGAGATACCAAGTTAATCTTTTAGAAAAACAATTAGTGCCTCAAATTTAGAACGACAAAGATTAACACTATGTTTCTCTTGTTAATATATGAATATTTATTCTCTGTATCAAGCATGGTTCGACTAAGATAGTAATGGCTATTTTAATTCCCATCATTATTCTTTTGTGCGACAAAATAACCTAAAACTTTCTCCAAGGATTTCATATAGAGAACGAGAGGATATCCTTCAATAGGTGGCATAATTAACTATGGAGTTAATATTTATTTATTTAAGGAAACCAATTTTTCTTTTTAATCATTGTACCACTGATATGTGACCCCCTTCTTCATCAATTTGGTGAAGGGAATTTTTTTTTGCGAGGTTGGATAGGAAGCATAAAATGTAATCCAAGTGTCCTTGAATTCATCTTATCTCTTTTATGTTTCACGGAGGTGAAATGACATGGATAGATTTAGTATTATTAGGATCAAATTCGATGCCATGATGGCATATAATTAAGAAAGGAAATTTTCTTGAGTTTACTGTGAAAGAAAATTTCAAGTGGTTCATCTTTAGATAATGATATCTAAGCTTGCTAAATATGGTTTCTAATTAGGCCAAGTGATCAATGAATTGTCTGGATTTAACCACTAGATCATCAATGTAGCATTCCATAGACATTCCCATGAAGGGTTTGGAGATGTGATGAATATAACAATAACATGTAACACGAGCCTTCTTTAATCCAAATGGCATTAATCTATAGCACAATACGTCTTGAGGTGATATGAAGGCTATGGATTCACCATCTTCTGGGACATATATTTAATTGTACCAAGAGTATCCATCTGGGTGAGAGAGGGAAAATAGTGGTCCATTACATTAATCAAGATTTCTATAATTGGAACTGGGAATTCATCTTTAGGAATATTCCTATTGAGATCTCAAAAATATTTTAAAACATTGATTTTTCCCATTCTTCTTTTTCACAAGGACGTTGTTGATGATGTGGCCTTAATAAAGATCAAATTTCCACATATTATTATTTAGTTTTTAATGATTTAATTAATTAATTCTTCATTTTTTTGTTGAATATATAAATAGTTCTAATTTAATAATTAAATTTTTTAATGAATAAATTTTTATAATTAATAATTCCAATTTGTGTTTTAAAATAAATAATTTTTTCTAACATTATTTTTATAGTCTAGTAATTTACTGATTAGTTCAATGGTTTTAGTATGCTCTACTTTTTAGGAATATAAAATTTTATGAATTAATCATTAATTTATATATTATTTAAATTAATATTTATTATTTTCATTCTATTTTCTTGATATTAATTAACAATTAATTTTAATTCATTCATTTATAAATTTATATCTTTTAAAATTATGATTTTATGATTCAATTTATTTTTCTTTCTTATTATGTATAATTAATTTAATTAGATTATAATTGAATTTATGTTTCTGATTTTTTTACATTAATTAGATAATTGTTTTCTTATATTTAGTTTCTTGTAATTAATTGATTTTATTTTATTAGGAAGTTTAGAATTTATGTTCCCACACAAAAAGTTAGGTGAGTCACCATTGGGAACCCAACGGTGACACATTTTATACTTTTCAATTTTCTTAACTCAGTATTTTCCTCAAAGACATTATTCTTTTTAGTTTATAGATTTAATGAAAATTATTGTTTTAATTTCAATGACATAATTGATTTTATTTAAATTTATTCAGTTCTTAATTTATGTTTAAGTTTAGTTTTTAATTAAGATTTATATTTTGAAATTATTTAGTAAATAAATAATTTAATTTAAGTTTTATTTGTTACATTAAATTATTTATGTTCATAAGTTTATTTTAATTATATTAATTAATTCATGTTCTCAATTAATTATTTGGTTTAAATTTATTTAAAATATTGATCTGTTCATAATAACATTCATCTTTCCGGATTATGTCACCATCATAAAATTCAGTCACCTTTGGTAGTGAAATGGTGACTCATTCTTCCCATGCCATTTTTCAATGAGTCACTATTGGGAAATGGTGACTCTTTCATTTTTTGTATATCTACTTTCCTATTCACCAAACACCGTCATCCTTGCCTATTCTCCACTCACTAGGAAATGCAACAATGGCACAACTACTCCCCCACTCATTCCACTCACCATTACCCTACCTTTCCACCATCATTTCCACTCACCAATGTCATCTCTACCACACACCATTGAAACTACAGAAACCACACCATCAACGAGACACTATTGGGAAGTGGTTACTCTTACCTTTGTCATCTCACAATTTCCTCGACCGGCGACTCTTCCAACAACTCACCATCGTCCCTCTACTCACCCACAACACCAACTTCACAATCCATCAAAGACTCAAACTAAAGGAATCTAGACCCACATAATCTACAAATATTAAGATCTAAAAATATTCCAAATATTAAATAACTTGATATTGAACACCACTAATGCCAAATTTTAAATCCAAACAACCTTATCTAACCTACCCATACATCCATATCACCACTGCTCAAGTATATGTGTCGACATTATACCGCTTACCACAAGTCTTTACAACCATCCCATGATTCCAACTCAAGGATGCCATTCCCTCTTCTTCTATATGGGACCATGCAAGCCAAGACCTCAAATCTAAAGCCGTTTGAACCGGTTGTGTTCCCTGAAACAAAGGAGAGTTTCACTACAAGGTTTGTTCACTTGTGCTAAAGGAGAAGAACATTCGGCCTAGGAGGAGGATGACCACAGACATCACCTTCCAATGCTATGAATGATTTTTGAACCAGCATATTCCGAGGAGAAGAAATCAAACCCTCCTCTCCTCTGTGCACAGTGAAGAAGGCTATGGGGGAAGGGAAGAAAAAGAAAACTAAGAAGTAATTTAAAAACTAAAAAATAAAAATAAAAAAGAAAAACATCATAATAAATATAAATAAATAAATATTAATAATTTATTTAATTTACGTTTTTACTAAAATATAAAATAAATTAAATACAAAAAATATTTAATATTGAAATTTTAATAATATTAATTTACAAATAGAGTTAATTATTAAAATTATCCAATTAAATCAAATAAATATAAATTAGTAAAAAAATTATTGTTATAATAACTATAAACATATTAAATTTATAACAATTAAAATAAAATTTAATAATATTATTAAATTAAATGGGTTGATTAACTAAATAATAACATATAATAATCAAATAATAATTATTTCTAACAATTGTAGTTAAATAAATAATAAATAAATAAACAATCAATTAAAATATTCATTAATAAAATTAAATAATTAAATAATTTTTTTAATAATACATTAATTTAATAATAATAATAATTAATTACTTAAGTGAATAATTATTAAATCTTTTTGCTACGTTTAAAAGCTATTTTAATTTGAATCTTTGTTTTTGTATGCACATTCAAAGAGGATATTGAATCCTAACAAGGTTCTCTCCAACCAACTGGTCGGCAGATAGTTACATGGGTTTTGATAATTTGACGGTCTATCCATAAAAAAATGCACATGTGCATATGTGTAGTGAAGAGTTGAATTATGTTAGTGGAACCCATTGGTGATGTGTGACAGGTGACAATGGATTTAAAATTAAATGAAGTAGCATAACAAAAGGAGTTCCCATTTTAATTTCACGACACTTCATCCATGGAGAGTAGTAGGAGATATAACAAGATGAGAGAGAAAGAAATTGAATCATACGAGGAGGATCTCAACATACTACTCTTGGAAACAAAATTTCTAAAGGGAGACTCTTCTTCCTTCTTTATTTTCTTATTCTATAATATAATTTTTTCATTTAACATGATTTAGCTATGATTCCTATATAAAATCTTTGTTAGGGTATTTTTAATATCGATATTTAAATTATTTTTTTTCTCCACATATCATTTTATTATGAATGTAATAATTTATTAGCAAGATTGATTCTGATTCATCATTAGATTATTTTCATCCTTGTTTTTTGACATCATAATTTATAGGTCAATAAGTGTGATTGATCTTCATTGGCTTTCATTGAGCAAAAAATTCAAATCTTGAAATGTTACGACGTGTTACATTCTATTGGGTCCATTTCAGATTCTTTATATTTTGATAAATCTCAGAGTGGCGATCTCTTAGATATAATTTCTCTATGGGATTACTTCCCATCGAAGGAGATTGATCTAGTCATTTTCAAGCATGCGAGGTTAATAAATTTCTATGAAAATTATTTCATTTTCAAGAAGTAGTGTTAAAAATTCACGAGCATCATTTCATGAAATTATTTCCTTATTATTTGTCTTTTTTTCTTTATACATATCCTTTTTAATCAGACAGTTATTTAAAAATTATTTCATCATCAACGTATTTATAAAAAAAAGTAAAAAAGTTCTTTTTAAAAAATATAGGAAGTGCCCCCACTGTTTACACTAGTTGGATTTGTTATGTAAACCATTATAACACATACATGTCTTCCCTATGGATCAATATTCCATGGATATACTTGTGTAGGTGCTAAAAATTTAATATTGAGTGTTGTGATAATCACCTACCTTATCAGATGTATATCCATTTTGAGTATTGCACCTCTCGGATAAAACCATCAATGATGAGTCTGTCAACTTCTGTCTCAATTTTAGAGGCATGAGTAGGGTGTGTCCTCCTTGCTAATTACTTGTATCCTCGATGCTATTTTGGAAAACCCAAACTATGTATGGGAATTTCTGGTTGAAGGCCAGGAATCTTTAGGTAATTATAAGAAACTACATCCTAGTGCTACGTCATGAAGGAGGTGTATTCCTATACTTCATAGGGTGTAATTTTTGTGCTAATTAGAGTGGGGCGTGGACCTTTTTTTGTACCCATATTTATTTCTATGAGTTCATCCAGGATGGTGGAGACACCTTCCCTGAATTCTAGAGGGGAATCCTTGAGATATTATTCCTTGTCCTCTTCCACATTCTCTAATTTTTGTGCTTCTTCCTGGGTAGGAGATGATAAAATAAATTCCACGGAGGGAAGAGGGGATTTTCTATTTAGACATTCATACGATGAGGAAATAATTTTAGGCTTACTTATTGTAAAAGAACATTCTTGGAGTCTTGAATGGGAAACAAGGGACTGGGAATGATTCTATTAACCTTCTTCTATAGTTATGACTAGTTTTTCCCATTCGAATGGAAACACTAGGCCTTGTTAAAGCTCATGGGACAAAATGAATAAATTTTATTTCATGATTTTGTTTTGATATTGAGTGTTGATAACATATTCAGTGTTGTTGGGATAAACTGTCATTATTTACATTACAAAACCTTCCTAATGAATTTTTTAATTCTTCCCACAATTTCATTTTGATTAATTGGTAGCACGTAATCTATAATGAGCTTCTTAAAAGTGTTAGCAAGAATAATCTCTAGGTAATTTGGGCCATTTATTCAGGTATCATTATTTTTCTTTGATTTCATCCCTTTATTTTTATAGAAACCTATATTGATATATTGTGTCTCACATGATTTGGAAGGGGCCTTATCACCATATAATGTCCCCATTTGACCATTGAGGGATTAATTGATACATTGGTGGCATGAAGAAGGAATGGATTCATGATGATATAGCCAAGTTGTTCCCATCAAAACCATACAAGTTATGTCATTCTAGACCACTATGATCCATGTGTTGGATACAATATCTCTGAAGTGAGTCATGAGTCTGATCAGGTCGAGAGGTTCATGCACATTCTTGTCATAACCCTTTAATATAAAAGTGGAGGGAGACAAATGAGATTCATTGAGACCCAGTTGATAAAGTGTTATAAGTGAGATGAGGTGGACTGTTGATCCATTATCAATGAAGGATAATCAAATATCAATGTAATTTAACATGTTGGATATATACACGGGTCTTATATGTCCTTATATAACAACATCCTCATCTTGGTTGGGGAATGAAATGACCACATGAAATGTGGATGGATCATTCCCTATACAGTAAAGCTATGCACCATTAACCTCAACTTTAAACTCTTAAGGTATTTCCAAAGCCTCAATGAGTTCTTCGTGGTGGTCTTTTGATAGAATTAGAGCATCCTAGATTGAAAACATATCTGGCACATGGGCTAGTTACTTAACGATATCATATTTTTGGTCCAAAGGTATGCAATTTATAGATTAGAGATTATCATTTATAGGAAAATTAAGAGTTTATGTTCCTAATGTTGATGTAACATATCTTGGGGAAGGAACCAGAAGTTCTCCTGCTCTTGCTGGATACAACTGGCTAGGTCTTCCACCTATTGAGGATGTGGTGGAATATCCTCAAACCAGTATTCTCGGATAATTATGTCAGTGAGAAACCTATCTTTCAAGGAGGAATAATTCCATTATTCCATTTGAGCTCATAGGAGAGTATTCCCACAAGTTTTTATCACATAGACATTTCCAACAGGGGTTTGGTTGAAGTAGTGGCATCTAAGACAACCACATCTTCTCTTTTATGCCTAACCATGACGACTTATTCCCCCAGTTTCTCAGTCAAGTGAAGTAAAATAAGGTTCATAATTATAATAATAATTTGAGTATGGATTCGTTAAATTAATAATTGTAACACCACAAGATTCCATGGTATGTTTTTCTTTGAATAATACAATATATTGCGTTGTATGCAACTTCGAGTTCTAGCACCCCTCGAAAAGTCAAACCAGCCATTTAAAAAGCAGTTAGGAATATTAATGCCAACTTTTTGAAATTTTATAAATTTTATTTTATAAATTGGACATCATTTTTTGGATTTGGATTATGAAAATTAGCTTAGGGAGAATTTTTGGTATTTTTCTGAAAAACATTGTCTTTTTTATTAATAGTGATAACACTTTGTTTTTGTTTAAAACTGACTTTTTAAAATATAATTATTATTTTTATTTAAATCTATTTTAATGTCCAAAATGATACATAATACCTATATTAATCCAATTTAGTTCATTGCAGTCATTTTATAATAAGATTAGAAATAGAAATTTTATTGAATTATTTAACGTCTTTTACCTGCCTTCTAGGTACATTTGCAAATTTGCATAAATTTTTTTATCGCTACTATGTATTGAATTTAAAAAATCTGAGAGACACATTTGATATAAGTACGTAAAATTTGGTTCAATTGGATGACAATAATTTTTGGTGAATAGTAACTTTTGAATTTTATTTACCAAAGTCAAACGTAAATCAGGTAACTAAATAAAAAAATGCTATTATAATTATCCTAACATAAGTCATAATTCTATTGGATAAGTCTAATTCGACCAAAATCAACCATAGGAATAAAATATGATTCTCTTCGATCCACTTGGATTTGATTATGACATTTATTATTATTTTATTTAAAGAAGAGTTAAGTGTAAAATTCAAATTTCAATAACTAAAATATTTTTAATATAGGTTTATACATAAGATAAATTCGAATATAAATATTCAATATAAATATAATGAGATTTAAAACATCATGATATTTTATTTATAATTTTTAGACATTAAATTATTAAATTTATGTATGACACAATAATGATGTCATAATTACCTTATTAATGAATGATTAAAATAGTTGATATTATAAATATTAAAATAAATGTAAATTGAGACTTCTGATGCATTCAAAGAATTTTCTAGTTTTATATGACATATTTGGGTTGATTAAAAAAATTACAAAGTGATAAAGTTGTTATGGCTTTTACAAAAACCAAATACTAAATATTTTCAATATTGACATAAATGAGTTTTTAAAACAAATATTATTTTATTAAATTATATAATAGTTCTAAAAAAATATATTTAGGTCAAAAGACTTATATCATGATAGATATGTCATTAAGAAACCACTTGGGGGTCACTTTCCATTTTATAGTATATTTATTAACCATTTATTAAAATAATACAAGAAAACAAGGAAAAAGTTAAACTATTTAAGAAAGAGTTAAATCTAAATGTTATGGTTAATATGGTGACCTAAACAAGTCTAAACACAATAATTTGGAGTTTTTTTGACCCATATCCTCTTTATTATCTAAATAAATCTATTTTGATCCTTTAGAAACTGAAAATTATTTTATAATAAAATAATATTTCAGGCATTTCCTAAAGTGACTCTCACCTCCCATATAAAAGGGTACTCCCCCTTCTCTTACTTTCACACCACAAATTCCATTTTTATCGGCCAAAACCTACTTAAATATCCTCCCAAAAACCATTATTTCAACCTAGAGGAATTATTTTGATCATAAATCCATCTTACAGGGCCCTTTTATTCAAATTTAAAGGAAGAACCCAAAGAAGAGGTAATTATTTCATCATCACTTTCAAAGTTATTTTATTCATCCACTTCCTATTTATATTGTTTTTATATACATTAATAATAACTCTAATACCTTATACATACTATTATTTTATTATAAATATGGTACAATTATATTCATTATTCAATCCATCCAATTAATGACAAATTAAGCAAATGTGCGTACGTACGAGATACCGTCTACATGTCGTGGTGTAGTTTGTTATTCAACACCTCATTATTTGGATGGGTATAATAATGAGTATATCTGATGTAAATAATAAATATAACATGTTAATGATACTTTATAAATTATATACCATCCAATTACATATGATTTCACCAACAATTGAATAATATTTTCGCTCGTGGGTACGTTTGGATTACCGTCTCCAAGACGCGATGAGATTTCATTCCCCATCGTAACCATTCAATAATAATTTTAGTTTCATTATTAAAAATAATTTTTAGGAACTTAATATCATTATTGAAATGAATCAAATATATCCTACCCAAAACAAACACGACTTATGTAACAAACCATATAAAATAAAATGAATAAGCTAACACCCGAAACAATGATACTATTGAAATATTTTTAACAAAACAATATTAGAAGATGATATATTATATCATATTCTGGTAGGATGTTATTGTATAGTTTAATAAAAATGATTTATCTATTATATAGGAGGTTAACATACCATTGACCAAGGAAAATTACAAGGTAAGTGTTAATTTTAGAATCTCTTTATTTATCTAAGGTTGTTTAATCATAAGTACATACTGGAACTTATTTATCATCCACATCCATGTTTCTTAAAAATGTATTTTAAAACATTTTTACTATTTTATAGACTATAGGTTAAAGTCATTTAAACCTTTTTTTACTTTTGATAAGATGTTTTGAAATGAATCTTTATGTCGTTTTCAAATCAAGGTACTTTATGACCTTTTCGAAAAATTAAAGAAAGAATTTTTTTAACATATATAGTGGGTGAAGCTATTTTCTGCCATTATCGCACCCCTGAATCCTATCTTACAAGATTATAATAATATTTTCAAAATAAATGAATTCTTTTTTAATAATAAGAATTTTTAATGGTTTTAAAATAGAAAGAAATATTTCCCTCAAATAGTTTGATTTCATCTTTGTCAACATACTTTGATGTAATTTACACATATTTGATTTTGATTTATTATGATAAAATATTATATACTGTATTGAATGAATTGTGATATGTTTGATTGTGGATGTGTTATTTTTAAACCATTCACGGTTTATGGTTAATGAATAAACATTTCATATGCTAGTTTTAAGATGAATGTTTATGTTATGTTTCAACCTTTTCATACAAGGAATGTATTGGATATAGTAAGTGACAGGTGGAGCCCGCTATAGCTCCTCGATGCATCGGTAAGTCTCATGAGACTAACTAGTGTCTTGGCATAAGGCATTGAAAAAATATTATTTGTAGTCTTGGAACAAGGCCCTGATTATGTGGTCAGGACTTCTGACATTACACATTCTATCGTTATGAAATTAGCTATTGATAATACAAGGGATTATTCGTCTAGTCGAATATCCATGTGATTAAGTAAATGGATTTATTTGATTTATATTTTCAATATAATACTAACGATTACTTTTAAAAGGATTTTTTTTCTAATACATTAACTTATATTTTTTATGCTTATTTATGAATGTTTCCTCTATATTGTTATCCTTACTGAGAATTTGAGCATACCCCTTTTTTATGTTTTATTTTTACTAGGATGTGAAGAAGTATATTGTGACTGACCTATAGGGATATGCTAAGGGATATGAGTGTGTTTTATAGAGAGGAAATGTTGTTGTTGTTTTCATTTCATAATGTAATGTAAAACTTTTGTATGTATTTAGTACTTCTAAGGATATTAAACTGATGTATCTTCTGGAATATTATTTCTTTTATCATTCCAATGTTATATAATAATGCACCAAATCTAGGTAACTAGGGTCAGGGAATTACAATTGGTTTCATAGGAAGCTTTTTACAAACCATGGAAACTAGATTTTGAAAAACTCTGATTAGAGAACTTTCCCCTGTGATAGACTTTGATGATTAGTATAGAAGAATTTCAATGAATTTTGGTAATGTATAGATTTTTTGAGTTTTCCAAGAAATACATACATGTCTAGATAAGAGCAGGTAGAGGAGGATCTGGAACATAAGTACCTAGGAGTGAAAACTCTGGCCATGAGTTTCAGGCTGGACACTAGGTATCCTAGTACATGATAACTAACCTTGCTTCGCTCTAGGTTACGAAACTCCGAGGAGATATGCTTAGGATAATTCAAATTTTATTTACAACCCATTATAAAGGATTTATGAATACATACTTCCTCAAATAAAACATTTATTTATGATTAGGGATTATAGGCATTAATTGTTCAATTTATGTTAGGTATTTCTCTTGTTTAGATTTATGTATTGTGATTCATAAACTAACCTAATGTATGACATCATTTAGAAATGGAGCCTAGTGGAAGGAATGGAAACTATATCAATGTACATAATCCATGTTGGGATTTACCTCATACTCAATATAATTATAGTGGAGCTGGTGATGCAACTGGTGTTGAACAACATATAACCATACTGGGACAACTCACTCAGTTTATGATCAATAACCTTACCCATATGGAGAACCATGATCCACAACACAGAGGATCAATCATAGATTTATTCATGAAGAAACAACCACCAACATTTAGTAAGACTACAAATCTATTTGCAGCTGAGAAATGGATATGTTCCATAGAAAAATATTTCATGGTTTGGGGAGTAGTGAAAGAGAAAACGTTTTCATGGCAGTTTACCACCTCACAGAAGATGCAGATCAATGATGTCCATTAATTCAAAACATAAGGGAAGATGAAGAAGTATAGAATATTGAATAGAGGGTTCTTAAATAGATTTTCTTAGAAAAATACATTTCTTGTGAACATTGAGTAGATATTAAAAGGAAATTGTTGAGTCTGATGAAAAAGGAGGATGAGAATGTCACAAAGAATGAGGCTAAAATTACAAGGCTTGAAAGGCATGATGAAAATTATATACGTAACCCAAGGAGTAAAATTGATCGATTCTTTGATGGGTTAAAACAAATTCTCCATCGATCATTATTCTCACAATCCTTCTTATCATACGAATATATAGTATCATGTTCTACCAAGACAGAAATGAATTATCTATGTCTTTTGACTTTAATGAAATGAAAGAGAATCACTATAGAAATAGAAATAAGGGAACGAAGGTAAAAGTTGAATTTCCATCCTATAGTAAATTTGGGATGAAACACCCTGGTACTTTCCTGAAGGGGATGAGGGTTAGTTATATGTGTGGTTAAAAAGTCCATAAAGCATATGATTTCAAGGGAAAGAAAGAGGTTGTCAATGCTGAATGCTACAATTATAGATATGTGGGTCATTATGCAAATGAATATATTATGTTCCAAGGAAATATACCTCAGAGAATGAAAATAGATCAAGGCCAAACTTATGCGATCACTAGTGCTAAGGTTGATGCTTTGAATGACGTGGTGGAAGGTACTTCAATCATTTCCTCAAATTTAAAAAATGCATAATTTGATTCTGGTTCATAGAATTATTTCATACCATCCCAGTTTTCCATGAAATTAGATATTTATAATTTTATTTATCAAGGGTGATGTTGGCCAAAAATCCTAAGGGAAGTATCATTGTAACAATTTTTTGTGAATTTGTAACCATTATGGAATATTAGCGTGCTTTATTTTTTGATCTCATCATCATTCCAATGATTAAATTTTATATAATACTCGGTATGGATTGGATTTCGGGTTATGATGTGAAAATTTATTGTAAGAATAATGAGGTTTAGTTTTTTGATGATGATAAGGAATACATTATCATTAGAGAAGAAATTTCACCATATGATTCTTTTCCAGATCCACCCCTAGTAGCTCTACTAAATTCAATTATTGGGGCGGAAAGGAGTAAAATAACTATGGGTGAGGAAAGGAATATTAAAATAATGGATGCACCTATTGTGACATAATATGTATATGTGTTTCCAGAGGATTTACCTAGACATATTCCAAAATTATAAAATGAGTTTTTGATTGATTTAATTCATAGTTCAAGGACCATATCAAAAACCCCTTCTATAATGGCCACTGTGGAATTAGTGGAACTAAATAAACAACTAGAGGAGTTGAGTAATAAATTATTTATTCTCCTTAGTGTTTCTCAATGGGTATCCCTTGTTCTCTTTGTTAATAGGAAAGATGGATCTATGAGGTTTTTCATTAACTACTGGGAGATACATGCTATAAAAATAAAGAACAAGTATCCCCTACCTCACATTAATGATTTATTTTATCATATTAATGGAGCTCAATATTTTTTAAATATTTACCTTTGACTTGGAAACAATCAGTTGTGCGTGAAAGAGGAAGAAATTCCAAAGACAACACATCAAACCAGGTATGAGTATTACAAGTTTACTGTAATGCCTTTTGGACTGACTAATGCAGCCTCTATTTTTATGGATATAATGAAAAGTGTTTCCAAGGAATATAATGATGACTTTTAAGTGACATTTATTAATGATATCGTGATATAATTAAAAAGTTACTAAGATCATAAAAATCACATGTGCATTATTCTAAAGACACTTAAAAGAAATGAATTAATTAGAGGTTTAGAAATTGTGAATTCTGGGTTCAAGAGATTTATTTTCATTTCCATATTTTCTCTATGATGGAATCTATGTTGATAGTTCAATGAAAAAGGCAATCAAAAAATGGCCAACACCAATGATTATAACTGAGGTACATAGTTATATTGGTTTATCAGGTTATTTTCAACATTTCGTTGAGAATTTTAACCAATTGGATAACCCATTAACCAAGATCACACGTAAAGGTGTTAAATTTGTTTGGACAAAAGAGTGTGAAGAATGTTTTGAAGAACTCAATAGAATATTAGTCAATGATCCTATCTTGAATCTACAATAAGGTAATGGTGTATTTGTTACTTACAGTGATTCATCAAATAAAGTACTTGGATGTGTTTTTATGATGAATGATATAGTTATTGCCTATGCACCACTACAACTAAAAATTAATGAAAAAAACTATCCCACTCATGATCTTGAGTTAGCAGTTGCAATCATTGCATTGAATTTATGGAGACACTATCCCAATGGTGAAAAATGTGATATTTATACTGTCACAAGAGTTTGAAGTATATTTTCTCACAAAATGAACTGAACATGAGGCAAAGTAGATGCTTCGAACTACTCATGGATTATGAATGCACTATACACTACCACCTAGGGATGGAAAATAAAGTGGAAGTTGCTTTGATCAGAAATGATCATGGAGTTCTAAAAAAGTTGAGAGTTTAAAGGGATCCAATGTTCATGGATCTAGTATATATGGATATGGGAATAATTATGGAAGGTGAAACAACGATACTTTTTCAAATGGTTTACAATACATATTTACTAGAAAGTATTTAATATTCTCAAACTAAGGATTAAAAGTTTTAAAATAAAAATAATTTTGTGAATAATGAGAGATTGATCGACTTCATATATGATGTTGGAATTTTGAAATTCGGGAAAAGGTTTGTGTTCCCAATATACATGATCTAAAAAAGTGATTGTTAAATGATGCTCATAGCTCCAATATCTGTATACACCCCAGTATCATTAAGATGTATAATGATTTGAAAAAAAAAATTGGTGGGACAACATGTAGAGGGATATTCCTGATTATGTTTCATGAAGTATGGTTTGTCAATAGGTGAAGGCTAGAAGACTTCATTATAGAAGAGTCATGTAACCTCTTCTCATTCCTGAGTGGAAATGGGATGATATTACGAAAGACTTTTTCATGGGACTACCAAAGATTCTAAATGGAATTATTAAATATGGGGTATTATTGATTGTCTTAACAAGTCAACACATTTTCTTGCTATAAGAGAAGACTTAACACTTGAACATTTAAAAAGACAATATATTAATGAATTTGTAAGACATTATGGTGTACCCCTATCGATTGTTTCTAATCATGATCCCTGTTTTACATCAGGATTCTCAAAAAGTCTTCAGAAATCCCTAGATACTGAACTTCTTTTGAGAAGTACCTACCACCCTCAAAATTATGGACAATCAGAACGGACAATTCAAACCTTAGAATACATGTTGAGATCTTTCTCACTTGACTGTCAAGGTATGTGGGATCAATATTTTCCTTAGGTGTAATTTTATTATAACAATTTCATTCATTCAAGTATTCAGATGGAACCATATGAAGTGTTATATGGAAAGAGATTTCGCACACCAACTTGTTGGGATGATGTTGGTAAAAAAACTGGTAGGCCCGGAACGTTTTTAGGAAAAAATGGAAAAGCTGAAGATTATCCAAACCCACATCAAAGAAGATCAAAATAGGAAAAAGAGCTTTACTAATAAATGAAAGAAGGATTTGAAATTTAAAATAGGAGATCATGTTTTCTTAAAAGTATCTCCAGAGAAGTGTGTAATATGATTCAATAAGATGGTTAAATTATATCCCAGGTAGATCCGACCTTTCAAAATTCTAGAACAAATTGTATTTGTATCTTATAAATTTTCAATGACACCAAGTCCCTCCAAAGTTCTGGATGTGTTCCACATATCACTATTAAGAAAATACATTCCAGACCCAATACATGCACTCACCTATGAAGAAATAGAACTGGAATATAATCTGTCTTTTTGTGAAGAGCATATCACGATTCTTGATACTATAGTGTAGGTGTTGAGAAACCAGACGACTCGTCTGGTAAATCTTCTTTGAAAAAACCATAAAATAGAAGAGGCAATGTGAGAACCTGAGGAAATTATGATGAAAAACCACCCGAATATTTTTATGTAGTAATATTCTATAAATTTAAAGGATGAAATTATTTGATGGAGGGTAGAATGTAACACCCCAAGCTTCCACGATACGATTCTCTTTTAATAATAAAATATCATGCGTTGTACGCAAAATCGAGTTCTAGAACACCACGAAAAAACAAAATAACCATTTAGAAAAATGATATGAATAGTAATACCAAATATTTGAAATTTTTTAAATTTTATTTTTTAAATTGGACTTTATTTTTGGATTCAGATTATCAAAATTATCTTAGGGTGATTTTTTGGTATTTTTCTAAAAACATAGAATTTTCGATGAGTAGTGAAAAGCAATGTGTTTTTGTTTAAAACCGACTTTAATTTAAATAATTATAATTTTTATTTAAATTTATTTTAATGTCAAAATAGATACACAATAACTATATTAATTCAATGTAATTCATTTTAGTCATTTTATAATAATACTAGATATATAAATTTTATTGAATTATTTAACTTCTTTAACCCACCTTCTATGCACATTTGTAAATTTGCATAAAAGGTAATTTTACCACTTCTGTGAATTTAATTTAAAAAATATGAGAGACACAGTTGATTTCAATATGTAAAATGTGGTTCAAAAGGACAAAAATAATTTTTTGTGAATAGTAACTATTGAATTTTATTTATCACAGTTAAAAGTAAATAGGGAAATTAAACTGAAAAATGATATTATAATTACCCCAACACATGTCGTAATTCTATTGGATAAGTTATTTTCAACCAAAATAAATCTTGGGAATAAAATATGATCCTCTTTGATCCATTTGGATTAGATTATGACATTTATTATTATTTAATTTAAAGAAGAGTCAAAAGTGTTAAATTGAAATTTTAGTAACTAAAACTTTTTTAATATAATGTTATACATTATATAAATTATACTATAAATATTAATTAGAAATCTAAAAATATTTCCAACATAATTATATTTTATTTATAATTTTTAAACATTAAATAATAAAATTTATTTATGACACAATAATGATGTAGTAATTACCTTTTTAATAAATGATTAAAATAATTGATATTATTAATATTAAAATAATTGTAACATGAAAATTTTGATTAATTCCACGACTTTCATATGTTAATATGACATGTTAGGGTTGATTAAATAATTTTCTTTCTATGTTATAAATTTTTTACAACTTTTTCAAAAACCAAATACTAAATAGTTTCAAAATTGACATAAATGATTTTATTAACCATTAATTATAGTAATAGAAGAAGACATGGTAAAAGTTAAACTATTTAACTAAGAGTTATATCTAATAAATAAGGTTAATATGGTAACCTAAACTTGTATAAAACCTATTAGTTGAGATTATTTAGACCCATAACCACCTTATCATTGAAATAAATCCATTTTGAACCACTAAAAACTGTAAATGATTTTATAATAAAATAATATATCATGTTTTTCCTAAAGTGACCCTCAACTCCTATATAAAAGAGTACTTCTCTTCTCTTAATTTCACACCTCCACTGTAACACCCCGACCCCAGCTACCCAGAGTCGGTGCATTACTTCGTAACATTGGCATGATCACAAAAGATCAAGTCTCGAAAGACCGATTAGTTTAGTAGCCTTGGAAACACTAGATACATTCGTAAACGTTACATTACATCATAAAGTGAAAAAATACAATAACAAAGTCTCCATAGTCCACACTCATATCCTCTTCTGACTATCCCTGCAGGTCATTCATAAAATACCTCTTCACATCCTGGAAAATATTAAAACATTGAAAGGGGTGAGCTCAGATGCTCAGTAAGGATAACAATATTGCGGAAGCTTTCATAAATAAACATAAACATTTAAGGCAATGTATAACTAAAACAAAAGCCTTATAAACTTGAACATCAACATAATATGGCAAAAGTAAAATGAGATAATGCCATTTACTTCTTCACATGGATATTCTACTGGTCGAATAATCACATGCAATATCAATAACCACTTTCATAATGAGGGAATGTATAATGCCGGACATTCTGAAACATTTTGTCAAGGACTCGGCCAAGACGTCTAAAATGATTAAGGCCTTGGGCAAAACCATAAATCAAATTGGGAAAGGGCCTCGGCCAATTCCACGTCTAGTTGTCTCATGAGACCTACCGATGCAATCTTTTTTAGAAGATACTTACGTTTAAAATTGCTCAAATATACTCCAGTGTTTTTCGGAAAACATTATGCAAGCTTCTGAAAACAAAATAACTAATTCTGAGACTGCTCGACTAACTACATGCCATGATGGGTCCACGCCCAATCCCTTCCTGTCTAACACACTCGAGAGTCGGGTTTTCTGAAAACATTTTTAAGCTTGCGTTAAGTACATATACATTTGCACTGGATTTTCATATATTGGAGAGAAATATCTCTTTTTTGAAATCATTTAAAAATCACATAGTTATAAAATAAAACCTTTTGAATAAACGTAAAATTCAAAGGGGTTTATACACCGTATAAAATAAAGTTGTGTATAAAACGAAATATGCCTCAATGAAAGGAGATTGAGATGAAGTCCTTACAAAGATCATTTTTGAAATAAAATAGATCTATTATGTGTATTCACTATAAGTACACATAAAGAAAGTACAAATACAATATAGGACATAATAATATCCTGACATAATTTGAATGTAGGAGATTAACCCAAAGAATGGAAATTGGGTTAAGAAATTCCCTTACCTCTTGTCTGACTTGACTCAACCATTCTTTAACCTCCTGAATAATAAACTAGAGTTAATATATACCTTATTAAGAACCATTTTCAATTTCATTATCCTTATTATATCACTTATTACAATGATATGAACATTATGTAATTATTTAAGTTAATAACGGTCGTTTTGTCGATCTTTGGAACTTGAGTCAACAATAAGCTACTTATAATTACAAGTTGTTTATGTGGTGAAATATCCATTATATCCAGAATTATATTAATGATTTAGATGTCATATATATCTTATATATCCAGTATATACATTCATTTGTAATATTACTTAACATTTAGAGGTAAGAAATGAAATGCACCGTTCATGGAGACGGTAAGCCGTACGTACGCATGAACGCTACTTTCATTTCAATTTCATATTTAATGGAACTAATTCATAATGATATAAATGTATAATATAATTCCAGTATCATATAGTGTATAATACCATTTACTCCATCCTTTATACATCCCACATATGGCATTAACGATTCAAATCACTTTGAGGGGGCGGTAGTCCGCACTTCCTAAAATGAAATTATCGCGTTTTACCCATAATGGAAATCATAAAGTAAGCCATAAATGAGAAATACAGAAGCATAAGTAAAACATAAACACATTATATATCATATATAAATATAGTGACATCTTAATGGCCACCTTTGAAGGTGTTATATGAGTGTTGAACAATCATCGTTTCGTGAGGCAGAAATTCGCCATCCACAGAAACCGTATGTTCTTTAACCATTAGATGTAGGTGTGTGTAAGTGTAGCTCGAATAATTCTTATAACAACATACTAGTATATTGTGGATACTGGTGTTGTTACAAAAGAATTGAATAAAAAGAGTTTAGGGGGTTGGAGAAGAAAAATAAAACAAAACAACATTAGAAAAGACATTACCTCAAAATCGGGTAACTCTTTTTGATTTGAGCCAAAGGCTTCCTTGGGAAGAGTTCTGCCCAAAGTGAGGCTTCTATGAGTAAGGGAGGAATGTTGGGAGAGTATTTGGGCAGAGGTTGGCCGAGCCAAATGGTTTGAAAGTGTAAATGAGGTGGGAGAGGTGGGGGCCTTTTATAAGTGGAGAGGAGGGGCACTTTTGGAAAGATTGAAATGTTACATTATTTCACAATGCTTTTCGGATTCTAAAGGTCCCACACTTATATAATTCGAGGCTAAGGTGATACGGTTTCGAAATATCTTCATCCAATAGGCTTTGGACAAGTGTAAGCCTTGTATTTTTCATTATCTTCTCATTTTATTTAAATCGTTAAATAATGAGGTCATCGCCACATCATAATTATGTCATAAATAATTTAATTTATTTAATGTCTAAAAATTATAAAACAAATACTATGATGTAGGAAATCTTTTTAGCTTTCTAATGAATATTTATAATCAAAATTTGGACTTGTGTAACCCTACATAAAAATTGTTTTAGTAAAACATTTTATGTTTGTGTCATTTTTTTACTTTAACATTAAATAAAAGGTATTTATGTCATTTTCTAACTAAAGTGGCTCCATGGGGTCCCCAAGTTGACCCATGGGTTGTCTTGGTCGGCCATGACTCATCCAATAGGAGTAGGACAAGTGTCAAGCTCATATCATATTAATAAAACATTGTTTTTACCTTAAACTACACTAATTACCTCTAATCGCGATTAAGAACTTAAAAGTTACTATTCACCAAAAAATTATTTTAATCTCATTGAACCACATTTTACTTCTTAATGACAACCATGTATGTCGGATTTTTGAAAATCAAATCACAGAAGTGGTAATATTTCATTTAAACGAAAAATCAGTTATTTAACTACCACTTAGTGGTTTCACTATTCATCAAAAATTGAAGTTTTTCAGAATAAGGCCAAAATTTCACCCTAAGATATAATTGATATTCCGAATTCAAAAATGATGTCTATTTTAAAAAATTCCAAACATATAAGTTTTATTAATTAATTTTATAATTAATTCCCGCTGTTACAATAAATAGCGTGTTTTTAAGAAACAATTTATATCAAAAGATTGGCAATTGTTTATGTCCAATTTCAATGTCAAATTAATTCTAATGACCACCATTGGATAAAATGATAAAAATATATTCCAATTATACTTTAAAACCACTAAATAGTATAATTTATCACTATTAATTATTTTTATTAAAAAAGTTGTTTTAAGTATTTTTCACTATTCATAATAATTTGGAAGTTCTCGGAAAATTACAAAAAATTCAACATAGGCTAATTTCAATATTAGGAATACAAAAATGAAGTCCATTTTGAAATATAAAATTTCTATAAATTTAAAAGGTGGTTATTACTATTCATAACGACTACTTTGATTAGTTGCGATGTTTTTGAACTCGAAGTTGCGTACAATGCAAGCTATTGCATTATTGAAAGAGAGGCGTATCGTGGAAGCTCAGGGTGTTACATTCTCCCCTCCTTCAATAAATTGCGTCCTCGCAATTTGAAATTTTTTTTGGAAAATAAAAGGTTGAAAAGAGAAAATACCTTTGAGGAAAACCCACATCGGAAATAGGGTTAATAAATATATAACATTAAAAGAAAGAAGGATAAGTACAAAGGTCACCCGATATAGCCCATTCTAGGATTCTATGAAAATATGGATATGGAAGAAAAACAAACCATCAAGGTCTGATGGAGAGTTATAGAAAACAGGATTAGGAGAAAGTTTAACCATAAGAAAATCACAAACTTGTGATTGGTTAAACGGTCATTGAATCCCCACTTGGAAAAGTTAACCGACAACATTTTTGTTTTAAGTTACCTTTTATAATGTTGAGGAATTTATTTATGAGATTTACTAAGAACGTAAGGGAATATACATACTTGTTATGTATACTTTCATTCGTTAATAAATTTTTTTACCACAAACCCAACTTTTACTCCAAATGGTAACAGAACTCAAAAATATTCTATTTATCCTAATTGTATAAGGTTCAAAATGTTAACACATACCATTTAGATTAGTAAAACTATTTTGTAATAACCAGGGACTTCCTGTAGGCTAGTGGTAGGAAATAAAGGCTTGTCGTACTATGGTTGTGGGTTCGATTCCTGCAGCTTTGTCCGACGCGACGGGTTATTCCCCACCCTGCAGGTTGTCCTTTTCCTAAAAATATAGTACTATACTATTCCAAAAATAATCTTCATAAATGTTTTAACCTTAAACAATACTATCCACAGTTCAACTTAATCCACTCCAACCTTTATAGTCATCCAAAATACCTTCATCCAGACTTTCTCTAAAAGGTCTCTAAATTCCAAAATCAATTGTAACATCAGATTCCCCAAACAAAGAAAAGTTTCTCTTATTGTCACATACTAAAAATATGATTACCTTAATCATATTAAAACCTTACTGAAATCAAAAAGTACTACAGTACAATCCATATATATATATTACATTATTCTTATAACCAGAATATAATCCTTGAGTCCAAAAGCACCAATACATTAGTTATTCTGCTTCAACCGTAGTAACAGCATAAGATTGTCCTTGATCCCTTGGCCTATTCTGAGGTAAGTTTCCCTGACACTTAGGACATTCATTTGCATAATGACTCATTTCTATACAATTGTAGCATTCAACTTTGACAGCCTCTTTCTTTCCCTTACAATCACGAGCCTGGTGACCCTTTTCTCCACATTTATAACAAACTCCCATTCCTTTTAGGCAAGTACCAGGGTGATTCTTCCCACAATTATCACATAATGGAAAATCCTTCTTTCCCTTTTTCCCTTTATCTGTCTCTTGTTCCACCGTTCTCTTCTTCTCGTGCTTTACTTTGTTGTCATAAGACTTAGAGAATTCCTTTTCTGTCTTGATAGCACACGAGACAATATCTTCGTATGATGAGAAGGATTGTGATACCAAATCTCGACGGAGAAATGGTTTTAACCCATAAAAGAAACGATCAATCTTACTCCTTGGGTTACGTATATAATCGGCAGCATGCCTCGCTAACCTTGTAAAGTTAGCCTCATACTTTGCGACATTCTCATCCTCCTTCTGCCTCAGACTCAGAAATTGCCTTTCCATATCTGCTCGATGGTCACGAGGAAAGTATTTTTCTAAGAAAAGATCTTTGAACTCCCTCCATTCCATATTCGATACGTCATCATCTTCCTTTGTGTTTTGAATCAGCGACCACCACTGATCGGCATCTCCAGTGAGGCGGTAAACTGCCATGACAACCTTCTCCCTTTCACTACTCCCCAAGGCATGGAATATTTTCTCTAAGGAATTTATCCATTGCTCAGCTACTATAGGATTTGTACTCCCATTAAAGGTTGGAGGTTGTTTCCTCATGAAACGATCTAGCATTGATCCTCCACGTTGCGGATCAGGGTGCTCCATACGAGTAAGGTTATTATTCATAACCTGAGTGAGTTGTCCCAGTATGGTAATAAGTTGATCAGCACCAGTTGTATCACTAGCTCCACCATAATTATCCTAAGCAGGAGGGCAATCCCTACACGGAGTGCGTGCATTGATACGGTTTCCATTCCTTCCACTAGGCGCCATTTCTAAATAATGGCATAAACTAGATTAGTTCATGAATCAAAATACATAATTCCATACTTGTAAAACACTTAACATAAATTGAACTATTTATGGATATAATCCATAATCATAAAAAGAAATGTTTTCTTTGAGAAAGTATATACTCATAACCCTTCATAGTGGTTTGTAAATAAAATGAGAATTATCCT
Source organism: Viscum album (assembly GCA_963277665.1). Classification (NCBI taxonomy): domain Eukaryota; kingdom Viridiplantae; phylum Streptophyta; class Magnoliopsida; order Santalales; family Viscaceae; genus Viscum; species Viscum album. The sequence continues at coordinate 263,399,089 of OY728163.1, read as the reverse complement.
AAGCATATCCCCCGGGAGTGTCGTAACCAAGAGTGCAGCAAGGCCCGTTGTCGTGCACCAGTTCCCGTTCGAGTCTAGCTCAAAGCGGTGTTTTCGGGTTTTACCCCTAGGTACATCTGTGCCAGAGCCGCCTCTACCTGCTCGTATCCAGACAGGGATGTATTGCTCGGAAAACTCATATCATCTCTATAATACCAAAATTCTAGGAAGTTCTTCTATACTAATCCTCAAAGTCTATCTTTGGGCTATGTGCTCTAATCAGAGTTTATCTAAATCTAGCTTCCAAGGTTAGTACTAAACTGCCTCTGATACCAACTGTAACACCCCGACCCCAGCTACCCAGAGTCGGTGCATTACTTCGTAACATTGGCATGATCACAAAAGATCAAGTCTCGAAAGACCGATTAGTTTAGTAGCCTTGGAAACACTAGATACATTCGTAAACGTTACATTACATCATAAAGTGAAAAAATACAATAACAAAGTCTCCATAGTCCACACTCATATCCTCTTCTGACTATCCCTGCAGGTCATTCATAAAATACCTCTTCACATCCTGGAAAATATTAAAACATTGAAAGGGGTGAGCTCAGATGCTCAGTAAGGATAACAATATTGCGGAAGCTTTCATAAATAAACATAAACATTTAAGGCAATGTATAACTAAAACAAAAGCCTTATAAACTTGAACATAAACATAATATGGCAAAAGTAAAATGAGATAATGCCATTTACTTCTTCACATGGATATTCTACTGGTCGAATAATCACATGCAATATCAATAACCACTTTCATAATGAGGGAATGTATAATGCCGGACATTCTGAAACATTTTTTCAAGGACTCGGCCAAGACGTCTAAAATGATTAAGGCCTTGGCCAAAACCATAAATCAAATTGGGAAAGGGCCTCGGCCAATTCCACGTCTAGTTGTCTCATGAGACCTACCGATGCAATCTTTTTTAGAAGATACTTACGTTTAAAATTGCTCAAATATACTCCAGTGTTTTTCTGAAAACATTATGCAAGCTTCTGAAAACAAAATAACTAATTCTGAGACTTCTCGACTAACTACAGGCCATGATGGGTCCACGCCCAATCCCTTCCTGTCTAACACACTCGAGAGTCGGGTTTTCTGAAAACATTTTTAAGCTTGCGTTAAGTACATATACATTTGCACTGGATTTTCATATATTGGAGAGAAATATCTCTTTTTTGAAATCATTTAAAAATCACATAGTTATAAAATAAAACCTTTTGAATAAACGTAAAATTCAAAGGGGTTTATACACCGTATAAAATAAAGTTGTGTATAAAACGAAATATGCCTCAATGAAAGGAGATTGAGATGAAGTCCTTACAAAGATCATTTTTGAAATAAAATAGATCTATTATGTGTATTCACTATAAGTACACATAAAGAAAGTACAAATACAATATAGGACATAATAATATCCTGACATAATTTGAAAGTAGGAGATTAACCCAAAGAATGGAAATTGGGTTAAGAAATTCCCTTACCTCTTGTCTGACTTGACTCAACCGTTCTTTAACCTCCTGAATAATAAACTAGAGTTAATATATACCTTATTAAGAACCATTTTCAATTTCATTATCCTTATTATATCACTTATTACAATGATATGAACATTATGTAATTATTTAAGTTAATAACGGTCGTTTTGTCGATCTTTGGAACTTGAGTCAACAATAAGATTCTTATAATTACAAGTTGTTTATGTGGTGAAATATCCATTATATCCAGAATTATATTAATGATTTAGATGTCATATATATCTTATATATCCAGTATATACATTCATTTGTAATATTACGTAACATTTAGAGGTAAGAAATGAAATGCACCGTTCATGGAGACGGTAAGCCGTACGTACGCATGAACGCTACTTTCATTTCAATTTCATATTTAATGGAACTAATTCATAATGATATAAATGTATAATATAATTCCAGTATCATATAGTGTATAATACCATTTACTCCATCCTTTATACATCCCACATATGGCATTAACGATTCAAATCACTTTGAGGGGGCGGTAGTCCGCACTTCCTAAAATGAAATTATCGCGTTTTACCCATAATGGAAATCATAAAGTAAGCCATAAATGAGAAATACAGAAGCATAAGTAAAACATAAACACATTATATATCATATATAAATATAGTGACATCTTAATGGCCACCTTTGAAGGTGTTATATGAGTGTTGAACAATCATCGTTTCGTGAGGCAGAAATTCGCCATCCACAGAAACCGTATGTTCTTTAACCATTAGATGTAGGTGTGTGTAAGTGTAGCTCGAATAATTCTTATAACAACATACTAGTATATTGAGGATACTGGTGTTGTTACAAAAGAATTGAATAAAAAGAGTTTAGGGGGTTGGAGAAGAAAAATAAAACAAAACAACATTAGAAAAGACATTACCTCAAAATCGGGTAACTCTTTTTGATTTGAGCCAAAGGCTTCCTTGGGAAGAGTTCTGCCCAAAGTGAGGCTTCTATGAGTAAGGGAGGAATGTTGGGAGAGTATTTGGGCAGAGGTTGGCCGAGCCAAATGGCTTGAAAGTGTAAATGAGGTGGGAGAGGTGGGGGCCTTTTATAAGTGGAGAGGAGGGGCACTTTTGGAAAGATTGAAATGTTACATTATTTCACAATGCTTTTCGGATTCTAAAGGTCCCACACTTATATAATTCGAGGCTAAGGTGATACGGTTTCGAAATATCTTCATCCAATAGGCTTTGGACAAGTGTAAGCCTTGTATTTTTCATTATCTTCTCATTTTATTTAAATCGTTAAATAATGAGGTCATCGCCACATCATAATTATGTCATAAATAATTTAATTTATTTAATGTCTAAAAATTATAAAACAAATACTATGATGTAGGAAATCTTTTTAGCTTTCTAATGAATATTTATAATCAAAATTTGGACTTGTGTAACCCTACATAAAAATTGTTTTAGTAAAACATTTTATGTTTGTGTCATTTTTTTACTTTAACATTAAATAAAAGGTATTTATGTCATTTTCTAACTAAAGTGGCTCCATGGGGTCCCCAAGTTGACCCATGGGTTGTCTTGGTCGGCCATGACTCATCCAATAGGAGTAGGACAAGTGTCAAGCTCATATCATATTAATAAAACATTGTTTTTACCTTAAACTACACTAATTACCTCTAATCGCGATTAAGAACTTAAAAGTTACTATTCACCAAAAAATTATTTTAATCTCATTGAACCACATTTTACTTCTTAATGACAACCATGTATGTCGGATTTTTGAAAATCAAATCACAGAAGTGGTAATATTTCATTTAAACGAAAAATCAGTTATTTAACTACCACTTAGTGGTTTCACTATTCATCAAAAATTGAAGTTTTTCAGAATAAGGCCAAAATTTCACCCTAAGATATAATTGATATTCCGAATTCAAAAATGATGTCTATTTTACAAAATTCCAAACATATAAGTTGTATTAATAAATTTTATAATTAATTCCCGCTGTTACAACAAATAGCGTGTTTTTAAGAAACAATTTATATCAAAAGATTGGCAATTGTTTATGTCCAATTTCAATGTCAAATTAATTATAATGACCACCATTGGATAAAATGATAAAAATATATTCCAATTATACTTTAAAACCACTAAATATTATAATTTATCACTATTAATTATTTTTATTAAAAAAGTTGTTTTAAGTATTTTTCACTATTCATAATAATTTGGAAGTTCTCGGAAAATTACAAAAAATTCAACATAGGCTAATTTCAATATTAGGAATACAAAAATGAAGTCCATTTTGAAATATAAAATTTCTATAAATTTAAAAGGTGGTTATTACTATTCATAACGGCTACTTTGATTAGTTGCGATGTTTTAGAACTCGAAGTTGCGTACAATGCAAGCTATTGCATTATTGAAAGAGAGGCGTATCGTGGAAGCTCGGGGTGTTACATTCACAGACATTGGGCTTGGGAAACCCCTACTCAAATATCCTCCAAGATACCCTCACTTAAACCTAGATTCCTTAATTTGATCACAAATCCTACCTAATCATCCCTTTTGTTCAAATCAAAAGGAAATACCCGAAGAAAAGGTAATTATTTCATCACCTCTTTCAATGATCTTTTCATCTTCCGCTTCCTCATTATTTAATATTTCTATACCAAAATAAAAAATACAGTACCTTCTACAAAATATGATGTTATTATAATTATTTTACAACCATATTCATTATTCTATCCATACTATTAATGACAAAGTCACCATATGTGCGTACGTACAGATTACTGTCTCCACATCGTGGTGTAGTTTGTTATTGAACACCTCATTATTTGGATGGGTATAATAATGAGTATAAGTGATGTAAATAATAAATATAACATGTTCATGATTATTTATATATGATATAACTTCCAATTACTTATGATTTCACCATTATTAAAACGATATTGTCGCTTGTATGTATGTACGAATTACCTTATTCCACAACACGATGTGATTTCATTCCCCATCGTAACCATTCAAGAATAATTTTCATTTTGATGATTAATAATAATGTTTGAGAAATTAATATCATTATGGATATGAATCAAATATATCCTATCCATAAAAAACATGTCCTACGTAACAAAACATATAAAGGAAAATGAATCAGTTAACACCCAAAAATAATGAAACTACTAAAATATTATTAACAAAGAAATATTAGAAGATCATATATGATATCATATTTTTGTTTGTGGTTCCTGTATAGTTTAATAAAAATTATTTAACTATTATACATGAGGTTAACATACCCTAGTGCATGGAAAATTAGAAGGTAAGGATTCATTTTACAGTCTCTTTATTTATATGAGTTTGTTTACGAGTTATTATCAATTGGGATTTCTTTATCATCCACATCCATATTTCTTAATATTTTTTTTGAAAAATTCCTACTGTTTTATAGAATATGGTTTAATGTCATTTAAACCCTTGTTTGAATTTTTATATTATGTTTTGAAAGGAATATTTCAGTAGTTTCCCAAAAAAGGTTGTTTTTGTTTTTTTTGACAAATTAAAGATATAATGCATTTTTAACTTATACCAAGAGTGGGGTTATTTTCCACCATTATAACAACTTTTATGCTTCCCATACAATATTATATAAAAAAATTTAAAAATAAATGTTTACATTTATAATTATGTGAATTTTATATGATTTCAAAATAGAAAGATATATTTCTCTCCAATGGTTTTGATTTTATCTATGTCAAAATCCTTTGATAGATTTTACACTTGTTTGATTTTTATTTAATATGATATAATCTTCTATATTTCATTGAAGGGTTTTTATATGTTTGACTATGGATGTCTTATTTTTATACCATTCGTGCTTTATAGTTAAAGTATTAACATTTCGTATGCTAGTTTTAATATGAATGTTTATGTTATGTTTAAATATTTTCATATGAGGAATTCATATGAATTAGTAAGTGAAGGGTGGAGCCTAATATAACTCCTTAATGCATCGGTAGGTCTCATTAGACAAACTAGTGTCTTGGCACGGGGAATTGGAAAAATCACATTTTTAGTCTTGGAATGAGTCCTTGAAAATGTGGTTACGATGTCTTGAATTATTAATTCCATTATTATGAAGTTAGCTATTGATATTACATTTGATTATTAGACTAGTAGAATAATTATGTGAATAAGTAAATGGATTTTAATTATTTATATTTTCCATATTATGCTGAATATTTTGTTTAAATGGATTGTTTTTTAGTCTTACACATTTCCTAAAATGTTTATTCTTGTTTATGAATGTTTCCGATATATTGTTTTCCTTACTGTGCATTTGATATCACCACTTTATTATGTTTTATTTTTACCAAGATGTGAATAAGTATATTAGGACTTAAATGAAGAGATAGGATAAGGGATATGAGTGTGTTCTATGGAGACACAATATTTTTTTTCTATTCATAATGTAATGTAAAAATTATGTGTGTATCCAGTACTTCCAAAGATACTAAACTAGTTGTTATTTTGGGACATGATTCCTCGTATCATGCCAATTTTATGTCATAATGCACTAACTCAGGGTAACTGGGTTTGGGGAAGTATAATAACATTAATGGAACCAATGTTAAGCTCCTCTTCCAAGGAAGATTCTTCAGGGGGGGTTGACATTTATTCTACTATTTGATAGGGTGGTGCCATTGCTTTTGAGATGTTGGGAATGAAATATTTGAAGGTCATGGAAAATATTTTCCTTGAAATTAACTCATATTTTTTCGATGCTTCCTTATCCTTCTGGCCAAGTTTTGAATTTGAAAATTGGAATTTAGAGGACCAGGATTTTAATGAAGTTGTGTTTTCTGAAGAATATGCACAGGAGGCACAATTGGTTTCTTCACCTATGGTCATAGAATAGAATGGGTATGATTGATTACCTTTCTGACTATCCAGTCATCAAAATTATGTTCTTTCTTTATTTTAATTTCCTTCCACAGACCTACATCCTCTAGATCGATAACAGAAATATATGCTACATGGGTTGGTGATTTTTTTGTTTAAAATGCCCAAAATCCACCATATTTTTTAAGGTCCTTGAAAACAAAAAAATATATTATATGGGATTCCCCAAATGTTTTTGGAAAGGTTTATAGTTTGGGTGGCTGTCATCACCTTCATTTTTAGGAATCTTTAGTTTTGGGAACTAGACTAAGTTGTTGTTGAAATCTGAGATGATGTAGCCAGAGACATGGTAATTCCAAAAGGAATATACCTTGTTTCAAAACTCTCCAATGTGTTTCAACGTTTTTTCTCTTTTATTATCATAACAAGGTGGTCGTTTCAATTATCATTCAGGAGGTGGAGTCCTACAACATAACGTAGGAATTCAGGTAGGAGTGTGTATAGGGGCCTGCTTAAGTGTAACTATAACAACCTATACCTTTCCTATTATTCATACCTAAGCTGATGGGATTACTTAGGACATAGAATACTCTTTGTGATGGTGTTTTCCAACTATTGAGAAATTGAAAAAATAATAATGAAACTCTTCTTTGTACTTCATAGAGATCAACGATGTTCTCAATTCATCACAAAGATTTGATACACATATAGGAAAAAAATTTCATTGAGGGAGCTGTATGTTCAAGGATTAAGTTAGTCATTTACATTGAGAAATGAATAATGAGAGACATTCAATTTACTTTTTCTAGAAATTTTTAAGATAGTAGGCTATTGTATTTTGAAGCATTGAGTTGAACTGGAAAAGGAATTTTATTGATATATTCTCATATAGTGATCGATCAGTATTGAAAATTCATATACCATACAAAGGATTGTCCCTAAAATGATTTAATGTAGAATCAAAGTTTCAGTTACTTCTATTACTCAGGGGATCCCATCATGGGATCACAACAAGAGTTTAAATGCATTAAGTGCTGCTCCGGATCTCCCGGCCCTTTGAAAACTAGAAATGTAGTATTCCCAATGTTTTGAGGGGGATGGGTAGGATCCACCCATTCAGGGTAAGACTTATTTTATGGATTTACTGGCACATTATATCCTTATATTACTTGTTATAGCATCCCGTATTTTTATAACATAACTTTTCATTCCATTACACGGAACTGAGGATCTTTAAGGTTTAGTGTCTTGGAAACAAGGAACATAAAACATGAAACAAAAAAAACATTCTTCTTAAACACTTGAAAGGCTTCTCCTCATGTTCACCCTAGGCTCATTACTGCATATCATAACCTGGGGACATACATCAAAAGGAAGGGTGAGCAGAAGGCCCAGCAAGGGAAACAAGTGAAACATTTTACATATGAACTTGAGATACATCAATAAAGTCATGAAAAGAACTTTAATGCATGAAAATGAAATCATGAGGCATATCATAATAAAAATAAAACTTTTTCATAACTTGAAGATGTGGCTACATCATTTAACATAGACAATCATGAACATATCACCAAGGTCCATCCCCAAGGTGTCATTTTAAAATTACCAAGGTTATTCACCAAGGTATCGTGAAAATTGTAATCTCTAGTGGTTACATCATTACCCAATGAATTGGAGCGCTATCAGGGCGCACCCTTAAATTTGCCTTTATTATCATGTGAGCCACATATATCATCATCAAACATTTCATAAATAACCCATATAACATAAAGGAAATGGGTTTCATTTCATAATCATAACTTTTTAAAAACTGCTTTAAAGACATGATCTTTATATCACTTTAAAACCCACAGAAAAAGAAGGTGGGTCTCATGTATGTAAATCCCAGAATTTAAAATAGAACATTTTGGTATATATGTGAATACCCCTTTAGAAGAAAGAGCTTTGAGTATTCACTTAATAAAATAAAAGGACTTTAGAAAAAGAGATAGACATTTTGAGACAGAAATTCTGCAGCATAACGGCAATGTTCCGAGGTTTTAGAAGACATTAAAAGAGAGGTAAATGGGTCAAACATTCATAAATGACCCATAAAATAGTACATGGACAGAATAAGAAGGATACATGATAATGGTAATGAAATTTCAAGGACATACCATTTGAAATGAAAAACATGGAAGGAAGAAACAAAATTAGATTTCTCTTATGAAAGTTCGGCAGCCTAACGGCGTTACTTAAACATCAACAAAAATGATTTGAAAATATCAAATAGGATCTCTCATCATGTGAACATAAGAGTTCAGTATGATAGATATAGAGATAATTCCCCAACATAACAAAAAGGAACTTGAAAGAATTGACAAGAAAGTAGAACTTCAAAACGAGAAGGGTGAAGAACCACTTAAAAATTCGGCAGCCTAACGGCGCCACTTAAAACATCAAAATACTGAATTGAAGAGATCAAATGGGGTCTCTCATCATATGAAAATAAGAGTCCAGTATGATATATATAGAGATCATACCCCAATATAACAAAAAGGAACTTGAAATAATTGACATGAAAGTAGAACTTCAAAACGAGAAGGGTGAAGAACCACTTAAAAATTCGGCAGCCTAACGGCGCCACTTAAAACATCAAAATACTGAATTGAAGAGATCAAATGGGGTCTCTCATCATATGAACATAAGAGTACAGTATGATATATATAGATATAATACCCCAATATAACAAAAAGGAACTTGAAATAATTGACATGAAAGTAGAACTTCAAAACGAGAAGGGTGAAGAACCACTTGAAAATTTGGCAGCCTAACGGCGCCACTTAAAACATCAAAATACTGAATTGAAGCGATCAAATGGGGTCTCTAATCATATGATCATAAAATATCAGTATGATAATTTAGAGATCATACCCCAACATAATAAAAAGGAACATGAAAGACTTGAATGAAAATAGAACTTGAAAACGAGGAAGGTGAAAGAATCCCTTAAAAATTCGGCAGCCTAACGGCGCCACTTAAACATTCTTAAAACGAATTGATGAGAGCAAGGGGGGGTCTCTCATCATATGAACATGAAATAGGCAGTAGGATGAATATAAAAGAACATCCTCCAACATAAGAACATGGAGTATAAAAGAAAATACATAAAAGAGATTACTTGAAAAGAAAGAGAGAGGTCAGATCCCTTACCTTTAAATGTAACTCTTAAACCTCAAAGGTTGGGACCTTGAGGGCTTTGGGGCACCTTGGGAGGACTCCTTGGGAGGTAATGAGACCATAAATTCATTGGGAATGAGTGGGGAGTCGAATGGATGAGAGGAGGTCTTGGTATTTATAGGGAAAGTGAGGGGACAAGGCATTAATGGCCAAGGGACACCTCACATGTGCTTTTCTCAAACCCATGTGCTCTCCCTTGTCATTTATCATGGAGTTAGGCCACATGGGGCCGCCAAAACAATAATTCATCACCCTTGGCCGGCCAACCCTCAAAAGATCTCATGACATCATCATGACACCGTTATGATGTCATTAAACATACCGAAACCCTAAAACTGTATTTTTACTATTCATTGAAAATTCAACTTTCTCAGAAAAATCCCAAAATTTCACATTAACCAAATATCAATGCTCTGATTTCAAAAATGAAATCCATTTTATAAAAATAATTTTCTAAATATTTTTAATTTAATTTTTAAATAAAAACACTATTCATCGAAAATTCATTTTTTTCAGAAAAAACCCCAAAAATTACCATAACATAATATCGATGCTCTGAGTTCAAAAATAAATTCATTTTTATAAAAATAATTTTCTAATTATTTTTAATTAAATTTTTAATTAAAAAACACTATTCACCCGAAAAAACTAATACTTGAATAATAATTAATGAAACCGTTATTTAACTATTTTATTGAATCACATTACTTAATCAAGGTGCCTGGATTATTTTAAAACTTTCTTTAAGTGAGATTACTAATCCATTTGGTCATATTACTAATCCGAATCATAAAATCACTATTCATAATTTACTATTCATCAAAAATCATGTTGATCTTATTAGACTCTAAATTTAGTACTGAACATAATTGCAGAAGACCATTTTTTGAAAATCATTACACATTTTTTATTATCTAGGGTTTACATAAACATATTTAAAATATCCTTTTTCTAAAATTCATCAAAAATATGCATACTATATTTATCCGGTCATTTCAAAATTCATAAACTTCATCATAAGAAGAAATCCCAATTTTTATTTAAAACAAGGATTACACAAGGTAGTTACGGTCTCGTTACATAACCCCTTATAATACCAGCATAGGACCTAAGAGTAAGGTGTGCTAGGTTGATAGAAGCTTGGGGCGGCTCAGTCAAAATTGCCCGAGTAGTAATTTCTATCAGTTTGAACTTCTCACGAAGGCGATTTCGTTCCAGCTTCACATGATGAAGTTCGGCTTGGATTTGATCCAGAGCAAAGCCCAGTGGTGCTACCTCCTTCCCAAGCTCTGTTAGATGGGCTTCGATCGGTCCAAGACTACTAGGTGAGGCCATCGAATCTTCTTTCTATAATAATTAACCAAGATTACTTATATTTAGAGACAATAATCAAAACATTTTGTTCACAGCGGTCATGTTGACCGATGGTTATATAATAGTCAAAACCCACTGATCTCATTTTAATTATAATCATGTTTATCAAATAAAACATTTTTGTTGAGTATAACAATAACACATAAAATTAGGAAACAAAATTCATTTAAAAAATTTCGGGTCGTTAGAATCTTCCCCCCTTAAGAAATTGCGTCCTCGCAATTTTAAAATTGGGTTTTGAAATTTCATTGAAAGTCCCACATCGGAAAAGGAGTCAGTAAAACTATTACTTTAAAATAAAGAAAGGGAAGTACAAAGGTCACCCGAGTTAACCCACACTAGGGTTCCATGTAGGAAAACATGGACATGGAGGAGAAAACAAAGGGTCAAGTTCTGAGGGAGAGTGATAGAGAACATGATTAGGAGAAAGTTAACCATGAGAAAATCCCAAACTTATGATGTGTGTAAACGGTCTTTGATTACCTAGTAGGAAACGTAAACCAACAACATTTTTGTTTTACGTTTCTTTTTATAATTTTGAGGATTTCATTTACTACATAGAACAAAAACATAAGAAAATATACCTACCTTCAAGTAGAGTTTCATCCTTTAACAAGTCCCTACCAACACTAATCTTTTCTCCAAATGATGAGAATTCAAAAACACTTGGTCTCATAAAAGCACAAGAATCATATTATATAGAATCACATAATCTAAAAAAGATTAACTATCTATTTCTTCTATATTTAAACATTATCCCAAAAACAGAAAGGTTAAGGTAAAACAACTCTTCAAAAAGAAAGAATCCTATAGGAATGGAAACTACTTTTAAATCATCAAAGTTCCATGGTACTACCCAAAGTTCATCATAGACCATTCCATAAATAACGGTCCTTAAAATTCCTCAAAACAAACCAAACTAATATTGAAACCCAAATACAATAAGGATTTGATAACATAGTCTTCCAAAACAACTTCATTGTTCATCTCCAGACAACATCAACCGCTCCTAACATCTTATAAAAAATTAGCTAACCTAAACATATTTTACCCAAGATAGGTTAGTCATTCCCATAAGTAACCTAAATTACTATAAGTTCACCTTAAATTCATCGATTCTTCAAAATATAAGTCAACCTTACTCCTCAATGAAAATACCGTAGTAATCTATTTACCTCGATCAAATATGGTTCCCAAAATAATGAACGTCTTCCAAAATAATAATCATATTTTAATCCCCTAATCATCTCTTTCATATTAATACGAAAATCGTCGCATTTCCTATCACATTGGTTGTCGGAACATGTTCTTCCATTCCCCACCATTAACTAAGAAGAGAAAGCATAATTAGGGGCTTAAGTACTTAGCTAATAATCATGAAAAGGAACTGAAAGCATATAAGGATAACTTGTATATGAAAGGTATACCCTAACTTGTGATCTCCTAGGTTCCCATCTAGGTTATGAATGATCATATATTCTTATGTGAACCTTTATTTTATTTTATCTTTGTTCCTTTAACAATGGTTCATACCAAGCTTATGAATTTACCAAAGCATATCCCCCGGGAGTGTCGTAACCAAGAGTGCAGCAAGGCCCGTTGTCGTGTACCAGTTCCCGTTCGAGTCTAGCTCAAAGCGGTGTTTTCGGGTTTTACTCCTATGTACATCTGTGCCAGAGCCACCTCTACCTGCTCGTATCCAGACAGGGATGTATTTGCTTGGCAACCCCTTACTCAATACTCACCAAAATACTAGGAAGATTTCCTATATTAAACTTTTCTATAGGGTTCCTCCTAGAGTTTTCATATCCTAATTTCCACAAATAACTAAACCATCCTTTGATACCAACTATAGCATCCCGTCTTTTTATAACATAACTTTTCATTCCATTACACGGAACTGAGGATCTTTAAGGTTTAGTGTCTTGGAAACAAGGAACATAAAACATGAAACAAAAAAAAAACATTCTTCTTAAACACTTGAAAGGCTTCTCCTCATGTTCACCCTAGGCTCATTACTGCATATCATAACCTGGGGACATACATCAAAAGGAAGGGTGAGCAGAAGGCCCAGCAAGGGAAACAAGTGAAACATTTTACATATGAACTTGAGATACATCAATAAAGTCATGAAAAGAACTTTAATGCATGAAAATGAAATCATGAGGCATATCATAATAAAAATAAAACTTTTTCATAACTTGAAGATGTGGCTACATCATTTAACATAGAAAATCATGAACATATCACCAAGGTCCATCCCCAAGGTGTCATTTTAAAATTACCAAGGTTATTCACCAAGGTATCGTGAAAATTGTAATCTCTAGTGGTTACATCATTACCCAATGCATTGGAGTGCTATCAGGGCGCACCCTTAAATTTGCCTTTATTATCATGTGAGCCACATATATCATCATCAAACATTTCATAAATAACCCATATAGCATAAAGGAAATGGGTTTCATTTCATAATCATAACTTTTTAAAAACTGCTTTAAAGACATGATCTTTATATCACTTTAAAACCCACAGAAAAAGAAGGTGGGTCTCATGTATGTAAATCCCAGAATTTAAAATAGAACATTTTGGTATATATGTGAATACCCCTTTAGAAGAAAGAGCTTTGAGTATTCACTTAATAAAATAAAAGGACTTTAGAAAAAGAGATAGACATTTTGAGACAGAAATTCTGCAGCATAACGGCAATGTTCCGAGGTTTTAGAAGACATTGAAAGAGAGGTAAATGGGTCAAACATTCATAAATGACCCATAAAATAGTACATGGACAGAATAAGAAGGATACATGATAATGGTAATGAAATTTCAAGGACATACCATTTGAAATGAAAAACATGGAAGGAAGAAACAAAATTAGATTTCTCTTATGAAAGTTCGGCAGCCTAACGGCGTTACTTAAACATCAACAAAAATGATTTGAAAATATCAAATAGGATCTCTCATCATGTGAACATAAGAGTTCAGTATGATAGATATAGAGATAATTCCCCAACATAACAAAAAGGAACTTGAAAGAATTGACAAGAAAGTAGAACTTCAAAACGAGAAGGGTGAAGAACCACTTAAAAATTCGGCAGCCTAACGGCGCCACTTAAAACATCAAAATACTGAATTGAAGAGATCAAATGGGGTCTCTCATCATATGAAAATAAGAGTCCAGTATGATATATATAGAGATCATACCCCAATATAACAAAAAGGAACTTGAAATAATTGACATGAAAGTAGAACTTCAAAACGAGAAGGGTGAAGAACCACTTAAAAATTCGGCAGCCTAACGGCGCCACTTAAAACATCAAAATACTGAATTGAAGAGATCAAATGGGGTCTCTCATCATATGAACATAAGAGTACAGTATGATATATATAGATATAATACCCCAATATAACAAAAAGGAACTTGAAATAATTGACATGAAAGTAGAACTTCAAAACGAGAAGGGTGAAGAACCACTTAAAAATTTGGCAGCCTAACGGCGCCACTTAAAACATCAAAATACTGAATTGAAGCGATCAAATGGGGTCTCTAATCATATGATCATAAAATATCAGTATGATAATTTAGAGATCATACCCCAACATAATAAAAAGGAACATGAAAGACTTGAATGAAAATAGAACTTGAAAACGAGGAAGGTGAAAGAATCCCTTAAACATTCGGCAGCCTAACGGCGCCACTTAAACATTCTTAAAACGAATTGATGAGAGCAAGGGGGGGTCTCTCATCATATGAACATGAAATAGGCAGTAGGATGAATATAAAAGAACATCCTCCAACATAAGAACATGGAGTATAAAAGAAAATACATAAAAGAGATTACTTGAAAAGAAAGAGAGAGGTCGGATCCCTTACCTTTAAATGTAACTCTTAAACCTCAAAGGTTGGGACCTTGAGGGCTTTGGGGCACCTTGGGAGGACTCCTTGGGAGGTAATGAGACCATAAATTCATTGGGAATGAGTGGGGAGTCGAATGGATGAGAGGAGGTCTTGGTATTTATAGGGAAAGTGAGGGGACAAGGCATTAATGGCCAAGGGACACCTCACATGTGCTTTTCTCAAACCCATGTGCTCTCCCTTGTCATTTATCATGGAGTTAGGCCACATGGGGCCGCCAAAACAATAATTCATCACCCTTGGCCGGCCAACCCTCAAAAGATCTCATGACATCATCATGACACCGTTATGATGTCATTAAACATACCGAAACCCTAAAACTGTATTTTTACTATTCATTGAAAATTCAACTTTCTCAGAAAAATCCCAAAATTTCACATTAACCAAATATCAATGCTCTGATTTCAAAAATGAAATCCATTTTATAAAAATAATTTTCTAAATATTTTTAATTTAATTTTTAAATAAAAACACTATTCATCGAAAATTCATTTTTTTCAGAAAAAACCCCAAAAATTACCATAACATAATATCGATGCTCTGAGTTCAAAAATAAATTCATTTTTATAAAAATAATTTTCTAATTATTTTTAATTAAATTTTTAATTAAAAAACACTATTCACCCGAAAAAACTAATACTTGAATAATAATTAATGAAACCGTTATTTAACTATTTTATTGAATCACATTACTTAATCAAGGTGCCTGGATTATTTTAAAACTTTCTTTAAGTGAGATTACTAATCCATTTGGTCATATTACTAATCCGAATCATAAAATCACTATTCATAATTTACTATTCATCAAAAATCAAGTTGATCTTATTAGACTCTAAATTTAGTACTGAACATAATTGCAGAAGACCATTTTTTGAAAATCATTACACATTTTTTATTATTTAGGGTTTACATAAACATATTTAAAATATCCTTTTTCTAAAATTCATCAAAAATATGCATACTATATTTATCCGGTCATTTCAAAATTCATAAACTTCATCATAAGAAGAAATCCCAATTTTTATTTAAAACAAGGATTACACAAGGTAGTTACGGTCTCGTTACATAACCCCTTATAATACCAGCATAGGACCTAAGAGTAAGGTGTGATAGGTTGATAGAAGCTTGGGGCGGCTCAGTCAAAATTGCCCGAGTAGTAATTTCTATCAGTTTGAACTTCTCACGAAGGCGATTTCGTTCCAGCTTCACATGATGAAGTTCGGCTTGGATTTGATCCAGAGCAAAGCCCAGTGGTGCTACCTCCTTCCCAAGCTCTGTTAGATGGGCTTCGATCGGTCCAAGACTACTAGGTGAGGCCATCGAATCTTCTTTCTATAATAATTAACCAAGATTACTTATATTTAGAGACAATAATCAAAACATTTTGTTCACAGCGGTCATGTTGACCGATGGTTATATAATAGTCAAAACCCACTGATCTCATTTTAATTATAATCATGTTTATCAAATAAAACATTTTTGTTGAGTATAACAATAACACATAAAATTAGGAAACAAAATTCATTTAAAAAATTTCGGGTCGTTACACTTGTAATCAATTTGTTAATAACTCAATGATATTCATAAGAATTTAAGGAATGTCCAGCTGCGCTTCAACTTGAATAGGTGCGACAGCTAGAGACTGAACATGTGAAAAGACTAGAAGGACCAATGGTGGCAGCACTGCTGGTATGTATTGTGGGTAACCAATAGAGGAAGGCCTATAAGGATGTTCGTGACCATGTTCTAGCTGTGTACCCAATGGATTTAATTCTTGATATTCTATTAAGGGATTCAAATATATCGGTGGTTGATGTCCCAAAATGAGCGAATGTTCCCTACCTGCATCAGTTGTTATGGAAAATCATATTTTCTAAGGTGAATCAAATGGAAGTACGAGGTCTAATTGTGGAGCATATCTTGAAGGAAGATTGCCTCAGAGTAACTCTACATTGAGTCATCTCGACACAATCATTCTCTCCTATTAATGAGAAAATCATTACTCTAATAAATGGGATTATCCTTCTCCTGAAAAAAGGTGAGGCATGGTATAACCTTTACCTTTTCCCCTATTAGGTGACTTTTTGGGAGGTAGAGTGGGATTATTTGAGAGGATACCAAAATGTTTTTTCATCCTTTGGTTTTAAGTACACACACCTTCTTTATTAATTTTGGTATGAACCATATCAAGAATAAGAAAATTTTCCCTAGAATCCTATGAATCATTCTTATGTTTTGGAGGGTCTTTGATATTGGAAGTAATGATATTCACAGATTCATATTTCATCAGAGACTCTCTATTGTAATTTCCAGAAGATTTCCTTCTTTCGCACCAACCTTGAGACCTTTTAATTTTGTTAGTTGGTTCTCCCATGTATGTTTGATGAATATTGACCCAAAAGGAATTCACCAAATATTTGTTTATGCATGTTACAAGTTATTGAAATTGATCACAGGATGGAAAAAACTGATAGGAATCACTTGGTGACATCTTCCATAAGGGTTGGGGATATTAATGTTCTGCCTTCACATCCCTTCGAGCATGATTGGATGCCCATGAGGGTTGGGTCATAAAATATACCAGTCCTGTGGGATAGGGTTGTTCTCGAACTATTATGGATAATATTACCACAACTTATCTTTTTATTTATGGATTTGGTATAAATTTTAGTTGAGTGCATTATTTGGACCTCACTAAAATAACCTATTTCATAAGACTATTGAGCAAGTTCTGAAATTTTCCTAATCCTAGAGATTATATTATCTAGGTGGGATGCCTTCTAAATGTTCTCATATGCTTGATGCATAAGTATCTCAACTTATTTATTTGTTCTATCATGATTTTGGTCAGATTCTGTCATGACCTTTTCTTGTTGAATATATCATCAGCGAAGAACAAATTCCATTTGTTATAGAAAACTTAAGGCAATGAAATTGCATGATGGAACCTTTGGTGTGATTTTATGGCATGGAAGTGTAGTAAAATTGAATGCTTTGTGTATACACCATCCTCTAATATGAACACCATATTTGGTATATATGATCATATTTCACACCCTCGTTAATGAATCGAGGGATTTACATTGAAGGGAAACATACAACTTCTCAATCATTTGATGTTGGGAAACCAGGAGATATTCTATGCCTATTTGTAACTGAAGCCCTTATATTACCTTGATGAGAGTTTGATACTAATCATAAGGTAATACCTTTTCTTTAAGGTGATGATGAGTTTTCTAGATGATGAGGTGGGTTTCATTCATACAATATTCCACCAAAAGCATTGGAATTCTATATTGAGTGGTCAATAAAGGATAGAAACTTATGTATAAATCATCCATAGATAGTTCATTTCTCATGTTTAATAGTTCTCCTTCATCTTTCACTAGGTGTTCCTTGTCTTGTTCTAACAATAGTGAATGATTAACTCCTTTATTATCACATGTAATGGGATTTGTTGGGGTTTCCTTTTCTATATTGGAAGTCAAATGACTATAGGGAGGTTCAAAGAATTACCATCTCATTAGGATTACTTCTTGTTGAGAAATGATTTCACCAACCACTGATAAGGAATTAGAAACGAATGTCCTTGTATTTTCAACTAACTCATGATAATAGGGCTTTCTCATCACTACATTGTCAATTGGAAAATTATTTTGGCAATGTAAATCACTACAGCAGAGAGAGCATTCGTATCAATCAACATCATGGTGGATTACAGTGTGGGTAATACCATGTTACTCCTTACTCTACAGGACCCATGGATTGTTTCCCTGGCACTCATTAAGATATAGACTCTAGAGATCTACCGAATTGTTTCCATGAATCAAGCCTTCATGGTGAAGTTTCTAATCAGTACCTTTAGAATTATTTCTATTTACCATGTAATTTGATAATTGGATGGTAGGATCTGGAGCTGTAATAGATTAAATTCTCAGGGCTTCAATAACTCTAACCTGAAGTGGACCCAGATCATAGACCGGCTCATGATTCTCCTACCACGCCTGATGAAACATTATCTTGGAAATCTTCATAAAAATAGTTTGGAACACTTTCTGGGAGAAGTGGTCATCATGGGAAGGTGTTTTTTCCAAAAATAGAGTGGCCATTAGAATATTCGAATTATCTCCAATATGAGTGGTTGTATGTTCCTGATCCAGTTGTCTATATATTATGGAAGAGTTTTCCCCATGACCATCCTGGATGAGAGTTGAGGTATGTATCATATCATTGGTGTTATAATGATTATCCACCCCATTTGTGGTGATAATGTTATGTGTCCATCACTCACACACTAATTTAATCTATATGATGATATCTGGACATGTATGTATGATGTGGATAGTGATTTTATATGCCCTTTTAGTACTTCTAAGATATGTTTGGTGAATTTTGTGACCAGAATGAAGTTATATGTTCATTATGAATCTGGGATAGTTTTATGTTCCTAATTCTATAATCCCTTTCCTATCATTGGATATTTAAATTAAGCATGGGTATAGAGTTGAGAATTTGCATTACTTTTCATCAGGACTTTCCAACTGAATTCTCAGTGTTCTTCTAGAAGAGTTTATTGGCAGGCCGATTATATGTTGGTATGTGTATGTGAATACTAACTATTTTCCACCAAAAATGATCAGTAGACTTCTATTAGTTATTCCAGATGAGTCTTATTGTAGTCTTGGTGGGTGCAGGTAGCTTTATGTTACTGCTTGTACGTTTCATTCATATATAGTTGGTGGGATTTTTTGATTACTACCAGGCTAGTTTTCTAGATAGCTAAATTAAAGAGGATGAGTGTATGTTCCCTATCTTTTTTTCCACCAAATAGGATTGGTGATCTAAAATTTGTTCCTAAATTTATGTTGGATCTCTTTCCATGTGAATGGGAAAGGAAATTTTGATCCTTACCCCCCTAGCTAGGAACTGGAGGCTCCGGGTCTTAGAGACAAGAAGGGGTGGACAAAGTCTAATCCCTAGAATCTATGACTAGGAACTATGAAACCCTATCGATGGGGTAAGGCCCCATGTGAACATATATATATATATATATATCATAATCTACAGATTCCTCAAGGATCCTTACACTATAGTAGGACACGTGTGGGAAACCTATGACCGTAGAAATCCAAATCCAAATTAGATTAAATATTATGTTCCTTTCCCAATGTTTTTGAAAATCAATAGGTCTTGGTGGAGGTTCCATCATAGACCGTTTCAAATAAAGGATCCAAAGAAAAAGAGTTCCTTCCATTATCTCATTGATTATGTCCTAATGGATGGCTCATACATGCTATAAGGGGAGATAAAAAATGAAGGACCACAAAAGGGGTGCACCACACAAGGGGTGCACTGTGCAAGGGGTTTCCATGAAGGTGGGCTTGGGATTATTGGTTCCACCTTCTATGATGAAAATCCAAGATGACTAGACTTAGGATTGGATTATATAAATCCTTATAGAGTCTCTATAGGTAATCCTATAATTTAATAGAACGAGATCATATTTGAGATAGGGATGTCGAGCTAGTCCTCAAAAATCCGAGGGGTATTGAGAATGAATCATGGACATTTTATTTACATTAACCCCGTGGGACTTATGCTTCAATACGTATATTTTAATCTCCACTTTTAATTTTAGGAAACCACATTGGAGAGTTATTTGGACTATATCGAATCACTAGGGAGATCACAGAAGCAACATGCCTTTGGGGAAATTCATTTATACAAATGATGATCACCCATGGGTCTATTTATTGGAAAATATGGGACCACAGGTATAGGATCATGGTCACGCATGTGGTGTGGAGTGAAAGTTTAGTGGCGCCCAAGTGATTTCACATCATTGGGGATTTGGGAAACCGTGGGTAAACTATTTTCTGACACATTAGGAATCTTTGGATTTCATCACCTACCTTATCATCTTTTTTCTAAATCATTTCCCTTTGTAACTTTTAAAACCATGTGTTGAAATATATTTTCAATAGAGACTACATTTAGACATGAAATATCTTTAGCACAACTTTAGGTCAACCAATACATTAAAAATGAACAAGGGAGATTCACTAAAATTATGAACAAGAGGAGTGAAATATGACCTATTAGGGGTATGAAATCTATTTTAATTTCACTAGTTCACACCACCCTTTGGTTCCTCTATTTGAGGAGAAACAAGCTCCATGGAATCAAAGACTTATAGTATACATTTTTCCATGGTAGATACATGAGTTGAAATAGAGGGTTTAACATGATATGGTATTCTCACATAAAAATACTATCGATATAATTGTATGAACCAAAATAGAGTAGCCTTATTGACAGGGATTCAATATCCCTAGTAATGTAAATCCTATACACTCTTTGTTCAATAGGTTGAGAAACAATGGTGGTCAAGGAAAAATCCAATTAGGGTGGTTAAAATGTGCACATACTTGTTTAATTGTTCATTCCCATTGAATTGGATATAATATGTAATCCTCTTATTGAAAATGTTTATCAGTAGGAATATTTATTTTGTGGATCTCAATAGAAGATTCATTCAACTCTTCCAACTCAACTTCATATCAGGTGAGCATTTTGTTGATGTAATGAAGTTCAACTTCCTTAGATAAAGTGTGTGTGATGGATATAGTTAAAACCTTAATTTTTTTATTTATTCAGAGGAAATTTATTAGGAATAATTTGACCTCTTTGTAGATATACTAAATTCAAATACATACTCTAGTTTTGGGTACACACACCTTCTTCATCGGTGCAGGTTATGTCTCTGGTGGGAGTCATGTTATCATGTCCACCTATAACGATGGTGTTCATGTAGTTATACATGATAAGGATGATCATTAAATATACTATACTGTAGCATATAGTTTAAATAAATTCTTCATTATTCTTGAAGTAGAAATGAATGTGGATTTTCTCATAATATTTCCCCTTGTATTGGTTATAATCCTCTTTTCATATTCCATCTAGGATTTATATTTTGGACTCCCATCCCTATGATCTTTCAAGTACACTCTTTGATGAATTTTTAAGTAGATAGATTATCTGATAACATTCATTGAGAAAAGACCTGATGAAGGTGAAATATCACACAAAAGTGTAACAATGAGACCATATCTTATTGTCAACCTTTACCCAGCCAAGAGAGACTGATTTATTTAGCGAGGGAGTAAGAGGATAAAAAAATGATATCAACTTTATGGTCTATGGTTGAGTTAGTCCCTCCACTATTACACAATTAACTCCTTATAGATTTCCTGACCCATTATGTGGTAGATGTGGAAAAATTATCTAAACCCTATGGGATGGGGTTGATTCTACCATATTTTGGATGTAGTGGGTCTAACACCCTTCTTGATTTATATGTCTTTACTTAGGAATGAGATGGATTATGTGTATCTTACATATGTGATTCGCTATCAACTAAGGGGTTTCAGTGGTTTTAGTATTTTATTTACTTATATGAAACCTACTTAACATTATTTGTTTCTTGATATGTAATCCTATTAATATACTATTCTCATCAAGTACTAAAAGTATGGGATATTGATTTAGTAGATAATTATTTATAGACCAACTAACATATACAGATCTTGAGTTTGATATTTTTTTGGATGCCATAACATTACATGTTGTACAATCTTAGTAGTTGGATTTTTGAAAACAAATGGTGATGTATAAGATATTTTATTCTCCCTATAACTAGATATGAATATATTAGGGATAATCCATAATTATTTAAGGGATCAACATAATTCTATAATAAAATATTTTTAGATATGTCTTCACTACCTTTACATAGTTGTGTTTATTGTAGGTGAGTGGGTACCCATGATAATATACTGGCTTATTTAACTTATTTTCATGGTTCTTGTACTTTTTATAAGATAAATACTTTTTCTTCATTTGGAAGAGAGTTATGCATATGTTTCTTCTTAAATTGTGTCTGCACTGTGATTTCAATTTATTTTTAATTTCAAACATGGTTGTTTCTATGGGATGATAAATAAAGAAATATAGCCTTCTTTGAGTTCTTTCCACATTACCATGAAAATATTTTTATCCATGAAGGTACAATTCATGATATTGTTTAACCATAGTGGTTTTTTCCTGACTACATTGTAAACAGGAATAAGGTCATTTCATATTTAATCCCTTGATTCAAAGAAAAAGTATTTCTCATGGTGTAATAGATGATAACCAATGCCTTGAACTATCTATCAACTGATATGAAATATAACTAGTAAGTATTGAGGTGTCTGGTGTCGATGGGATTAACCTACATATAACCTATTAAAATAATGTTTCTCTTAGAGTGATTTTAGTAAGGGTTTGACCTTTTTATTTATGTATACTCTCATATCTAGGAGGATCACCATTGTATATTCCATTGAGAGGAACTCCATGGTTTTTTTTCATGTTCACTGTCATGGAGGGGATTCCATTATCTCTAAATATCTGATTGTAGAGAGGACCTATGTGACATATTCTATGGGGAGGTGTCTTTGGGTGGATGATTTAATGTCTATATGGTAGACCCTCATGACTATTACTCTAGGGAAGACCTTCAGTGCTATTTATATCACTATGGATATACCCTCTATCCTTTTTAAAATGGGAGTAAATGGATACTATTATAGATCTTAAGAGGTATTGTAAGGCCTTAATGATATAATATTTTATTAGAGATGAAATATCAGTCTGTTTCTAATGTATTTATATTCATTTAAAAAAATTAGTTATTTTTTACTTGGGTCATCGTGGTTTGAACATCAATTATTAGTGTCACACTGTTTGGGCAACAATCATAATTATAAGAACCCTCTTCAAAGACCACCCACTTGTTGTTGGATTATACCGAATGATACATTTGTACATTTTTGAGATATTCCAGTGATCTATGAAATCACTAGTAGAAGTGGGTATGGAGTCTTGATTTAGGTCTTCACTAACTGTTATAATATTGCATCATACATATTTGGTGGGGAATACAATATGTGATAACACCTCATTGGATTCCTTTGGAATATTAAAGCGGGATTAATGTGAATAATAAGGAATATGATCTCATTTGATTTTCATTTCCAAAGCTCTTTGATTATCTGCCATTGTGAGAGTATAAATATGAGCCTTCCCTTTAGAGACATTTAAAAAATTCTATTGAGCACTTGAGGTATTTGTACGAATATATGTATTCCATGATGTGACTATTAAGGAACTATAGAAAACTAATGTTGAAACAAGTATATAATCATAATCATGTTTTTTTATTAATCACCATTATATATAATTTTTTTTCCTAATTGTGGGTAGAAATATGGGATTAACCATGAGTGGCCATTGATGTCTATTGGTGGGATTTTAATGTAATAGAATTATGAATTAGGGATATTACCCTATTAAGGTAATAGATATGTAAATATTATTCTTCAAATTATAAAGATCTGATGAGAAAACATATTATTGCATCACGAGTAGGGATATAAACCTTCCATTCTATTGTCTCTATATTTTGGTAATGGAATTCTTCTATATTAATAGGAATATGAGCACGCTCTTTAGTGGGAGTACAAATATAAACACACTACAAAAATATGGTTAACTTCATAACATTCCAATGTAATTTCTCATTAATATAAAGGATATAAGATTTATCCTTGATTATCACCATAAAATAATAGTACACATCCTCTAGTGTTTCAAATGTTTATTTTCATTGTTATTAAGAAAGAGTTGAAATATAAGCCTACAATCCATTTTCTATCAGAGTATATTGAAAAAATCTTTTGATAATAATGAGATATGGACCCATTCCAAAACTTTTATGATCTTTATTTCCCATTAATACATACACTTGGGTTCTTGGGTCTCAAAAATAATGGTTGAAACATCTAGGGTTACCTCCTCTGAGGATTCATGATGAGTAAGGGACATATGACATTGGTGGAATTGATGGTTTACAAGATCCCTCCAAGGAGACTCCTAGAATATGTTAATAATGTGTTTGTACTATGTCTATAACTCCATTTAATATGGTCAATAGGGGTTTTCTCACTCAATAGACTTGTTAATGAATTTCTTAGAGGTGTTTGTAAATGGAAGTGGATATTTAGTGATCCTATATTGATGAGGTGATTTGTGGGGTTGTATTTCATCGAGTCTCTCTTGGACCTCCTCTATGGTAAATATAATAACTATTGTTTTATAATTCCAAAAAAAATAATTTTCTACATGATTTTTATGACATTTAATTGGTTCCTAAATCCTCTTACTTGATAAGGTCATAACATTTGATGTGGTCAAGTCATATATTTGATGTTATCTTGAAGCCATTTCTTTTGGATCAAAAGGTAGTATGGTAGGGGTTGATATATTGAGAGGATAAATAGAAAAATTAGTATTAAATCTCATGTGTGAGAATTATTGATCGATGTCAGTCATTTTTAGTGGATTCATGTAGGTTGAGTATTTTTTCATAATGGAATACTCTATGTACTTTTCAACAACATACATTTTGTGTCAATTCATACATTCTTTATAGAGGTTGGAAGCTCCTCAGATTTTTAAAAAAACATTATAACTCATTCTTCTTTAGAGGATTGGAGTTAAGGATCTTATCATCTTGTTTTGGGTGACTTATTACCCACTATAAGACTATATTGAACATTTAAGACATTTTCTGGAGTTCTTTCCAAATCCCAGTGCATGTGTGGTTACCACCAAAATAAAGGTCTTAGTAAATTCATATTTATATGTTAACATATATATATATATTAGATATTATTTATAAATTTTATAATCTATAGATATCTTAGGTTAAAAATTACTGGTACCCTTTTTATATATCACAAGTTGTCTATATTTCTATTTTTTGTTCTTAATTTAAAAGTTTTATGTCAGATAAATGGGATCTATGGAATATATCTCATTCAAAAGAATCAATATATGATGTAGAGTTGGGATTAGTATCATTGAAAGGGATTCCAATAAATCCTTATGAAAGTAATCAGAAACCATGGAATTCAATGTTTCATAATGGTACATTTTAACCTCTAAATTTCATGTTACATGGACCATACTTGTCTCATTTCTGTAATGCATATATGACCAGGTGATGTTACATTTATGGTTATGCTCCCAAGATATTTGTAGTTAAATTTAATGTTGCTTCACCTTTTCTAGGTGACTTTCCTTTTATGGGTTTCTTCTAATACCTATAAACCATGGTGTGAATGGTTCCAAGAAATTATTAACACTCTGATTTCACATGAGTGGGCCATTATTATTTATCCACAAAGGGGATTTGTATCAAAAAGGAATTGTATATGACTCATATAGAATACATACTGATGTGAGGATAGAATCTCATTAGGGATTTAGACCTACAAGGGAAATTATGGCTCCATAAAAAATAAAAACTAATAAAAATGGTATTAAGATTACATGGGGTATGGATCAATTAAGAGGTTGTGTCATGATAGGGTGTTTAGACTAGTGAGAAGCGTTTATAGGGAATATAGACCTGATAAAAGGATAAATGTTTTAGATATTTCTTCTGAACCACATAGATGAATCCTACATATCATTGGTAATTAAATTTTGATCCCACATATATTGTGTAAAATTGTTTAAAGTCATGTGATAGGCCCAATCAATGTAATTTTATGCCATGATGTTAAAAAATTAGTTTCATGAACTGTGTTACAATAAAGGATTGGATGGGGTTTATGCATGAGATTCCTATGTCTCTCCAGGAGAATATGATAGATGTAAGGGTGATTATTCAAATTCGGAACTATGTATATGGGTTGGGTGACACCAAAAAAATGTATTTTGAAATAAATTTTTTTGATAACTTTCTTAACATGAAACACTAAACATTAAGATAATTTTGACACACTATAAAAGTATTATTATTTTAATGTGATCATTATAACCTAGTAGGGAAATTTTTGAGTATGAATTTGTGTAATCACATTACAAATTATTACTAAAATTTCAAAAAGTAATGAATATGTAATTATCAATACATAATGAATAGGTAGTCAATTTTTAGTGAAGTTGTTTTATTTTAAAAAAATGCATTTTCTTAAAAAATGATTTTATTAAATTTTATGTTTGGAAATTATAATTATTTTTTTGGATTTTATAACATATATTTTTTAATATTATTTTATTTAAATCATAATATCAAAATTAATATTGGGTGAAACTGTTGGATAAATATAACCTGATTTAATTTTCAGTGAAAGAGAAAAATTCAATTTTTTCAAAATACTCTCATTTATTTTAATTAAACTATATAATTTAAGAGTCCCAATTTACATTGGATTTGGTATTAAATCTAAATATATCACATTTTATTTATAAAAATCTAAATAATAAAATTTTATTAAAAAATAATCATATTTTTTATATAATTTAATTTCTTTGCTTAAAATATGATGTTTTTTAGAAACATTTACATAATATTTTTCACAGTTCACTTAATATTATTTACCACTACTTCTAGAAATTAAATATTCAATAATGGATAATATATTTGGAATCAAAGGGTTCATGTTTTGTAAATATGTCCCTTTTTATTTTTTTCATTATGAATAGTAATTGTGGTAAATATTTGTCACATCAGATAGGGTAAAATGAATAAAACAGAGTTATGACTATGAGAGAAGGTCTCACAACCAACCCCACACATTACCATATGCCATTAGATGATATTAATTCTACCATTTCAATACCACATTTTAATATATGTAATATTGATTCCATTTACCATTGTCAATGACATTTAGATTATTTTAACAAAAACCCATTCCAAAATTCAACTCTATTGCTTTTTAGTTAATTTTATATGTTTAAATAGGGATAAAAATATTCTATGAGGGAATATTAATGTTTTTCTTAATAATAATAAAATTATATTTATAATTTAAATTTATTTTATATTTTTTTATATCTGTATAATTTTCATAAAAGCTTACATGACAATGACAATGTGATTTTTTATGAAATAGAAAAATCAATGTATATTATTTTAAAAATATTAAATGTATTAGTTATTGAATGAAAAATGGTGTCACAATAATTTAATGGTTAGTAGTATTCTATAATTTATAGTTAAATTGTTTATGTTTTAATTAATTTTTTATATTTATGTCTTTAAAGAAAAAATATATGAATAATAAAAAGTATATAAAGGGTATTTTATGACAACTAATATTTTATTAAATTATTTAAACATGAAAATATATTGATAGAGGAAGTGTATGGTTTAAAATGGATTAAAATTTCATTCTTTTACAAATATGATCCTTTTTTACGTTATATGTAAAATTATAACCCTTTATAAAGGAAAATGTTTTTACCATTGTAAAGGTTTAAATGAATTTTTAGGGCGTTAATCTAAGAGATACATGTATTTTTTCCATTGAACATTACAAAATCTTATTATATGACAATTTTTATACCTCGTACTATACCTAATTTGGTTATCCATCCATTTGTAATATTTATCTTGAGTTATACATTAATATAGTTTAAATGTTAATGAATTTCCAAGTGTACCATCTCTCCCAATTATAAATAGACAACCCTCCCCTCTCTTATTTACACCACATTGAGACTTATAGCTTAATAAAACATTTAAAAAACTCTCTATCACTTCTATATCTATTAATTAATGGTTTTTAGCTTTATAAAATACCATTCAAATGGTCCTTAATAAAATATGAAATGAAGAGAAAGTGAAGAAGATGCAATCATTATACATGTCCTCTTTCAATTTATTTCTTTTTCTATATCCATTAAATTTTTAGTATTCATAAAAAATAAATTATTTAATATTGTAATTATAATAAAAGGTAATTATTGTTATGGAACCTCCATTCTTCACACTATTTTTAATCAAATGAAATGTGAAAGTATCACACATGAATATGTGTTGGCTTCTGCCTCCACCTAGCGATATAATTCATTTTCCATCCCCTTTCTTCATGTATGGTTATTATGATGGATTTAATGTTTATATATGATATTTGTAAAATATTCATGATTTTATATTTATAATATCATATCATTCCTCTGACCTTTTCAACTGTTTGAAAATGAAAATGTCACATGTGTGTACCTCTGCACAACCACCTCTATGAAGTGATGTGATTCATTTTTTTATGTTCTACATGAATGGTAAGAAGGATATATTTTAATAATATATATATTATATATATGTATATATATAATATAATAGTGATTAGTGAAATCTGAATTATTATTTACCATAATTTTGTTCTAGACATTGAATATTGAAAAGAAACTTCATGCATACATATAGCCTACCATCTCCACGAATGATGTAATTCATTTTTATATCTCAAACTTTTATACATATTCATTAATATTTATATAATGAATATATATTATATTTACATCATGAATAACGTTTTGAGATAATGGAACATTAAGAGAGATATAAGGACATAAACTAATGAAATGAAACTGACCTGAAAAATGAGAGAGTTAACACTCTAAAATAAACTAGATAAATATATCCGACCACATCATGAGTCTCGTGATGATTAACTAGGAAATTAAGGTAACCTCAATGGAATAAAGATTTTATATGATAAAAAATTCCAATAATTTTATAATTTTCTTTAATGGATTTTTAATCTCTTATATGATTTAATGTGTTGGGTTTTCCTGAACTGTTTGGGTTCCCACTCACCCTCTCTAAGTGATTTTTTAATAAATAATTTAATTTTTAGTAAAAAAACTAATAGGTGATAATTTTTACAAATAATTATTAATAAGTGGGTTATGAAATATTATATTTTAATCATATTTTATTATATATATATGTATATAGTTCTTTTATATACATATAAAAGATTTAAATCTATTTTATTAGATGTTAAATGCACTTAGAAATAAATTCATACCTAAGGTAAGAGGTTTTTAAAATCAATTTTCAGTTTTTGGGTTATACATCTACTAGATTGAATATTTTATTACATTATTATGTGTGAAATTACCTTTAATTATATTATGTTTTATTTAAACTTGTTTTTTGTGGATTCACAGTTGTTGCATATAATTACTTCATTTATTAGTTCTCACTCAACGGTATGATTTTGATAAGGTATTTTCATCTAAATTTTACTTATATGATACACATATCATATACAACACTTTTTAATTTATATAGTGTATATACTACCCATAAGTTTATTTTATGATTCTTTAGATAACAATTATTGGTATTTATCTATCAATCAAAGGTTCTCCATTTCACGAAGTTTTGATTTTAATGTTACCAAAGTGTTAAGGGTTTATTTAACAATATCATCATTATTAAATATATTTTGGTTTTTATAACTATGAAGGGAATAATACGATCCATCTACTAAACACCATACATTTACCTCTTCCTTGATTATTCATGATATATTCTAGTAATAGTACTATTTCCCCCTCTTTGGAACATAAAATGAACGAGAAAATATTTTTAATAAAAACATTCTTCTTTCAACTTTGGTCAAGAAAAATATTGTACCATATCAAGTTTCTCTTTAAAATGTTTTCATGAATGTTTTTAATATTATATTCGGATCATTTAAATTAATTTTTACACTTTTTTATATTAACCAAAAATGTTTCAATAGAATATTCCTATCATTTTATGAATAGAGTACCATTGAAAATTTTCCAAAAATATAAATGAAATCATTGTTTTAATATAATTAAATTGAAACAAATTTCCCACTTTCATGATGGATCAATTTTCAGAATAAAAATTTTGATTTCTCAAATTGCAAATTAAAATAAATGTTTTTCTCTACTATTTTATTAATTAATTTATTTTTATATGAAATTTTTTAATGGAAAGAGTATTTTCTAGTTATCTTTTTAAATTACATTTATCTATATTTACAACCTTTGTTAAAGTTTATACTTTATTAATAATATATTATAATAATTCCATCCACTATCTTTCTCTCAATGGTTTATGATTAGATTAACTATAGAAAGTATTGGAATTCCATATGCACGTTCTTCTAATACATATATTTTTTGATTAAGAATGAATATTCATTATGTTCTATTTATGTAATTATATAATGAATGATTTTGAATTATTATGTGAAGGGTGAGGCCCAAAATTATATATCCCTTAGATGCATTGTTAGGTCTCCTAAGATAAAATATTTTGTGTATTTATCTGAGTCCTTACCCATTTTTGTAAGATATATTGGCATGAGGCCTCAACATCATGTATAGAATCTTCATAATTATGGATTACATCATTCTAAAAATAGTTATTAGTATCCTAGTGTTTATTTGAATAGTTATAACTTCATTGGATACGTTTTATTCTCTTGAAATTATTTATATTCCCTTTTTTGGTCATCTTTATACCTTACATATCATTTTTAATGCTCATGTTATTGATTAAATGTAATGTGTATTATGTTATTTACCATTCCATATTTATTATTACTTATTTAATAAAGATAAATTCCAATTTACATATCCCATACTAAATATATGATCTAATCCCTTTCATATGTTTCATTTTACAATATATCCCATTATTTTTTCTATGAATGTTATGAAAGAATACTCTATTGATAATAAAGTTTTTCTTAACGATAATTCTATTTTGTATTTTTTGTTTTCAAATGTAATGTAAGATTCAAGTATGTTTCTACTAATACTACTAGGATATTTGTCCCTTCATGTTGTGATATATTATATATAGTTCTAATTTAATAAAGTAACCACAGACTCTAAGATACAAGGGACATAGCCATTAGAATTGGTAATAGAGAATGTTTAATAGAAACCATTGTAACATGATTTTGGAAAACATATATTAGAGAACATAAACCTATGATATACATTGAGTATATTATTAATTTTATAACAATAACATATTGTTTTTATGAAGGTATAGATTATGTTGTTTTCAAATATATATCCTTATCAAGATACTACATGTTAATGTGGTATTAGAACATGAAAATCTAATGTGTAATAACCCTAAAAAGTGTAGGGTGAGTGTATTTCAAATATCATTCTTGTGCATGATGAATGCTACCATATTGTGCACATATTTTGTAACATCCTATTGATATTATTATGTTGAGTAACATATTATTGATGACCAATTATGAGGTATTTTAATAAATTATGAACATGAATGACATAGGTTAAACCGGAGGTCTCTTAGTTTGAAAAGCACATGTCATTAGTTTGACACCCAATAAAATATTTTCATGATTATATTCTTTCATGTTATTATTATTATTTTCCAGACTATGATAATATTTATTATTCAATGGATAGAACTAAAAGTAACTATGTTAATAATGATTGTTATAGAAAATAGAATTATTATCCCCCTAAACAATCAACTGAAACATGACAAAGAAGGTAAAAAATAATGATAATTTCTAATCATATATTTGTTATATAATTAGAAATATCATTATGGAAGAGTTTCTTAAAACAAATAATAATTGAAAATGTAATTTCATGGGAGTTTTATTGACAATTACCATTGGATAATAGAGATTTATATATCTATATGTTGAGAATGTGGTAACAAGCACTCAAGGTAATGTCTCAAATAAATGAGAAGGTGTTTTATGTGTAGAAAAGAAGTTTATATAAATAATATTTAATAAGGACAAATGAATGTGTTAATAGAGGGATATGATGATAATTATAAGGTACCATTAATACTTCAATGTATTACATGTGGTTTATAAGGGCATTTTCATTTCCCATTCTGTAATCCAAGGGATAAATCCTAGACTGAGGAGAAGATTATCCTATGGTAATTGTTTAAGTGAAAGGTTTGTAGTGTTTTTATATTTGGATTCCATAATTATCAGTTAAAAGTGTTATGATAATAATATTTAGGTTATAAGAATCATGAAGCATCAAAGGATTGTTCGAAATTAGTTTTTATTTAAGGATTTGAAAGCATATGTTGAATTGTATTAATAACCATGGAAAGTTATTCTGTGTTAAGGTGATTTTTCTAAAGATATAATGATTAAGGGAAATATAAAACATTTAATTTTCATGATATTTAGTTAATAATGGTTATTTGGTAAAGAAATAATCAAAATTCATGAATTAAATGTCATAGTATTGGTAACCATGAATTTAATTAGCGATTCGGTGAAAAATTGATTAAGGAAATCTTTGGTGAAAAAATGATTTAGGAAATATTTGAAGAAGTTTATTACATTTTTAAATTTTTTGGAATTTTCAATAGTCTGTTATTTTATTTTAAGAATATGGATTGTGTGACTTTTTAAATAATATATGTTTTCATCGAGGTTTTATGCTGATTAAAGTTATTAGTATATTTCATGGGGACATATGATAAAGCTATTTAAATTTTTTTATTATATTATAAGAAAATTTATTTTTTCTGGGGAATAATTTTTTCCAAGATAATTCACATTTTAGAGTTTTAAATTTGGTCAAACATATTTTTTGGAAATATTATGAAGGTTAATTTTTTTGGAATGGAATATGTTTAACTTCTTGGGTTATTGTTGATGTTTTAGAGGCTATATTATTATATATATCCATGTTGTATATCATGTTCTAGCCATGTTGGTTTTGATAAATATTTAGAGAAATAAGGAATATATTTCCTTTATTTTATAGTTCATATGATTCATTAAATGTTAATTTTAGTTCTTTAATAATGAAGAACTCATCTTGAATATTCATTCCATGGAATGACAGAGGAAGTGGAAAATCATTAATGAACAACCAAAGGATGGAATGATGCTAATGAAATTGAAATAAAGAACGTAATTATATTTTAATATTTTATATGAACAGATATGGAAATAATCCCTCAAATTTTGGAAATGTACATTGAATTAAAATGTTTATCAGTTCACAGTCATTTACTTTGAATTCAAGGTCTATTACCCCATTACTGATTTGTGGTTTTGTGTCCATTGACATTATCATGGACATATAATATATCACTATATATTAGTCCTTCTATTTTATTTTTCTCCTCCGTGAATATGATTTAACTTTAAAATTAATATAATTTTTTTATTTCAGGTAGCATATATGTTTCCCATGTTTTGTTTTCAAAATTATTTTAATATCCCACTATACAATTTGGGTTTTCAAAAATGATCTACCATTTGATGGTTGAGTTAAAATTATTATCATTTAATTTATTTAAGGGGGTATAATGTAACACCATAAAAATTTATTTTAAAATAATAATAATAACAATATAATGCTTAACACAGTACATCGAGCTTTATGTGATTTGCAATAAACAATTAAAATATTATTATTTAAATGTGACGGTTATAACCTTTCCTTTGAATTTGAAGGTATAAAATTAGTTACATAACTATAAATTATTTGTATAATGATACTACTGAATAATTGTTTTGATTAATAACTTTATAATAATAAATCACTTTTTGTGAAGTCATTTTATGCTTCAAAAATACATTTTCATTAAATATTATTTTGTTTGATTTTATGCAAGGAAATTATAATGAATTACTTGTACATTATAAATTTTACTTTATAAAATGAATATAATTTTTTAAATTATAACTTAAATATTATATTAGGTTTAAATATTGGGATTTTGCGGAAGTGATTGATTTTTTAGTGAATAATTAAAAATATTATTTTTTAAAATACTCTCGCTTATTTTCATTAAATGAAATAATTTGAAAGTATCAGTATAATTTTTATTATTTATAAAAGTAAAATATAAAAAAATTTATTTAAAAAAATTTAATTAATACCATTTTAATAAAAAATTCATTTTTATTTATGTTAGTTTTTATTCTTAAAGGCATGTGTGTCTAAAAATTTTTTTTATTGTGTTTTACCAATTTATGTCAAAATTAATTTTTTTTCACTTATAGAGATTAAATATTTAAAAATGGATGCCATATTTGGAATCATGATGTTCACATTTGTAAAATATGATAATATTTTTTTTTCATTAAAAATAGTAAATGTGGTAAATATTTTTACCTCAGAAAGGGTAAAAGGATTAAAATAGTGTTAAACTATGAAAGAAGTACTCAAAATAAACAAAATAACATACATGTATTTCCTTAATTGGGTGTTATTTGACCATAGATATAATAATGGTAATATATGTAATATTTTTTCTATCTACCCATAATAATGATATTTATATTATTTTAAGTAAAGAATATTCAAAAAATTCCACTCTCGAACTTTTTAAATTTATTTTTTAAGTTCACGTAGGAATAAAAATAGTTTTTGAATGAATAATAAATGGGTTTTTATAATAGAAAAATTATATTTATATTTTTTTTTATTTTTAGAAATGGAATAATTTCCATAATATCTTACACGTCTTTGATATAGTTCTTGAGAAAGAAGTATAAGTCAAAGTAAACAAGTCTAAAATAATAAAAATTAATATTTTTTGATAAATTATAATTTAATGATAATTTTTTGATAATTTTAATGTATAATATATTATTAGGTAGTTTATATTTTAATTAAGTTCTAATCCACGTGGGTTTAAAGTCAAGTTAAATAAATAGTGCCAAAAATGACAATAAAGCTATTTTAAGAGAATGATATTTTAATAAATTATTTAAAACTCATAAAAATGTTTTAATAGGACAAGTATAATTTTAATTGGGAAAAAATATCATTAACTGGATATTTAATGGAAATTTTTACCTTATAAGTAATAATATAATAACTTAATGATGAAATCTTTGTTACCTATCATAATGTTAGAAATGGTTTACCAGGGAGTTAAACCAATATATAAGGGTATTTAATACAAGAAAAATATTAAAAATCATATTATATATCAATAATTAAACATCATAATATCCCAACATCGATTCTCTATACATTTGGAATGATATATATTGTGTATCATAGTATTATATTGTAATAATTGGAGAAATTCCAATTGTTTCATCTCTGCCGCTTATGAATGGGAACCCATACACTTTCTTCATTATTCCATAATGAGTGTAATATATCAACCACGACATACCCCATTATCTCCATATAATCCATATATATTATTTAGAGGAGAATTTTCTGTGAAAATATCATTCTAAGGGTTCATAAGAAGGCATCTAATGGAGGCCTATAGAAGAGTACATATTCGTCCTAATTGACCCCATTCAAGTTTTTATCACTATATTAAATTTAAGATATTAATAAAAAATTATATGTATCCTAAATGTTATAAAATTTTATTATTATTATTTAACAAACAATATCCACATTTTTTTAACAAATTGGATGGGAAAAGTATCACTTATTTGTATGTGTGGACTACTGCCTCCATGTAGTGATACATTTAATTTTCCATCACCATAATGAATGGATGGTTATTATTGTAGATATAACATTAATATAGGATATTTATGAAATTAATATTTATCTTAGTTATAAAATCACATATTATTTCATACCATTGCATATATTGGGAAATGATAACATCACCCATGCGTACGTGGATACTACCACCACAATAAAGAAATGTGATTCATTTATCATTTTTATTTTATATGGATGGTAATAATTATAGATTTAATAAAAATATTTGATATATTGTAAATGGAAATAATTTTATATTTGTTAATTTTTATTTACTTTTCTTTCATTCCATCTTTTGCAAAGTGAAAATGATGTTCATGCGTACTTACGACCTACCATCTTCTTGAACAATTTAATTTACTTTTCTCTATCTAAATTTTATGGATTATTTTAAAAATTTATATAATAATTATATATGATATTTATATAGTAAATTAAATTTGGGATATGATATATTTATGCTCCGTAAGCCCGTATCGAAACTTCAAAACATAAACATACATGAAAAAGCACATAGTTATGACTCAAAAATTAAAATTATAATACATAATTATAAATATAAATGGATTAAAATTAAAAATTACTATGAAATAAATACTCACTAATTGCATCGAGTAATGGTAATAATAAAATGTAATTTATTTTTTAATTTATCATATATAAAATGTGTGTTATATTGATTTTACATACATATACATAATTAACATATTTTATATACAATACACAAAGACACATATTTATTTAATTAATTTAATATTTATTTAATTTATTAAAATTTTGTTATTCATTTATAATTTCATTAAAACGTGATAGATTTAGTATTTCATGTATTTAATCAGTAATTATTTTAAATATTATTACAGTCATGTACTAATTCATTTTTAATTTTTTTATTTTTTATTTTTATTTTTTTTGGAATTCTATCAGTTTTATTTATTTATTTATTTATATTTGTTTACTGTGTTTTATTACTTTCAATATGTGTTCATATTTATTTCAATATATATCCATATATGTTTAATATTTTTTATTTTATTAATAAAACTTATCTATTTTTTCATATTGTTAGTGACCTAGTTTTTAATTATTCAATTTCACTGATTTTTAACATGCATGCACAAAAAATTAAATATTAATTAATAAGGATTAAAATATATGTGTAAATAAATATTTATAAATAAAAATATTTATAAATTTATATTTACTATAATATACCTCAATATATTTATAATTATAATTAAATACATATTACTTTTTAAATAGTATTTTGATTTTTATAAATAAATAATTACATATATTTAAATAATTTTAAAATCTATTATATATACGTAATAATACAAATATATATAATTATGTAAATATAAAAAATATTTTTTATAAGTATTTATATATTTATAAATAAAGAATTATATATTTAAACAGTTTTAAAATTATAATAAATATATTTTAAAAATTAATATACTCACTATATATATATATATATATATATATTGTAAGGACCCGACCCCAGTTGCCTAGATCCGGTGCCTTATTTTATTACGTTGGCATACATACAAGGAATACGAATCCCGAAGGACCAAGTAGTTTAGTATTATTCGAAACAAGATACATATATAAGTTTAACATTACATATGGAAAGGAAAAACAACACTAATTTATTCCACTAGAGTCATCATGTCTCCTAGATTATGCTTGCAAGTCCTTCATAAATTACTTATTCATGTCCTGAGAAAATGAAACATAAGAAAGGGGTGAGATCAAAAGCTTAGTAAGAGTAAGCAATAGAACGAAAGATAATATAAACATTAGACATGGTGAATAATTGAAAACACATGCCTTTTATAATAAACTTGAACACATTATGGTAGGAATATGAGCTGAGTAAATAATGCCATAATAAAACATAATCATGTGTATTCTACTAGTCGAATAACCACATGAAATTTCAACTAATAGTTTCATAATGAGGAAAGTGCATATGCCGGGCATTCTGAGACATTTTGTCATGGCCTCGGCCAAGATGTCCAGTGATTAAGGCCTCAGGCAAAATCCATATCACATTGGGAATGGCCTCGGCCAATTCCACGTCTAGTTGTCTCATGAGACCTACTGATTCATCGAGGGGATATAGTGGGCCCCAACCATATCCTAATAATTCCAATAAATTCCTCATATGAGAGGGGATAAACATAAACAAAAAATACATTCATATTGAAACTATCATATGAAATGTAACTATCTTTCCCCAATCATTAAACATAAATCACTAACCATTCAGAATAATATGGTGAATGGTTTTAGGATATATCATCCACAAGAGAGTTATTAATAAACCATTAAATCAAATATATTAGATGACTTCATAAATTATTAAACCCAATAATACCATGGAATCAACAAGAGTGTTGAATTAGATGAAAACACTCTTATAAAATCATTAAGCAATTCTAGAGATAAATACTCTTTTATTTTGAAAAGAAGAGTTCTTTTGGAAAAGTCTTTGTATAAAACTATAAGTGAAGTAATATATTATTTTCATAATAAAATGAGTTATTTTATAAAGATAATGGTTTCCAAAAACAGATTATAGAGTGCCCTTGAAAATAGGTATGAATTTAAGAAATTCCCTCGAATTGGGTTTGTATTTTTGAAACAATTTTGAAAGATCCTTTTAAAATTCATGACTATCCATAAAATAAGGAAGGATTATGGTTTGTAAACATATATATGATACTCACACAGAACATATTATGAGTAAAAAACAATATATTAGAATTACATCGAGGTAATTAGACAATGAAAGTATCCCAAATGAAAGTGGAAGTTTGGGTGGAAAACCCCTTTTCACTTTGTAATCAAAAAATTCGTATGCCCAAAAAATTAATAATAAAAAAATTATAGATTTAATACCTTGAAGATAAATATATTAATGATATGTGAATTCAACGGTCAGTATACATACACCATACAAAAGTATTAGTAGTGAATATGGAAAAGCTCATGAAAATGGAAGTGAGATGAAGAAACCCTTACCTTAACTCCAAACATGTTCCTCTCTCAAACATAAGATCATGGAATATGAAATTATACTTATTAATAACATATTTAATAACCTATTATAAATTTATTTAGTTTATCATAATTCTGTTTAGTTCATTTATTCTTTTATTTCTAAGTTACTATATTGAATTTCGTTGTTCCAGTGTGTTTGTTTTCTTTATTTTCTTAATCGGTTCACTTGTTTTTAAGTAATGGAGTTCATGTGGAATGTTTATAAATATCCAAGATTTGAATTTATATATTATTAATGAACATAAATAATTGATAATGGTCATATCAGTCATTTTTTTACATGGAATGATGATGAATCATTAGATGACAACCACTTCTATTATTTGGCGGTATTTGGAATATTATGAACTATTTTTGTCATATAACATAATTATATATAAATTTTCTGGTTCCTGAATATTAATTAGGTTATAACACATATATTATAGTCTGGATCAACCATAAATATTGTTTCATGACCAGTAATGTGGAATAAATTGAAGAATGAATCTTCGTCATCCACGAAGGCAATAAATTGTAACCTCATGGATGTTGATTTCGTTTATAAAAATAAAAGGGAGGTACTAAAATTATTTATGATGGTTCTTCCATTCACATGATATAAATCCATTATATAGATGTTTCTAGAGTTATCATGGTCGTTTGGATATAATAGGTGAGGAGAGGATAACAAAAGTAGAAAAATTGTAATAAAACCAAATGAGAAAGAAGGGTTCTTTTACTCTTGAAATAACCTCCCTAAAAAACTCTTTAAGGGAAGGGGTTTTGGTCCTTTGGAAAGACTAGAAGATTTTTGCATGTGGGGAGATACTAGGGAAGTGTAATTGGGCATAAATTTGAGGAGCTTCAAGTCATAGAGAATTGAAGAGAAGAGGGAGTGGTTAGGGGTTTTTATAGTGGAGGAGAGGAGTAAAGTTTAGAATATTTAATTTATTATTTTATTATTTCCCTCAAGACAACCAATAGTGTTGTTTCTTATGAACCCTAATAGTAATAAGTGCATGTGAGTTCGAACCAAGTGGCCTTGAATCACTTGTGATGTGATGAATAGTGTATTTAACTAATAATTTGTATATACAGTATTTTATCTCATTTCCCTATTCATCAATAATTCTAGAATTTCAGAAAAATCACAAAAATTCACCCCAACCATTTTTCGATGTGTAGAATTCAAAAGTGAAATCCATTTTCCAAAAATAATTTTTTAAATATTATTAGTTTAATTTTTAAATAAGGTCACAGTTAATTCGAAAAATAACAATCTTGATGGGTAATTAGTTTTATGTGACATTGAATAATTAATTAAGATCCCATTATCATATTTCCTTAAGAAAATAAAATAATATTATTATTTACTATTAATAAGGGTGATATTACTATTCATATTAATATTAATATTACTATTCATGAGGGTATGTTACTATTCACCAAAAACCATGTTTGTTCTATCAAACTCCAAATGACTTACTGAACACAACTATGTATATCGGATTTTTGAAATTCACATTATAGAAGTGAAAAAATCAGGTTTACTTGGATAGGTTATAACAAAGTGGTTTTTTAGAGTCTTAGTGATATATGCATTCAATAATAAATGTATTTGAAAATTCTTGGGGTGTTACATATATTCATTATATATATTATTATTATATATATATATACACTTTTTTTTATTTATAATTATAATTATAAATATTTTATCAGCTCTTAAGTAATAAGAAATGATAAAATTAATCTTTATCTGTGTTTTTTGGAAACCATGATAAAATTTTCCTGATCTATGCTAAGAACCCAGGTAATCGTGAACCAGCCATGATATTAGAAGCATTCCATACAATCCACCTACTAACGACACTCCTCCTCGAAGAATCCAAGCACGAATAAAGGTACAAACAATTTCAATGCTCGAATCTAAGGCTTGAATGATTAATGGGTCAAAAAAATTCCTTACCCGAAGGAATTCCATGATTGGCGATATATCTAATTTCTCTCAGCTGATTCAAATCTTCATCCTAAGGTATGTTAATTTATATTTCACCCCACTCGTTTATTTATTTTTTGAAGATATCAATTTTTATTATTTTTATGATCATTATTTCCAATGCTACCCATGATTTCCATCAGTTCACCCTTGATTTCATGTACCACTACACCCCTGACATTTTCCACTATGTCCCCCTAGATTTAAGAATCTATGGGGTGCCTTTACTATTCCTAGTTCCAAAGCACCTCTTGAGTTGGAGCTCAAGGCATTTGCCTTTATCATTCCTTGATGAGGTCACACCGCCTCACTAGTGGGGAGGTGCACTTGGTGTTCCTCACCATACCTCCCGCTAATATGCAATATGGTGTGAACAATTGAAAAAATGAAAAAATATAATATATAAATTGAAACTGAATCAATTAAGTATCCTCTAAAAATATTTCTTACTCATCGTCATTTTTTTAAACAAGTGTAAGTGGGTTATAGTAATGAAATATTACTAATATTGAATTTATAATTGACCATATACATTTTTATGTCTCAATGTAGGTATGAATTCTATTTTAATGAAAGTAAAATGTTATAATTATATATTATGTTATAAAATATACAATTTACGTAGAAATTATACAGCTTTAATTTTTTGGGAATGAATGTTTTACACGTGAATTCTCCCCTGATCATCTAATTAAAATGGAATTCATTTTTACTTTTTTATATTTTGTTTGGACATTTTTATTTTGATTAAGATTCAAAATTTTATTTCTTGTACATAATATATAAATATTTTATTTTCCACTTACTAATTTATGATTCACATTTTGTGATGTATCAAAATTATTAATCATGTAGATACAATTGAATTTTATGTCGATTCTCTTTAAATCTATGTCTTTTAAAATATATTATTTGTGCTCAATGATTTAATTAGTTGACATATGAAATAAAAGTGAACATCTATATTAAATTTCATTAATATTTTGAACATCATAATTATATATTCCAATAATTATAAATTAATTGGATTTTATGTTATTGATATATATTTTACTTCAATATTTAAAATTAAAGTTTAAATGTATCATTTTTATGTTAGTTCATTTTTATATACATAGTTACTATTAATTTTAAAAATTATTTTCATTTTTTAATTGGAAATTGGTAATTACAATTTTTATATTAATTAATTAAATAATTTATATTAAATTATAAAAATATTTAGTCATGATTTTTTTATTTACTATGCCTAATCACATGAAAATTTATTAATATATAAAAACT
Source organism: Viscum album (assembly GCA_963277665.1). Lineage (NCBI taxonomy): Eukaryota > Viridiplantae > Streptophyta > Magnoliopsida > Santalales > Viscaceae > Viscum > Viscum album. The sequence goes on along the minus strand of OY728163.1, from coordinate 263,356,424 downwards.
TCTTTAATGAATATATTTAATGATAACAGCTGAGTGAATTTAAAGAGAAAAATCAAAGATTATTAAAGACTATATATATATATATATTATATGATCAATATTTTAAAAACACTAAAAGGGATGAAATTAATAAATGTCCATGTTGATATTGTGCTAATCGACATTATTGATATTGAGATACCATGAATGGTGTAATTATCTCAAATGATAGGCATTATCTATTTTAGATAATAGAACAGAGTACAATTTTCATCCTCATCATCTTCATCTCCCAAACAATTATTATTTAAATTCATTGATTGGGACTCATCCATCATCATTTTTATGTTTATTGTACTATTATAAGAAGTATTCATCCCATGGATGACTACTGTTGACAGTATTTCAAAAAACATAGTTGCTCATTCACAAGAGATACTAGATGAGTGTCAAAAAAACAAAATATAGACATAAATATTTAAGAGATGATGTTATGATGATGATATTTTTCTATAACATTTACCTTTGGATGATATTATTGGAAAAAACCTACCGTAGTGGATTAATTCTTTTATTAAATTCAATTACATGTTTTCCTCAATGGAATCTAAAATTATCAAAAGTAGTTAAATGTTGGGTTTTATTTATTATAATTTTCAATATCATTCAACTTTGATAATGAATATCTTATGTGTAATTAATTATTTAGTAAAACAATTTATAATTTTATAAACCTATTAGGATTAATATGAATAGAATATCGATGCGCACACATCATTTTGCAAAAGAGTATGAATATAATGTTAAATATTTCATCGAGTTTGAAATAGAGAAGGCAAACAACCCTTCTCAAATGTTTTTTACATTTCTATGTTGTTATTCATGAAATTTTAGTATAGAATAGAAGAAAAAACATTTTATTTTTCACAAAATACATTAGAGCAATAAATTATGAACTAAAAATGGTTAAAATAGAACATGGACACTAATTGGGATGAGCCGATGGTTTCAAATCATTTTTAATGAATAATTGTGTAATTGGTGATGGAGATCACATTGAAGAAATGATAATATAAATTTAATATAACCTTCCTAATTTTTCGATGTTTTTTAAGAAGATATATAAGTATGATAAGAGACGATTATATAATTTTTATACTAAATACATGACATTTTATGTTGTATTGAAGTTACGTAATTTGAAAGTAGGTGGTAGATGGAGTGACACCACCTTTACAGAACTAATTGGTCTACCAAATGATATGATACCAAAACAAAATTAACTACCATCTTAAACTTATAATGAAAAATGAAGTCTATGTTCAATGGTCTTGATATCCTAAAAAATACATGCATGTTGATATGAATGTATATTTTTTCTCAAGGACCATAAACCCCTCATAAAATGCCCTATGGGTGGCAGATATCAAAACAATAAAAAATTAATCAATTCCATCGAAATATGTCTCATACTATCCTTTAATTAAATGATTTAGATTGATATATAGATTTCAGGATACTGTGATACAATTTATATGGAATTCATTTATAATAATTAAATATGGGAACCTCCTTCATCCAATAGATTCTCATCATTGGAATAAAATTGATTATGATAATCTTGAATTTGGAAAAGAGACAAAAAAATTCATATTTCCTTATTTATAAGTGGAAGAAATTATTTTGGTGAAATAATTAGTACTAACATTACATGGCCTATAATGTTGATAAATTATAACTTGCTCCCAGGATTATGCATGAGTGAAAATAGATTAAGTTATCTTCTCTTATTTTTAGATATATGAAACCTGGTAATGATATTGATGTCTATTTGGATCAATTGATTGATGATCTAAAATTGAGGTGTGATACATGTGTTACACTATACAATGATTATAGAAGTGAAGTATTCACAATGAGTTCTATATTGTATGGGATAATAAATTACTTCACAACATATGGATATTTTTTAAGCAATAACATTAAAATAATATTATAGTGTCACATTTGTGAATAAGGAACATAATTTGTTCTTTAAAATCATTCCTTAAGGACTATGTCTTTCATAAATCAGAAATTTTTACATCGATGACATAAATTTTTGAAGAATACCATAAGTCATATTTTGGCATTATCGAGTAGTTATAAAAGTTGAGTTACACAAAATTTCATTTTTTGTGTTTTCATTATAAATGGTTGAAAATATGAATGCAGTGAAAGTTGATGAAATGGGATCCATGAAGGTAAATTTTAGTGTGGACGGGTAAAAGTTTGAGTCGTTCATAACATAATCCAATGTAGTGAAATTATTTTTCATATCATATAAATAAAACATGAATTGGTTTATTTTATTGATTTCAACTAAAATAATGTTAGGTAACATGAAAATTCAACCAAGGATTACAATTTCATTCAGAGATCACAATTAGTTCATGTCTATCCCAATATAGAAAATGTGATGTACATTATAGTGGACTCCATGGAGGGGATTTTAATTCTTGAGGAACCAAATCCATAAAACCATTAAAAAAATGATCAATAAGAACGTAAGAGTGTTTTTTAATATAGTATGTTTTTAAACATAATATTATATGTTATGTATTATATTAACATAATATAAATTAAATATTTAACTACTCATACAAATAATATATTCTTCACAAGATGATGATCCCAATCCAGTTGAATGATAAACTATAATAAATCAAATACTTTCGAAATATGTAAAGGTAATGTTGAAATTTACTTTCTATATTTGACCAAAAAAATTTATAATGAAATATTGATTTAATTTTCCTTATTAATCATAGTTATTTTTCCTTATTAAATATTTCTATATATCATTCTTATTTTTCTGCACCTAAACATCAAAAAACATCTTCTACCTCATAAAATTACCACCCCTGTAGTATTGTAATTTCTCACTTTCCTTCAAGTTACCTCTACAAATCATTCATATATTCAATCATGATTTTTGAATATTAAGATCATTATCCATAGATTTAAGGTATTTTTCTATATTTATGTTTAATTTATTTCATTCTAAAATTTCTCAGAAAAGAATTGTATTCTTATATAGGTGGATTCATTTGTTCAAGTTGGGGTAGTTCGTTAGAAGCTGTTTATACACGAGAAAGATTAGTCTTCATGGTGGAAACTAAGATAATGAAAAAAGGAAATGGGTCAAGAATGTATTAAACCATCCATAAAATGTTAATTCTTATTAAAAAATTAATTAATTTTTGAATCATTTTTTCTAATATTTTTATATGAATTTCAATATCATTTTTATCTAATAATTATTTTGTGATTTTACAGATGTTTTGGGAATTTATATTTTCACATTTACATTATTTTAGAATATTTTTATCTATATTTCATTCATGTCATCCGAAAAACATCGATATACTTATTCTCCCTAAAAAAATTTCACCACTTTAGTGTTGGAATTTATCCCATTCCTTCATGTTCCCTCCACTACTCAGTCACCATGTTTTTTAAAGAATGAGACATTTTTTTTAAATGAAAAGTCTTCATTTCATAAAAATAAAATAATTTACAAGAGTCTAAACTGATACTTTCTAAAAAAACATAATTCCAATATAAAAATATATAATTAGGAACATAAATAAAGAAAATAAACTCAATAATTGACACCCACTCATTTTCTAGTCCATTTGCAAATTTTTTTTATAAATAATGAGTTATGATGTAATTAATTGGAGAAAGAGACTCCAAGAAACTCATCTATCTGAATGTGAGCATCCAAGATAATTGAATTATACAGTATTTGATAGTCAACGACACACTTTTTGAGTAACATTCAATCAAAATTTTTAACTATATGTTCCTTTGATTCAGTTCAACTGCATTAATGTACCCAAGTATTTTTGTATCCAATGAAGTGGAATTACCACAAGGAGCACAAAATGAGCCTAAAGGTTTTCATATATATTCTTTTAAGATTTAAATATATCCAATAAGACTTTGGTTTCCTCTATATGCACCATCATTATTTTACTTTTTCCATCCAAGAAAAAGAGAGATCTAAAATAATTCTATGGTACCATGAAGAGTTTGAAAATTACATACAATTTGAAATAATTTAATAACAAAAAATCATGTATAATGTTTTCAAAATACTCATTTTGATGTATATTTTCCCCTTTAACAATAGTAATAATATATATAAAATCATATTGTAGATTCAATTGAACTCAATCACGAATGAACATATTTTTGATACTTCGTATGATGTGAATTAATATAATATAAACTACAAGAATTATATTATTTATTTTTTGGGGAAATATATAAATGAAATCAAGATTCCAAGTGACCATATATGTGAATTAAATGAGGGAAATAAAACAGTAAAAGGTCAGCATTAGAAGACCACAATTTAGAGGTAGTAACACATATCAAAAAAGTTAATCAATGTCATCCCAATGTTGATTGCACATAACACGTTTTAAAAAAATTACAATACCAACAAGTTATTGGAAAAAATCCAGAAGAAATTTAGAGTTAAAAAATACTCCATTCAAAAATAAAATGGTATTGAAGAATCAGTGTTTTATTGAAGTTCTGAATCTTGTAATTACTCTGATTCAAAATAGTTTTATATAGAAATATTTTAAAGATAATAAACCATTAATAGTGTGTTACCATTCAAGAATTTCATATCCATTGATGAAATTATAATTTGAAACAACATCATTGATCTTAGTTGGAATATCCAGGTACCGACCTGCTCCGTAAACTCAACCACGATCAGCGTTGTCCCTCGTCTACAACCAACACAACGTAGTGCGGGCATAGCCCATGCAGGGGTGAGTATAAGATACTTAGTAAGGACCCTGAGACCCCCTAAGGTCTCCCAAAATCCACAAACGATAATCCATAAAGGAAAGATACAAACACGAAGTAACATCCGGTACTACTTAGGTATATGCCCATACATATACCTAAGTCATCAATTCTCGTTTGGGTCCAACATCCGAGCGCAAGTACAACCCAGTCCACATAGGAAAACACAACCCATTCCACACAGGAAAGAAAAACGTAATCCACACAAGATATCAAGTCAATCATATTGAATATAAGGATTGAAAGTCAAGATACAACTCACACAGGTATACTTCTTCGTATGACGATAGAGATGATCAGATATAGCCACTGATTCATCTAAGCCGTCAGACCCACAAAGGATCGATAGGTACTAACCCCCACAATGACGCACAAAGGACCTTAACCACATAGGATCGATAGGTAACTAACCCCCGCAATGACCCACACAGGATCGGACCCACACAGGATCTGTAGGCGCTGGCCCACACAGGACCGCTAAGCGCTGACCCACACAGGATCTGACCCACACAGTATCGGTAGCACTGATACACATAGGATCGCTGAGTGCTGTAGTCGTCGCCGTCGAATCCATGGAGGATTTCTGCACAGTCGTCATTGTCGTCGCAGTCGCAGCCAGCTCTAGGGTTCCCGCACACAGCATGCTCGTTCGGGAGGGTCCGCTCCACGAGCTGAGGGACTGATACATCAACTGATACATAGTCCGGAGTTGATGTATCCAAATTTTCCTTATCGTCAACAGGAACTTAACGTCGCAGATGGCACATCAATCGGATGCCCGGTCTGAGAGTTATTGGCCTTTTCGTTCCAGGGGCCCAGTTGGTTTTTAAGTCAAAACCAACCCGACCGTACTCCAACTGCATCCAAACCTCGAGTGGAATAAGCCAAAAGGTCCGTCTCACTAAGAGTAATCCAACAAAGTCGAAGGCACGTCAATCAGACGTCCGGAGCTCATGTTATAAGCGTTTCCGCTCCGAGGGCCCGGTTGGTTTCGTGTACGAACCAACCCAGCCGAACCCAAAGTACTCCGAAACCTTTAGTGTAATATACCGAAACGAACATCTAGATCCAAGGATCGCATAGCTATTGAAGGTGCGTCGATCGGAGGCCCGTAGATCACGTTATGGGCAACATACCGAAAGAGGTTCGGTATTAGGGGGTTCGGGCCTGGCCCGATACTCCCAGGGTCGCCCCGAACCGGGTCGACCCGAACTGGGTCTGGGTCTGGCCCACTTGGGCGTGGCCCGGCCTGGGTGGTATGGTCAGGCGGCTCGGCCGTTTCGGCCGAGCAGTGCGGGGTGGCACGCTGCCCCCGCCAGCGAGTAACCGCGACCCCATAGTGGGCCGCTCATTGTCAACGGATGCGGCCGAGCGCCGCGTCCCGCCTCATTCAGTCACGCGCGGTCGCGGGACCAGCGGCCCATCCCAGCGGTGTCTCGGGCGCCGCTGCCTCCTGGTGGTCGGCCGGTGCTGGCCCCCGCCTCCGGCCGTCGGCGCCACTGTGGCGGCGAGGCGCGCCGGCGGAGTGCTCCGCGGACCACCGAACGAGCTCCGGTGGTCGTATTTTCCTGCCGTCTTCGCCATTGGCCCTCCCGGGACCCATCCTTCACTGCGAGGACCTCACAACGCCCGTGCAACCTGCTTCATTTTTTCCCGCCAATCCACACACCAAGAACGAAGAGACGGTGGGTTCAGACTTGTTCATTGGTCTTCACCCACCGCATTAGCGGTTTCAAAAGGCTTCCAACAAAATTTTAAACATAAGCCAAGGGTATAAATCACAATGATTTAATTGAATCAAAACCCATACCTCAAGCGCCGTCGAGCGAGGGTTCGTCGGGGAAGAAGGCATCGCGGAAGGGGGATCGTCGCGTCGTGGAGAAGGAACATCACGGAAGAAGCATCGGGGAAGAAGCATCGTTCGCGTCGCGGTACACGGCGTCTCGTAGTCGATCTCCGAGGATTTGGAGTTCTTCATCGAAGATCAGTGCGTTCTTCACATTCTTCGCGTTCTTCGCGTTCTTCATGGAAGAAGAAGGCTTTTCTCAAAATCCTCTCCACACAACAAGTTCCCACTCAAATAAAATAAGTGTTTGTCTTATTTTATTAACATTAAAACCAAGCCTCTGAAATTCAAAAAAAAAAAGAAATGATCAATTAATTGAGGAGTTAAAAACCGCCCAATTAATTAGACGTTTAATATCCAGATTAAACTCAAGAGTTTACTTCATAAAGAAGGGGGGTGCGGGTGTGTTACTTAAGAAGAAAAGAAACGGTGGGGATCATGGGGGCCCACCTCAAAAATATCCTACCAAGTGGGTAGGATATTGTGGGTCCCACATCATCCACTTAACATAGGTTAAGCGACTTAAAATAAAAATTGGTTGTGCCACTTTTATTTTATTTCTTAACATAACCCCAAAAATTAAAAACCACAGCTGATCAAATGCAACTCCGGAAAAGATGTTTCTAAGCAAATAATGGTGCTGCGATTCCATCGGTGCCCTCAGAATTTGATTCCAAGCATTGGTTCAAAAGTTAGAAAAACCCACTCATTCGTTCACTGAAAGTACCCAAGCTAAACTTCGGAAAAAGATTTCGGGCCTCGGAATTAGGTGCTGTCAGAAACTGTGTTCTTGTAAAATTCCCAAGAAAATTAAGAAAAAAATTTCATTGAATTTTTAGGGTCTTTAAATCACTCCCACCTCAGGGATTTACGTCCCCATAAAGATACATAAAAAACTAGGGAATAAAATGTGGGTACTGAGCACGCATCTGAGCCTCCCGCTCCCAAGTGCTCTCCTGGAGGTTCCCGTGCGGCCATCTGATGTGCATTAGAGGAATCGACCATCCATGTAGGACCCGCACATGTCGATCCTCAATCTCCACCGGGACCTCCGCAAAATTCTCCCCATCATCAACGTACAGCTCCCCATGGTCAATGATATGCATCGGGTTGTGCACATATCTCCTCAGCTGAGATACGTGGAAGACGTCGTGCACCAGGTGTAAATGAGGTGGTAGATCCAGGCGATAAGCCACCTCGCCAATCCTACTGAGGACCTGGAAGGGTCCGATTAAGCACGGAGATAACTTCCCGCCTAATCCAAATCTCTATAATCCACATCGAGGTGAGACCCACAAGAAGACGTGGTCGCCATCCTCGAACTCCAGTGGCCTCCGCCTCCAGTCAGCATAAGTCTTCTTTCGGCTCTGAGCTGTCCTCATCTGCTCCTGGATGACCTGGACCTTCTCTGTCATGGCCTGGACCATCTTAGGTCCCACAAGTGCTGACTCCCCATGGTCTGTCCAGCACAGAGGATATCTGCAAGGTCGGCCATACAACGCCTCGTATGGTGCCAACCTGATGGTGGAGTGGTAGCTATTGTTGTACACGAACTCCACCAAGGGTAGGTGGTCCTCCTAGCTGCGACCAAAGTTGAGGACACATGCGCAGAGCATGTCCTCGAGTGTCTGAATGGTCCTCTCCATCTGACCATTTGTCTAATGGTGAAAGGTGGTGTTCAGACGTAGCTGCATCTCGAACTCCTCCTGCAACCCCTTCTAAAGATGGGAAGTAAAGAGTGCATCTCGATCGAAGACGATAGATGATGGCACACCATGAAGCCTTATAATCTCTTGAACGTAAAGACGTCCCATTCTCTCCACTGAGCCCTACTCTTTGATGGGTATTAAGTGTGCCGACTTGGTGAGTCTGTCGAAAATCACCCAAATGGAGTCGTGACCTCTGGAAGTGTATGGAAGTCCATTCATGAAGTCCATATATATGATGTCCCACTTCCACTCTGGGTCCTCCAAGGGCTGTTCCAAGCCTGCTGGTACCTGGTGCTCTGCCTTCACCTGCTGGCAGGTGAGGCATCAAGAAACGAAATCTGCCACAACCTTATTCATGCCCGACCACCAGGGCTGTCATTTGAGATCTTGGTACATCTTCACCACTCTAGGATGTACTGCCAAAGGGGAAGTGTGAAACTCTCTAAGAACCTCCTATCGTAAAGAAACTGGTACTATGGTACGTCCTCTGTAAAGGACGTCGTGCTCTCCTCCAAAGGAGAAACCATCAGGTTCCTGTCCTGAGGATATCTGTGCACGCCGCGTCTCACAGTCAGCGTCCCCATGTTGTGCCTCTCTGATCCGCTACAATAGTGGAGGAGTGACTGTGAGTGACTGAATGAAGGCTGCTCCATCTCTATCCATGAAGGATATCTTCAAAGCGGCTAGCTGCTTTGTCGCCTCCCCAAGTAGTTGAATGCCCGTCCTCCTGCTGAGAGCATAGGCTACTACATTCCCCTTCCCAGGAGTATAGATTATATCAAAGTCATAGTCCTGGAAGAACTCAAGCCATCGCTGCTGTCTTGGGTTCAGGTCCTTCTGAGAGAAGATGTACCTCAGACTCTGATGGTCAGAATAGACTGTAAATCGCTCGCCCATCAGATAGTGTCACAATTTCTTCATAGCGAAGACCACTGCTGCTAACTCCAGGTCATGGGTAGCATAGTTATGCTCATGAGGCCTCAACTGACGTGATCCATCGGCAATCACTTCCCTCTCCTGCATCAGGACACATTCGAGTCTGGTCCCTGATGCATCACAGTAGACTACGTACCCTACTCCCTCCTCCGACAACCTCAAGATAGGTGCGCTGGTTAATCTCTGTCTCAGCTCATCGAAGCTCTGCTGACATCTATCGGACCACACAAAGAGTTTCCCCTTCTTCGTAAAAGCTGAGAGTGGTGCCGCAACTCTGGAGAAGTCTGGCACAAATCTCCGGTAGTACCCAGATAGTCCCAAGAAACTCCGCACCTCCGTCACGCTCCTGGGTGGCTCCTAAGATAGCACTGCCTCGATCTTCGCATGATCCACCGCAACTCCCACCTTAGAGATGACGTGTCCCAAGAAGTAGACCTCACGTATCCAGAACTGACACTTCGAGAGCTTACCATAAATCTGGTTCTCTCGGAGTGTGCAGTAAAACCCGCATGTGGTAGGCGTGCTCCTCCTCAGTCGTCGAGTATATCAAAATGTCGTCGATGAAGACCACGAAAAATCGATCGAGGTATGGTTTAAAGAACCTGTTCATGAGGCCCATGAACACTACTGGATCATTGGTTACACCGAATGGTATAACCAAGAACCCATAGTGGCCATACTGACATCTGAAGGCCATCTTCTGCACGTCCTGGTTCCGAACTCTGAGCTGATGATAGCCTGACCTGAGGTCTATCTTCAAGAGATAGAGTGATCCCTTGAGCTGATAGAAGAGGTCATCAATCCTCGGTAGCGGATACTTATTCCTCACTGTCACCTGGTTCAGGCAACGATAGTCGACACAAAGTCGCAAGCTCCCATCCACCTTCTTGGCGAACAATATCGGGGAAGCCCAGGGTGAAACACTGGGTCGGATGAATCCCTTCCCCTGAAAGTCCTCCAACTGTACCCATAGCTCTCGAAGCTCAGTGGGAGCCATACGATATGTTGGGGCAGATATCGGGGCTGTCCTGGGGTACAGATCAATGTAAAAGTCTACCTCTATGCGAGGAGGTAGTCCGGGAACGTCGTCGGGGGAAACATCCGCATAATGATCCACCACTGTAGGAAAACTAGGACTCTGCACATCAACTGCTCCTATGATGAGGCTATCCAACTGATGAGTGATGGGTTTTCCTCTCCTCTACGGGAGTCCATCCTGTGCTGCGAAGGCTCCCTTCTCGCTGGTGAAGGTGAACCTGCCCCCGTCGGTGCGTACACATCGCACCTTGGGCCTAATACAGTCAATCTGAGCATGGACTATAGATAACCAATCCATGCCAAAGATGACGTCGTAAGTCCTAGTTGCCGCTACAAGAAGATACCAACTGAAGCTCTTGCCTCCTAGAGTAAGCTCACACTACCGGCACCTATGTGTAATCATCGAGTCTGATTTCGTAGGAGACTCTAGCTGTAAGGATCAAGCCAATGGATCTTTCGGAATCTCCGAGCTCCGAACAAGGGCAACATCTATGAAATAATGACTCGCTCATGTTTCTATAAGAACTGCAGAAAGGGTGGAATAGACACAGATAGTACCTCGAATCATCTCGAGTGGTCCGTGGTTATAGGCCTCCACTGCCTGGAGTTGTACCTGTCTCTGCCTGCCCGCTCCCTGTGGTCGGGGTGGACCTCCTGGCGGTGGTGGTGGTAGAGACTCAAAGCGTCTCCCACCACCTGCTGCTCGGCCAGCTCCTCTGCCTCGTCCGACTGCTCCCTGCGGACCACCACGGTCGACCCTCTACGTCTGCCTGGGTGGCCCCTCAACAGTCTGCTGCCTCTCGGCATGGTGGGTAGGGCAGTCCCGAGCCATGTGGCCCTGCCCGCCGCATGCGTAGCACTGTCTACCTCTCGAAAGACTGGCTCCGCGCTGTGTGCCCCGAACTGCTGAGCCAGTGTCCTGAGGTCGTCTGCATGAGGGTCTGGTCTGCCTATACCCATGAGTTATCTGTCGATTTCATACTGCAGAAGACTCTGCTACCTGCTGCCATGCGGTAGGTCTCGCTGCTGATGCAGGATTAGAAAAGAAGCTCTCTATCAGAAGGGCTCGCTCCAGTACCCCTACTTGAGTCGGAATACTGAGGGAGATCAGCGATGCCCTGATCTCATGCCTCAATCCCTTCTCAAAGGTCTGGGCCCGGAAGAATAGGTCTTGTACCATGTCTGTCGAGTAGCGTGAGAGATCGATAAATATTGCCGAGTACTGGGAGACCGTCAAGATTCCCTGCCGCAGCTGTAAAAGCTCCTGGATGTGCACCGCACGGAGGGTGACTGGGATGAACTCTGAGCGGAAGAGTCTCTCAATGTTCATCCAGAGGATAGATGCCTCGTTGTGCACCTGGAGTATCAAGCTCCACCATCTTCCTGCTGTCGCGTGCAGGAGGCTCGCTGCGAGGATCACCATAAGGTCTGTTGGTGTCCTCACTAACCTGAAAACCCATACAACTGCATCCAGCCAATCCTCGGCTGCCTGAGGGTTCATCTCCCCACAAAACCAGGGTGGTCATTGGCGCTGAAACTCATGCAGTTCAGTAAGGTGACGTGCATCGTCAGCAGCTGGGGTTGGTAGCATCGGTGGCTCGGCGGGTAAAGGTACCGCCGGTGACTCTGCTGTCAAAGGGCCTTGTACCGAGGCCTCATTTCTCAGTAGGCTATCGTCACGCACAACGCTCAGAACCCTTACTAGCTACCGTCGTGGGGCCATCCTGAAAAGAAACAGGTGCGCCACAGTCAAACAATATACCTGGTGAGCTGACACAATGTAATCACAAAGAAAACTTGAAACACACATGCAATCAATGTTTTCGTGCATTAAGTTAGAAATCAGAAGTCAGGGTCATTGTGTATGGATACGTCGGTCGCCGCACCAACAACGGACTCCTTGGAATGATAAACACTCTCAATACTCATAACACTATTGCTTCACATAGAAAAAGATCAAAGTCCTGAGTTCTACGGTAGAACCGAACTCCTCTGATACCAATTTTTCATGACCCGTCCTCAGGGCCCGTGCCATGACTACCCGAAGCCCGCCTTCCATAGGACAGGGGCTGGAGACTAGCACCAAGGTGTAATTCTCGATAAAAAGGGAAGGCATTGAATATGTAAAGTAAACAAACACCATAGAGAAAGCAAGCAGAAGTAAAAACTAAGTAAAAACTGGGTACAACAGTAAGTGCGGAAAAGTAAGTGGGCCAGAATACAAACCCAAACTGAAAGTAATGTACAACTGGAAAGGGAAAACAACAACTGAAGGTAATGCTGCAGCCTCGAGCCGTCCACTGGAAGTCCCACCTAAAGGGTGGTTATAGATAGCCTCCACAGCTCCTCAGGTCCATCTGTCTGCTCCATGTATGTCCCGCCCAATGGTCCACCTCCAGGTACCGACCTGCTCTGCAAGCCTCAAGCACGATCAGCGATGTCCGTCGTCTGCAACCAACACAACGTAGTGCAGGCATAGCCCATGCAGGGGTGAGTATAAGTGATGTGACTCTATTTTAACATAGTTTTTCCACATCTTTTATTTAATTTTTATCAATTTAATTAATTATTTTTACACTTTTTAACCAATATTGGCACTTTTGTAATTTTATCACTAAATATGTTAATTAATCATTTTTTATAACTAATTATGCGTTTTTAGTATTTAAATTAATAATTTTAATCTTACTAAACTATTCAACTCTAATTATGTCTTATTTAGATTGGTCAATTTAAATCTGCTTAATTTTTTAATAGTTAATATTTATTGTAAACAATTATTTAATCTATGTAATTCAATTTAATAAACTTATACCTTATTTTAATATTTTATCTTTTAATTTAGTTATAATAGAATAGGTTTACATGTTAATTAATGTGTCCTTCCAATCATTTAAGTATATAATATGTGTTTTTAATTAAGTTAAATCATTCATTTTTAATTTTATTAGTTCAAATAGTTAATTAATTCATTAATTAATAGTTTTTAAACATTAATTATATTATTATATGTATGTAGATTGGTTATTAATTCATTTTTTTAGTCTACCGGTGAGGTAGATAATAGTTTTAGGTGAAATAAAGAGTCAATGTTACTTCTCTTTTTCACCTGCTGTTACCTTGTCATTGTTCTTTAAGTAATTATAATTTAAGTATTTCATAATTATAGCTTATTAATTGATTAGTTTTTCATTTATGTGTTATCTAATTAATATTTTATGTTGTGTACAGGTTTAAGTTAAAGTTTAATTAATTAATTTGTTTTTAATGTTAGAGTTTCATTTTGTCATCTATTCAATTAATTTTGTCATTTAATAACATTAGTTAATTTTAATTACTGTAATTATATGTTCGCAGTTAATTTATTGTAGGTGTTCTGAATTTGTTTATACTTATTTTAAATTATTCTTAACTTTTATTTTCTTAGTTAATAATTAGTTGCTTCTATTTTTAGTTTGCTAAATAATTTGGTTAGTTTTTAGTTACAGTTAATTAATTAGTCTTTTACAATTTAGTTATTTTGATTTTTAATTTAGTTAGATAATGTTTTAATCATTTTATTATTTGTTCCAAATTAAGATTTATTATTAATGTTTTTAATTTTTAACTGTCGGTGAGTGTCGCACCGATGTTATGTCACACCGAAGTTTTTTATTACTATCGGTGAGTCGTGACACACCGATTGTTTCGAAACACCATCAGTCTCTCATGACGCACTGTTGTTGCGACGCACCGATCTTTCCATCGGTTTCGGTCTCATTTATTTTGAACTATCGGTGAGTCATCGACTCACCGATCCAATACATCATCATCAATTTCACGTCACGCCGTTTGAACTTCAATTTTATAATTATCAGTGTCTTATTTTCGGTGACTCATGACTCACCGATTAAAAATTTCTTCTTTCAGGTTTACATTTTTTTCGTTATCCCATCGGTCTCTCATATCTCTTGCACTCACCGATACTTTATTTTATTCATCGGTCCCACCAATTACATCCTTCTTTTTATACTATCGGTCTCACTAATTCCCTGCTTCAATCCTTCTAACGGTGAGTCATACTCACCGTTCAATTGTTCTTTCGGTTTCACGGCTTCACACCGAAAATCTTTATCCCTGCTCACTGTTCACCATCGGTTGCACTTTTGACATCGATATCTTCCTTCACGCACTCACTTCTTCTCCTCCTTCAGTCTTCCAACGCCACTGAAAATCCCCATAATCTCTTTCATAAAAACTTACAAATTTAACCAAATACCACGTTCAAATCAAACTATCATGGATGAAATCTGAATCACCCCTTTCCCCCGCCATTTTCTGTCGAGGATGAGCCTTTTCTTTGACCGCCGATTCCAAGCAGCTTTCTACTATTTTCCAAGATCTTATTTCTCTGTTTCGGTGCCGAAACAAGGGGGATCTTCCACTATTCCTCAAACCGAATACCTTCGTGTTTATGAGCCGTGTGAGGGAGTCGATGCGCTGAATAACACTATAGTTCTGTTTGCTGAAGACCGGGATTCCTCTACGAAGAAGATACGTTTCACATGAAGGAGGTTGTGTCGCCGCTGGTGATAAAGAGTTGGTGTCATACCACTGCTGAAGTCGCTGTTGATAGAGGATGATTGAGGCAGAGCCGAGGAGCCGCGTGAGAGAGCCGTCGTCCTTGTTCTGTAGTGCCGCAGAAGACCCCCCTCCCCTAGGGTTTCTTCGCACTGAAATATGGGGGGAAGAGAAAGTTATAAAAAATATTAAAATATCAATTTAAAATTTAAAAAACTAAAACTAAATTTAAAACATAAACATTAAAACTTAAAACATTATTAGTTATAAATAAATTATCAATAATAAATTCGAAATAATTAATTTATAAAACAGAATTAATAAATTATTTAACTTAAATTAAACTTTAAATTAAACTAATTTATAAATTAAAATTAATCTAATGTGGCATACTAAAGAGTTATTTGTTAATAAAATTAAATACATAATAATTTATTATGAACTAAAATAAGCTAATATAATTAACCAAAAATTGTAAATGATTTAATTTTCTTAATTAAATTTTTTTATAATTAGTAAGTAATAACTTAAAATCAATAACATAATTAATAATTACATTATTAAATCTATTACTACTTTCAATAAACAAATGTCTTAAATTATGAATAATTATTTATTCATTGTTTTGTGAATGTTTCTTGTGCTGGTTCATTCAAGAGGTGGAAACAAGTCCAGATACATAAAACTAACTTGTTGAAGTTAGTTATGTGAGAAAAGATAACGCGATGTGCCGGTCGCGAAAAAATGAACATTTTGTAGTGCGTGGGTAAAGAACTTTCGAAGTCGGTGGATGATGCGGAGGTAACATGCAATGGATGATAGAGAGTACTTAAGCAGAACAAGCAGTGTTTTTTTAGGGAGATTCATTCATACGAAGGGGAATTTATACACTTACCTGGAGAGATGATCGAGAGCAGCGGGGACGATGCTAAGCAGTGCAGTCCAGGGACTCAGGAGAAGATCATTCTTAGGGAGTTTCTTCTCCCTCACGATATAAATTTTTGTACTCTGTTTCTGTAATGTTTCCTATTACTGCTATTATAATGAATAGTATAGTTAGCTAAGTCTTTTAGTTCGGGAAGAGTTCTAGCTCTACTGGTATCTTTTTCATCATTTTCACTTATCATTCTTCTGTAATTAGAATTGATCGGTGAGATAAAATCTAATTTCATTTATCTTCTTTGTACCACAAGCACTGAAATTGTCTAAACTCTGTAATCATTCGGTGAGTTTGATTATGGAATCATCTTTTAAATAATCAACTTGTAACAGAAACCTAAAAACTTATGGCGAGTTTGTGTTGTTTATCTTTTAAGACATCTTTCAAGAATTGTACATCTCGGAGTGGAGAACTCTAATTGTACAATATCCATGACTTAAATCCTGGCGAGGGAAGTAAGTCGTCTCTTTAATCCAGTGGTATGAAGCAGTTCTTTACATGAAAAGGAAAATCAATTCAAAACAGAATACTAGAATGAACCCGAGCATTCTTTACTGTGGTCTTTTATCATCACTTTATCTCTGTTGTTGCACCTTGCTCCCAGATGTACTTTGTTTTAGTATTGTTCAAAAAATTTTACTATAAAAGTGAAGTTTCACAGTACATAAAATCATAAGGAAATTAAAAGATATAAAAATTTAAAAAGTAAAAATTAGAAAAGAAAAATACTCCGCTACTGACAACAGTGGAGCTTTCCATGTTTTTAGTTTAGTAGTGGCCAATTTTACCTTCCCTGTGGGTTCGACCCTACTTTCCACATATACAGTAGTCAGTAGGAATATAAATATTAAACTTTGACCGGCTTCAATGATGGTTTAGGTCAATAAGCTACTCAGTAGGGACCCTGGGACCGCAGAAGGTCTCCCAGAATCCACAAAGGTTAATCCACAAAGGAAAGATACAAACACGAAGTAACATCTGGTACTACTTAGGTATATCCCCATACATATACCCAAGTCATCAATTCTCGTTCGGCTCTAACATCCGAGCCCAAGTACAACCCAGTCCACAAAAGAAAACACAACCCACTCCACACAGGAAAGCAAAACATAATCCACACAGGATATCAAGTCAATCATATTGAAGATAAGGATTGAAAGTCAAGATATATCTCACACAGGTATACTTCTTCGTATGACGATCGAGATGATCAGATATATCCACTGATTCATCTAAGCCGTCAGACCCACAAAGGATCGATAGGTACTAACCCCCGCAATGACCCACAAAGGATCTGACCCACACATGATCGATAGGTAACTAACCCCCGCAATGAATCACACAGGATCAAACCCACACAGGTTCTGTAGGCACTGGCCCACACAGGACCGCTGAGCGCTGACCCACACAGGATCTGACCCACACAAGATCGGTAGCACTGATCCACGTAGGATCAATGAGTGCTGTAGTCGTCGTCGTCGAATCCATAGAGTATTTGTGCACAGTCGTCATGGTCGTCGCAGTCGCAGCCAGCTCTAGGGTTCCTCTACACAACAAGCTCGTTTGGGAGGGTCCGCTCCACGAGCCATCGAGCTGATAAATCAACTGACACATAGTCTGGAGTTGATGTATCCAAAAGTTCTGTATCATCAACATGAACTCAACGTCGCAGACAGCGCTTCAATCGGACGCCCGGTCTGAGAGTTATTGCCTTTTTTGTTCCAGGGGCCCGGTTGGTTTTTAAGTCAAAACCAACCCGACCGTACTAAAAATGCATCCAAACCTCGAACGGAGTAATCCAAAAGGTCCTTCTCACTAAGAGGAATCCAACAAAGTCGACGACACGTCAATCGGATGTCCAGAGCTCAAGTTATAATCGTTTCCGCTCCGAGGGCCCGGTTGGTTTCGTGTACGAACCAACCCTGCCGAACCCAAAGTACCTCTAAACCTTGAGTGTAATATACCGAAACGACCGTATCGATCCAAGGATCGCATCTCAACTGACGGTGTGTCGATCAGAAGACCATAGCTCAAGTTATGGGTAACAGGCCGAAAGAGGTTCGGTATTAGGGTGTCCGGGTCCGGTCCGACCCGGATGATACCCCCAGGGTCGGCCCGATCGGGTTGACCCGAAACGGGCCCGGGTCCGGCCCGCTTGGGCGCGGCACGGCCTGACCCGGCATGGGTGGTCTGGTCAGGCGGCTCAGCCATTTCGGCCGAGCGGTGTGGGGTGGCACGCTGGCCCCCACTAGCGAGTAACCGCGGCCCCATGGGGGTGCGTTCCTTGTCAACAGATGCGGTCGAGCACCGCGTATCGCATCCTTAGGTCCCATGAGATCGCGGGACAAGCAGCCTGCCGCCACGGCTTCAGCCGCGGCGGCCCATCTCGGAGGTGCGCCGGGCGCCGCCGCCTCCTGGCGGCCAGCCGGTGCCGGTGAGGCACGCCGGCGGAGTGCTCCGCGGACCACCGGACGAGCTCCGGTGGTTGGAGTTTCCTTCCATCATTGCCATTGGCCCTCCCGGGACCCGTCCTTCACTGAGAGGACCTCACAATGCCCGTGCGGCCTGCTTCATCATCGCCCGCCAATCCGCACACCAAGAATGAAGAGACGGTGTGTTCGGACTTGTTCGTTGGTCCGCACCCACCGCTTTAGCGGTTTAAAAAGGCTTCCGACAAAATTTTAAACATAAGCTGAGGGTATAAATCACAAAGATTTAATTGAATCAAAACCCCTACCTCAAGCATCGTCGAGCGAGGGTTCGTCGTGGAAAATCACGTCGTGGAAGAAGGCGTCACGGAAGGGGGATCGTCGCGCCGCGGAGAAGGAACGTCACGGAAGAAGCGTCGTGGAAGAAGCGTCGTTGGCGTCGCGGTACACGGCGTCGTGTAGTCGATCTCCGAGGATTTTGCGTTCTTCATCAAAGATCGGTGCGTTCTTCACGTTCTTCGCATTCTTCGTCGAAGAAGAAGGATTTTCTCCAAATCCTCTTCACGCAATAAGTTCTCACCCAGATAAAATAAGTGTTGTATTATTTTATTAACACTCCAACCAACTCTTTGAAATTCAAAAATGAAAAGAAATTATCAATTAATTGAGGAGTTAAAAACCACCCTATTATCGAGACATTTAATATCCATATTAAACCCAAGAGTTGACTTCATAAAGAAGGGGGGTACGGGTGCGTTACTAAAGATGAAAAGAAACGGTGGGGCTCATGTGGGCCCCACCTCACAAATATCCTACCAAGTGGGTAGGATATTGTGGGTCCCACATTATCCACTTAACATAGGTTAAGCGACTTAAAATAAAAATCGGTTGTTCCACTTTTATTTTATTTATTAACTTAACCCCAAAAATTAAAAACCACACCCGAGAAAACGCAACTTCGGAAAAGATGTTTCTAAGAAAATATCGGTGCTGTGATTCCATCGGTGCCCTCAAAATTTGATTCCGAGCACCGGTTCAAAAGATAGAAAAACCCGCTCATTCATTCTCTGAACGTACCTGAGCTGAACTTCGGAAAAAGATTCTGGGCACACCGGGCCACAGAATTAGGTGCCGTCAGAAACGGTGCTCTTGTAAAATTCCCAAGAAAATTAAGAAAAAACATTTCCTTGAATTTTTCAGGTCTTTACAACCATTATGAAGTAGTAAATACTCTTCAATGAATAAAAGATCTTTACATACCCTTTTGTAACCAAAATATTACCATAAAACCCATATAAAGAACACATCACATATAAAGGTAACTTTGGACATAAACATAGTTAAATGGAATATCTATACGGTCGACTTCCACACATATCACTAAATGGAATATCCATACCACTGAATTCCATAGCCAATGCATTGGTTGTTTTAACATAACCACCCATCCTGTTATTCACGACACCACCTGTCATTTGGTTTATCACGTAACCACCCATCAAATGTCCATATTCCATTATAAAATCATAATACATAAAACAAATATAATGGATAGAAAAAAAATTTACATTTCAATCACAACATATCACTTAATATATTGACATAACAAATCCATTATCAAAACCATTTTCAATAAACAAATACATAAAATAGTATATTGTATTTATTTTCATTTAAAAAACATTACAGCTTGTTGATGAATCCAAATATCAAATAATACTCGCGACGACAGAAAAGGTCATTGTCACCTCTTAGGTTAAAAAGAACATTCATTTTGTCATTTAGTAAAATTCTTCATAGAAAAAGATTCCTTTTGAATAAATTTAAATTTCAAAGGGGTTTATACACCGTTTAAAATAATGTTATGTATAAATGAAAATATGCCTTAAGGAGATTGAGGCGAAGTCCCTTACCTCATGTCCGATTTGACTCGATCGTTATTTAATCCCCTGAATAATAAACTAATGTTAATTTCTTATTGTTTAAGAGCCTTTTCCAAGTTTATTATTCCTTTTATATCACTTATTACAATGTTATAAACATTATATAATCATTTATTTTAATAGTGTTCATTTTGTAGATATTTGGTACTTGAGTCAAAAATGGACTTCTTATAATTACATGTTGTTCATGTGGTCAAAGGTTCATTATATAGAGAATGATATTCATGGTTTGGATATCATATATATCATATATATCTAGCATATACATGTATTTATAATAGTATGTAACATTTGGGGATAAGAAATTAAATGCACCATTCCTGGAGACGGTAATCCGTACGTACGCATGAACGCAGCATTCATTTATATTTCATACTTTAATGGAATTAAAACATAATTATACATAGGTATATTACAGTTCCATTACAATATCAAATAATATAATTAACTCCATCCTTTATACGTCCTACATATGGCATGAACGAGTCATATCATTTTGAGGGGGTCGTAGTCCGCACTTCCTCAAATGAAATTATCATGTTTACACATAATGGAAACCATAAAGGTATGATATAAAGTAAAAATTCAGAATAATAAATAAAACATAAAAATAATATATATCATATATAAATACAGTTCCATCTTAATGGCCTCTATGAAAGGTGATAGGAGATAATCGAACAATCATTGTTTCGTGAGGCGTTAGTTTGCTATCAAAAGAAACATTATGTTCTTCACCAATTAGATGGAGGTGTGTGTAAGTGTAGTTCAAATCCTTCACATAAAAACATACTAGTATATTGAGGATACTAGTTTTGTTTCATATGAATGGAATAAAAAGATTCTAGTGGTTGGAGAAGTAAAACAATTGAAAACAATTTAAAAGAACCTGTTACCTTTAATTTGGGTAACTCCATTTGGTTTGAACCAAAAGACTTCTTCAAGTGCCTTCTGACTAAGGTAAGGCTTCTGGGTAGAATATAGAGATTTAAGAAGTTTAATTGGGAAAAGTTTGTGTAATAACTTGGGTTTTGCTGTGAAAGACTTTGGAATATTCTTGATAATATTCCAGGGCAGCGCCTTCAGACGGCGTGCGATTCCGAGCCCCGGAGTGGCCGGAATTAAATTTTCAGTGCGTTCACACTGAAAATGCTAAATAAATGAGATAACTCCTAAACGGAGTTCCGGATCAGAGATCCGAGTGTACGTATGGGTCCGTAATGTGGTGTTTACCCTATGAACGACATGAAAATTTTCGGCGCGGGATATTTGGACCCCTCGCCCGCTTCTGGAATGTTCAACGGATAAATAAATTAATTTATTTATTCGTTTAATGGTGAAATTCTAGTATCTATTAAATGGTGGATCTGATTGGAAAACCGAGGGCACCGTTGAGTTAGGAGCGTTCCGTTTACCCTAGGAGGGGTATAAGCTTCGCGGGCACGGGTCGTTTGTGAAAAATGGCCCCAGGGGAGTTTTTGTAATTTGGCGCCCTCGGGCGTTGAGTTTTATAACTTTTGAACGGGGTCTTGGATTAAATTTTCAAGACCCCCGTTGCGCTCGGAGTGTGGTTTTTATCCTAGGGGAGTCTTAATCCCAACCCCGCCAAAATTTCGGGTTCGGGGCTATCGGGAGGCGTTTAAGTATTTTCTACTTAAACGCATCCACTCCCCTCTTCTCCTTCTTCTTCCTCAAACCCTACCCTCTCCTCCATCTCTGGAGGGGAGACTCCCGCGAGTTTCTGTGATGCTGGCGGATCGACGCGAAGCTCCGGGCGAAGCCCAGCGAGGTAGGAGGTTTCTTTTGTTGCGTTTTTATTCCCGAACCTCCTTTGAAACCTAATTTTAGCATCGAATTGTTGTTGGATCTTCGAATGAACCACATAATTGCGTAGTAGATATTTTTCTCCTTCCATTTCTTGTTTCGTTTGGTAAATCCACGTTTTGGGGACCCCACAATCATCCGCCAAAGATTGAGGGTTTAAGGCTGTTTTCCGGTGGTTTTTGGGCGTTCCGGCGAGGTATCGCGGCGGTCCGGCGTACCAGCGCGACAGCGCGGCTTCCCGGCGGTGGTCCTGGCTTCAGGCGGCTGGCGGCGGCGAGCTCCGGCTCCAGGCGGCGACGGTGGGTGCGTCTCGGCAGCGGGGCAGCGCGGCGGAGGCGGCTGCGGACAGCGGCTTCAGGCGGGCTCCCGGGCGGCGCCGGCGTAGCGGGAAGGGGAGGAGGGGCCGCGGGGTGGGCGACCCCGTGTGCGGCGACCAGGACCCACGTAAGGCGGGTCGCTGCGGAGGAAAAAAGGGACCGGCTGTCAAGGCCGGTCGATGGCAACATGTCGTGGCCAGCTGGCCGCGGCGGACCGAGCCGGACCCGCGGCCGGGCCGCGGGCCGGTCCGACCCAAGGGAGTTTCCCCTTTGGAATTTCTGACGCCCGTAGCATTCACTACGGGCGTCTGTTTTTCACGCCGTTAGCGGCAGCGCAGACCTTGCGTCGATGGGAATGATTTGAGAAGTTTTTGGGAATTTTTAATTCCCAGAACGAGGGGCATCGGAGGCGCGACACGTCTTTAAGTGGATGAACATTTTTCCCGAGATTCTTGTTTTAGACGGCGCGGACGCGTCCGACATCCGTTTTGAGTGCCGTCAGTGGCGTTGGAACCCTAGCGTCGAGGCGGAGGTTGCTAGGGTGGTTCCGGGCATTGAAGCTGGAGTTGAGGCGTGGGCCCCATGGGCCGTCGTTCGAGCCGTGTGCAACATTTTACTGAATTTTCCCTCGGACATCCGTTTGGGGCGTGCGAGCAGTCATTGTTGGGTGTTTTTCTGAGGGCAATGCATTGGCGCAGTCTGCCTGCTGTAATTATGCATGATGGTGCAGGCCCCCCCGCAAGGGCCGTTTTGGAAGTTGACGGTGATTTCCAGCTTTATCATCGGGCAACCGTTTTGGACAAGTGAATAGTCAATATTTTGTGCTTTTTCGAGAGGATTTCAATGGTGCGATCCGTTCGTTGAGTTTCGGGACCGGGATGCGTGTACCACGTGGCACCTCTCGCGTGCGGTGCGCCAGAATGCATCTTTTCCTCCGGATATTCATTGCACTTAAGTAAGTAGTGATTTTGACGTGTTTTCCCTAGGGGATCGCGATGGTACGATGCGCCCGACTATTTTCGGGGCTGTGGCTCGGGATCAATGGATGCTGTTCGGGCATGAGGCGGTGTTGGTGACTTTTCCGTCGGATATCCTTTGAAGGCGAGTAAGTAGTCGATCTTGAATGTTTTTCTACGAGGATTACAACGGTGCGATCCATTTGATGGTGCAGAGCCTCTCGCACAATCTTGTTAAATGTGAAAGGCGCTCTAATTGCAGTTCTTCTCGCCGTGTTTGCAGAGAACCCTTGGCGTGTGATCGCATGCACTCCCGTGTGAGTGAAGAGATGTGGTTGGTTGTGCCTCATCTGATGAGGTGGTAGGTTGGATTTGTTATGTCGCACCTTCGCGTTGACGTTGGGTGCCGTGTGGACGATAGCCTATGGGCTGGAACGAGGTATACTCTGGGAGTATGCGGGAGCGCTTGGAGGTACGTGTGGTTTGTACCTGAGATGTCTGTGCAATTGGTTGGGGTTTACTTGGGGCCACACGTCGTGTGGGCCCCATGTGCGCATCATGTTCTTCCTTACGTACTTTGACCTCTCGTGATGTAGAGGGTCCCTCTGTGTGTTTGTTGACCAGTAGGGTTGAGTGGTCTCCCCCTGGTTTCATTCTCGATGGATCAGCCAGTAGCGGTGCTAGTGGCACCCCGTGATGGAACATGCACTGAACCCCTTTGGGTGAGTTGTGCTGGAGTTGGGTGGTTGCGCGATACCCACTCCGTGTTCGGTTGGACGGTGTTGCACCCTCCGGTGGAGATGGCCAGGGCAGTTCTGAGTTTTACCCTCCAGCGGGGCTAGGCAGTGGGTTACTCATCAGCTTTTAGGGTCTACCCTCCAGCAGAGACTGGGCAGTGGGTCACCCGACGCACTTAGGGTCTACCCTCTAGCAGAGACTGGGCAGTGGGTCACCCGACGCACTTAGGTTCTACCCTCCAGCAGAGACTGGGCAGTGGGTCACCCGACGACCTCTTAGGGCCTACCCTTCAGCAGGGCTGGGCAGTGGGTTTCCCGTCGTCTAGTTCCAGGTCTACCCTCCAGCAAAGCTGGGCAGTGGTTCGAATGTCGACTTATTCCAGGTCTACCCTCCAGCAGGGCTGGGCAGTGTGTCGCTTGATGATGTATTATGGTTTACCCTCCAGTGGGGCTGGGCAGTGGGTCGCTTGATGATTTATTAAGGTCTACCCTCCAGCGGGGCTGGGTAGTGGGTCGTCGGATGATGTGTTATGGTTTACCCTCCAACAGGGCTGGGCAGTGGGTCACCCAGTGTCTTATTATGGTTTACCCTCCAGTGGGGCTGGGCAGTGGGTCGCCTGACGATGTATTAGGGTTTACCCTCCAGCAGGGCTGGGCAGTGGGTCACCCGATATCATATTATGAATTACCCTCCAGCGGGGCTCGGCAGTGGGACACCTGTTGGCATTTCAGACTCAGTCCTTACTACAAGGCTAGTCTGAGGCTTTCCTCCATGACCACCGGAGCGGGACCCTTGGTTATATGGGTCGGTGATGGATCGACTTGACTTTGAGGAGACCTCTTGACTGCGGGGCAGTGACGAGTTGTGGTTTGACGTTCCCCCAGAACTCTCAAGTACGAGGGGCACTTTCCCCACAGAGACGCGTTCTTGTGACGTGATCTAAACCTGTGCGGGCGAGTCAGTGCCGCCCAAAGTGGATAGTGTCAAGGTGCGGTGATTGAGACCTTGGCTTTCGGTTCAGGGTAGACGTGCGGGATACTGGGCATCGTTGATGGGGTTATGTCTAGGACTGTTGGCTACTCTTTTCTTGGGCTGAGCTACGGGACGGAGATCCCCTTACGACGTTGTTCGGGCTTCTTGAAGAGCATAAAGATATGTATATACCTTGTTCGAGAACCCACTTCAGGGGCTTGGTTACTCTCCCTCTAGAAGAGGCGAATACGCGCATGGTATGCCACGTGCTTTCCATGTCTAGATTCTCGTGGTTGGATGACTCTACTCTCCTGCTATAGGTAGCGAAGACTCGACAAGAAGTTCATCTTCTCACCGTTTCCATCTCCTTGGGCCTGGACGAGTCTACTTCCTTTCTCTTGTTGGGTTGAGCTGGACTTTTTACTGCACTCTCAGTTGTACTCCTATACTATTCCTTGTTTGCTCTACTACTCACCCTTCGTTACCTCCTTTGTTTCTCCCTCGAGCCTTCGAGTTATCCTACTGAGTATTCTTATACTCACCCCTACTTGGGCTTTGCCCTCACTTGGTGTGCCCTTGCAGACGACAGACAGGTGGAGCGTGACTTCTGTAGAGTGTAGGAGTTTGGGAGCTTGGACCGCGTGGGGTGGTTGTGGCCGGGTTCCAGGTGGGAGACCCGTCAGCTATTTCTTTTTGTTTTGTTTACCTGTTGCCGGGTTGTGGAACTTGTTGGTCGGGCACGTGTTTTTCCCCTTTTCTTTTCAGTTTGTACTTTGTACTTGTAGAGTTCGATGTACTTTGTGGTATATGTATAGCAGTTTCCCTTTCCTTTTCTTTTCTTGACTTTACTTTTACTCTGAACTGTTGCATTGAGTTTGTTGTGTGTGTGTGTACAGGTTCTTAGGAAAAGGCCTCCCCGAGTTATTGTGCCTTCGGTGTTGGTCGCCAGCCCCTGGACTATAGAGGCGGGCTTGGGGTAGTTGCGGCTCGAGCCTGGGTAGGGTCGGGTCGTGACAAAGTAGTATCAGAGGTGGTTCGTTCCTTGGGACGTTGTGCGGACGTCCCTAAAAGAGGAATTGGTTGGGATTTAGGGAAAAAGTGTTAACATGTATCGAGAGCGGCTCTCAGGCTAGGAAGTCCAGTGTTGTTACGACGGCCGACGTGTCCATTCACCAGGACCCTGATAACCCTCTTGTCGACTTGGCAAGCTGAGACACCTGTTGCAGGGAAATTTGTTTGTGCATCACATAGGATTGCGTCATTGAATTTCCTTCTTGAGTCAGCTCCCCATTGTTGATATTGGTATATACATATATGCTCATCTGACCATGGCACTCCTTGATAATGATCAGGATGTCTCCACGAAGACAGCCAGCTAGGATACCAGCTCTGGATCGTGACGACGACCCTGTGAGCTACGAGGCCACAGTCCAGGACCCATCGTGCGAGCCCTTTTCTCTGGGTGGGCCGGTAGCAGCACCCCCACCTGTTGAGCAGCAGACAGTTTCAGTAGAGCACACGGGTCTTGAGCGCAGGTAGAGCATGCTTCGTGAGTTCCAGCGGCAGAGACCCCTGAGGTTTAGTGGTGAGCCAGACCCTCAGTATAAGGCCCCAACCTTAAACTTTACTTAATATTGAATTAAATGAATAATTCACATTGAGGATCTTTTCAGGTTTAGAGTTTTAGAGAATTAGGACATAACTATTACATCTCAAAATATAACAAAGTAGTCACTTTTACTAAATTTCCATAAAAAATAAAAACTCTTAAAAAGAAACATGTCTAGTTCCATGCTTTAGGTAGCATGACTTTCCCTTGATCCCATCCTTGACCCTATTCCAGCTTAAGTCCAGTGAAAAACATTTCAAAAACATGGGATGAGTATAAAAAGCTCAGTAAGGGATACACAAAGAATGAAAATTGTTAGTTTTTCAAAACAACAAGTAAACCATGTATACTTTATCAAAGTAATACTTTTCACCTTTTCGAAGTAGTAAAAACTCTTCACTGAATAAAAGTTCATTACATACCCTTCTGTAACCAAACGATTACCATAAAACCCATATAAATATCACATAACATATAAAGGTAACTTGGGACATAAACATACTTAAGTGGAATAAACATAAGGTCGACTTCCACACATATCACTTAATGGAATAGCCATTCAGCCAACTTCCATACATTCTTAATGGAATAGCCATACGACCGACTTCCATACCCAATGCATTGGAGGTTATAACGTAACCAACCATCCTGGTATTCACGACACCACCCGTCATATGGTTCATCACGTAACCACCCGTCAAATGTCCAAGTACCATTATAAAATCATAAGACATAAAACAAATATAATAGAAAGAAAACATTTCCACACTTTGATCACAATATATCACATAAATATTTTGACATAACAAATCCATTATAAAAACCATTTTCAATAACAAAATACATAAAAGAGTATATGGTATTTATTTCATTTTAAAAACATTACGGCTTGTTGAGGAAGCCAAAGACCAAATAATACTCGCGGCAGCGGAAAATGTCATTGTCATGTCGTACGTTAAAATAAACATTCATTTTTGTCGTTTAGTAAAATGATTTTTAGAAAAAGATTCCTTTTGTATAAAAGTAAAATTCAAAGGGGTTTATACACCATATAAAATAATGTTTTGTATAAAACGAAATATGCCTCAATGAAAGGAGATTGAGACGAAGTCCCTTACAAATACGGTATCCTTGGTTTAAGGATAATCAATTACATAATTATGTGTGACAAAAAAATACACCAAATATAAGTGAATATTAAGTGTAAAACAATCAGAGGTTATTCAAACATGTTCATAGAACGACATATTCAAGGAGTATAAGTTTATCCCAAAGAATAAAGTTTGGGTTAAGAAGTTCCCTTGCAAAAATTTGACAGCCTAATGGTGTCAATACAAAGTTCAGAAAATGAGTTGATGAGAGATAAAAAGGGTATCTCATCACATGGAAATAAAATTTAAATCAATAAGGATATAGAAGAACATATCCCAACATAATAGTATGTGAATTAAAAGACATAACAAAAAAAGTCTTTTAAAAAGAGGAGGGTGAAAGGTTCCCTTACCGACATGGGTATCTTTCGAAGCATACACCCCGTGAAAGAAGGACAATACAAAATTGATGTAAATACTCATAAATGATAGTATATTACACAATGAGAAAAATAATGGGCAGTACATACACCAATCAAAGAAAATTGTGGAAAATGTAGCATAAATCTCACGGGAATAAAAGTGAGATGAAAAATCTCTTACGAAAACTCGGCAGCCTAACGGCGCCACATAAAACATACAAAAATGGATTGATGAGATCAAATAGGGTATCTCATCATATTAACATAATGTTTATATAAAGAGGAATGTAAAAGAACATCCCCCAACATAACAAAGAGGATCTGAAAAGAAGTGACATAAAGGAGAGTACTTAAAAATAAAAAGAGAGGTTAGATCTCTTACGAAAATTCGGCAGCCTAATGGCGCCACTCAAAACAACAAAAATGGATTGATGAGAGAGAATAGGGTCTCTCATCATATGAACATAAAAATTACAGTAAGAGTAATATAAAAGAACATCCCAATCACAAGAAAGATAATCTTAAAAGGAATGGCATAAAAGAGTGTACTTAAAAAGAAAGAGAGGAGCACGATCCCTTACCTCGGGTCCAACTTGACTCGATCGTTCTTTAACGTCATGAATAATAAACTTGAGTTAATTTATACTTTCTTAAGAACCTTTTTAATGTTCATTATTCCTTTTATATCAATTATTGCCATCTTATAATCATTATTTAATCATTTAAGTTAATAATGTTTTTTTTCGATATTTGGTTCTTAAGTCAAAAGTGGACTTCTTACAATTACATGTTGTTCATGTGGTCAAAGGTTCTTTATATCCAGAATTACATTCCTGATTTGGATATCATATATATCATATATGTCCAGCATATACATGTATTTATAATATTACATAATCATTCAGAGGTAAGAAATGAAATGCACCGTTCATGGAGACGGTAAGCCGTACGTACGCATGAACACTACTTTCATTTCTATGTCATATTAATGGAATTAAAAATAAATGAGAGATGTGTGTATTTTTAATTACAGAATTATATTAATCCTTTATATGTATCATACATCATATATATCCATTATATGTACTTATAATAGTACATTACGTTTGAGGATATGAAATGAAATGCACCGTTCAGGGAGACGGTAAGCCGTACGTACACATGAACACTACTTTCATTTCTATCTCATACTTTAATGGAATGAAAACAATAATGATATAAAGATATATTATAATTCCAGTATAACATCATATATAATAACTTTAAATCAATCCTTTATACATCCCACATATGGTATTAACGATTCAAATCACTTTGAGGGGGCGGTAGTCCGCACTTCCTAAAATGAAGATATCGCGTATACCCATAATGGAAGCCATAAAGGTATGCCACAAATGAAAAATACAGAAGCATAAGTAAAACATAAAAATATTATATATCATATATAAACATAGTGACATCTTAATGGCCACCGTTTAAGGTGTTATATGAGTGTTGAACAATCATCGTTTCGTGAGGCAGAAATTCGCCATCCACAGAAACTGTATGTTCTTTAACCATTAGATGAAGGTTTGTGTAAGTGTAGCTCAAATACATATTATAACAGCATCCCAATATATTTAAGATACTGGAGTTGTTACAAAAGAAATGAATAAAAAGAGTTTAGGGGGTTGGAGAAGCAAAATAAAACAAAAGAGCACAAGTGAAGCCGTTACCTTAAAATCGGGTAACTCCCTTTGGTTTGAACTAAAATGGTTTCTTGAAGATCTTCCTGCCTAAGTTAAGGCCTCTAGGACGAGGATAGGGATGTGGAGAGACAAAATGATCATAGAGTGGATGAAACAAAGGCTTTAGAGGTGTGGGTAAGGTGGTCGAGGTCGGGGCCTTTTATAAGAGGAGAGGAGGGGTACTCTTGGTAAAGTATAAAATGATACTTTATTTTCAAATGGTTTTCGGATTTTAATGGTCCCACATTGATGTGTTTCGAGGATAAGGTGATAAGGGTTCGAAATCCACCCATCCAATAGGTTTTTTACATGTGTAGGTCCATGATATTTAATTATCTTTCCATTTTATTTAAATCGTTAAACAATGAGGTCATCACTGCATCATCATTATGTCATAAACAATTTAATTTATTTAATGTCTAAAAATTATAAAAAAAATACTATGATGTAGGAAATCTTTTTATATTTCTAATGAATATTTATAGTAAAAAATATGACTTTGATAACCCCGTTTAAAAATTGTTTTAGTAAAATATTTCATGTTTGTGTCATTTTTTACTTTAACTTTAAATAAAAGGCATAAATGTCATTATCATACCCAAGTGGCTCCATGGGGTACCAAAAATCGTCCCATGGGTTGTCTTGGTCTGCCATAACTCCTCCAATAGGGTTAGGACAAGTGTCAATATATTTTCATTTTATTATAATATCATTTTTACCTTAAAACACAATAATTACCTTTAATCGCGATTAATAAAACTTAAAAGTTACTTTTTATCAAAAATTATTTTCATCCCATTGAACCACATTTTACTTAAAAATTAAAATCATTTAAATTGGATTTTTGAAATTCAAATCACAGAAGTGGTAAAATCCCATTTAAACAAAAAATCAAATTTTGTAACCACCACTTTGTGGTTTCACTATTCATCAAATATTGATGTTTATCAGAAAAATACAAAAAATTCACCCTATGCTATATTTAATATTCCGAATTCAAAAATGATGTCTATTTTACCAAATTAATAACATAGAAGTTGCATTAATTAATTTTATAATTAAATCCCGTTGTTAAAACAAATAGCGTGTTTTTATGAAACAATAAGTATCAAAAGATTGACACTAGTTTAAGTCCAATTTCCAAGTGAAATTAATTACAATGACCACCATTGGATTAAATGGTAAAAATATATTCTATTTACACTTTAAAACCAATTAAAAATATAATCTAAGAACATAAATAAATTAGATTAAAAAGAGGTTTTGAATTAAAATACAACATTTTTCACTATTCATTAAAAATTGAACTTTTTCGGAAAAATACCAAAAATTTAAACAAAGTAAATTTTGATGTCCCGATTCTAAATAAGAATTTTATTTTTTGAAATATAACACGTAAAATTGTCAAAAAGTGGATTTAAAAGAGGTTCGCCTTCAAAAGGCGGTTAATCGACCTTTTAAAGAATATTAGAAAGTCTACGCTTAAAATTGGATTCATTCGCATTTTTAATCCTCTAACATTTATTGTAAAGAGTAAAAATATTTGAAAAAAATATATAATAATTTTGTAGTTAGTTATGTTCATTCCCGCCATTACAACGGTTAGGCATTAACTACCATTTAAAATATTATTACTTTATTATTAGAGTGCAACGTAAGATTCCCAAGAAACTCGTTGTTGCGTGTTGGGTACGCCATCGAGCATAACATCCCCTTTAAAGTAATATTAATATTTTATTCACAAATATGGATAAATATAAAAATGTCATATTCTTTATTTATCTGGGGTGTTACATCCTTCCCCCCTTTTGGGAATTGCGTCCTCGCAATTTTAAAATTGGGCTTGGAAATATCCTTGAAAGTCCCACATCGGAACAAGAGTCGGTAAAACAATAACTTTAAAATAAAGAAAGATAAGTATATAGGTCACCCAAGTTAACCCATACTAGGATTCCATGTATGAAAATATGGACATGGTGGAAAAAAAAAGGGTCATGTGCTGAGGGAGAGTGATAGTAAACATGTCTAGGAGAAAGTTAACCATAAGAAAATCACAAACATGTGATGGGTTAAACGGTATTCGATTCCCCAGTAGGAAAAGATAACAGACAACATTTTTGTTTTAAGTTATTCTTCATTGATGAATTTATTTTTGTGCTTAACAAAATCATAATGAAACATACTTACTTGTCACATAGACTTTCAACTTTTACTATATTCCTTTATCAAACTCATATTTTTTCCAAAATACGAGTATTTAGGAAGGCTTGTTCGCATTAAGAGTACTATAATCAACTTTTAGAGAATCACCTAATCGACAAAAGAGAACTATACACATCCCATGTCTTTAGACTCTAACCAATACCAAAACCAAAAAGGTTAGTACAAGATCAGAAAATCCAGAATAGGATAACCCTTTATAAAAATAAAATCTATTCTTAATCTCCAAAATTTGTCCAACAAAACCCATAGTTCAACGAGGACCATTCGATAAACAATTTGTCCATAAAATTCCTCAATGTAAACAAAACTAAGATTGAAACTCAAATATTTGAAGGATTTAGTCACATAGTCTTCCAAGTTAAATTGTAACATTTAACTCCGAACAACATCAGTTGCTCCTAAAGTCTCGTATTGAAAAGTAATTAACCTAATCACATATCCTCCATGATAGTTTAATAAATTTCCATAGATATCCCAAAATCAACATACTCTTAATTCATAAAATCATTTAACTAAAAAGAATTAGTCAAACTAACCAGGGACTTCATGTAGTCCAGTGGTCGGCGATAAATACCAGTCACACTTTGGTTGCGGGTTCGATTCCCGCAGCTTTGTCCGACGCGGCGGGTTGTCACACGGTCTGCGTGTTTTCCTTTTTCCAAAACTACATAATTCTTAAAACATTCTCCAATAACGAGATAAAATCTTCAAAAATAACCATAATGTAATTTAACCTCAATTTTATCTCATGACATTCACTTTCCATTATTACATATAGTTACCCATAATTACCTAAAAAGTAAGGATCATATAGACCCTAATGGTTACCTTAATAATTATTACCTGAACTTCCACATCAATTGGTCATCTCGTACATGATGCATTAGAGAACTCACCAAGGTTGAAGTGGTTGATCATGACTCCTTGATAGTTGGTTTAGAACAACCATGAGATTCCTCATTGAATCCCCCATTTCATCCAGTCTCTTAATCAGAGAACCACCACAGTTTCCTTCAAACCCATTTTCACCTTGGTGCCTGCTAGATCCAGCCATTTACTAAAACCAAAAAGGTCAGTGTGAGTATATCAACATAACCATCGTGTACTAATGAGGAAGATAAACACTAAGATATACTTAATTATTCACTATATCTAAAATTAGGACTCTTTCTAAAATCCTAACCATTATGGTATTGCCACTTATGCTTAAAGAATACCCTAACCTCTATAGTTATCTAAACCGACCTTTGATACCCACTATAAGGCCCCAGCCTTAAACCTTACTTAATATTGAATTAAATGAATAATTCACATTGAGGATATTTTCAAGTTTAGAGTTTTAGAGAATTAGGACACAACTATTACATCTCAAAAGATTACAAAGTAGTCACATCTACTAAATTTCTATAAAAAATAAAAAAATCTTAAAAAGAAACATGTCTAGTTCCATGCTTTAGATAGCATGACTTTCCCTTGATCCCATCCTTGACCCTATTCCATGTTAAGTCCTATGAAAAACATTTCAAAAACTTGGGATGAGCATAAAATGCTCATTAAGGGATACACAAAGAATGAAAAATGTTAGTTTTTCAAAACAACAAGTAAACCATGTATACTTTATCAAAGTAATACTTTTCACCTTTTCGAAGTAGTAAAAACGTTTCACTGAATAAAAGTTCATTACTTACCCTTCTGTAACCAAAATATTACCATAAAACCCATATAAATATCACATAACATATAAAGGTAACTTGGGAAATAAATATACTTAAGTGGAATAACAATAATGGTGACTTCCACACATATCACTTAATGGAATAGCCATTCAGCCAACTTCCATACATACATAATGGAATAGCCATACGGCCGAATTCCATACCCAATGCATTGGAGTTTATAACGTAACCACCCGTCCTGGTATTCACGGCACCACCAATCATATGGTTCATCACGTAACCACCCGTCAAATGTCCAAGTACCATTATAAAATCATAAGACACAAAACAAATATAATGGAAAGAAAACAGTTCCACACATTGATCACAATATATCACATAAATATTTTGACATAACAAATACATTATAAAAACAATTTTCAATACCAAAATACATAAAAGAGTATGTAGTATTTATTTCATTTTAAAAACATTACGGCTTGTTGAGGAAGCCAAAGACCATATAATACTCGCGGCGGTGGAAAAGGTCATTGTCACTATGTACGTAAAAAGAAACATTCCTTTTTGTCGTTTAGTAAAACGATTCATAGAAAAAGATTTCTTTTGTATAAAAGTAAAATTCAAAGGGGTTTATACATCTTATAAAAGAAAGTTGTGTATAAAACGAAATACGCCTCATTGAAAGGAGATTGAGACGAAGTCCCTTACAAAGATGGTATCCTTTGTTTAAGGATAAATCAATTACATAATTATGTGTGACAAACGAATACACCAAATTTAAGTGAATATTAAGTGTAAAACAATCATAGGTTATTCACACATATTTATAGAATGACATATTCAAGGAGTATAAGTTTATCCCAAAGAATAATGTTTGGGTTAAGAAGTTCCCTTGCAAAAATTTGACAGCCTAATGGCGTCAATACAAAATTCAGAAAATGAGTTGATGAGAGATAAAAAGGGTATCTCATCACATGGAAATAAAATTTAAATCAATAAGGATATAGAAGAACATATCCCAACATAATAGTAAGTGAATTAAAATAGATAACAAAAGAAGTCTTTTAAAAAGAGGAGGGTGAACGGTTTCCTTACCGACATGGGTATCTTTCGAAGCATACACCCCGTGAAAGAAGGACAATACAAAATTGATGTAAATACTCATAAATGAAAGTATATTACACAATGATTAAAATAATGGGCAGTACATACACCACTCAAAGGAAATTGTGGCAAATTTATCATAAATCTCACGGGAATAAAAGTGAGATGAAAAATCCCTTACGAAAACTCGGCAGCCTAACAGCGCAACATAAAACTTACAAAAATGGATTGATGAGATCAAATAGGGTATCTCATCATATTAAAATAAAGTTTATAGAAAGATGAATATAAAATAACATCCCCCAACATAACAAAGAGGAGATTAAAAGAAGTGACATAAAGGAGAGTACTTAAAAAGAACGAGATAGGTTAGATCTCTTACGAAAATTCAGCAGCCTAACGACGCCACTCAAAACTTCCAAAATGGATTGATGAGAGAGAATAGGGTATCTCATCATATGAACATAAAAATTACAGTAAGAGTAATATAAAATAACATACCAATCACAAGAAATATGATCTTAAAAGAAATGACATAAAAGAGTGTACTTAAAAAGAAAGAGAGGAGCAGGATCCCTTACCTCGGGTCCGACTTGACTCGATCGTTCTTTAACGTCCTAAATAATAAACATGAGTTAATTTCTACTTTCTTAAGAACCTTTTTCAAGTTCATTATTCATTTTATATCAATTATTGACATTTTATAAACATTATGCAATCATTTAAGTTAATAATGTTTGTTTTGTCGATATTTGGTTCTTAAGTCAAAAGTGGACTTCTTACAATTACATGTTGTTCGTGTGGTCAAAGGTTCTTTATATCCAGAATGAAATTCCTGATTTGGATATCATATATATCATATATATCCAGCATATACATGTATTTATAATATTACATAATCATTTAGAGGTAAGAAATGAAATGCACTGTTCATGGAGACGGTAAGTCGTACGTACGCATGAACGCTACTTTCATTTCTATGTCATATTAATGGAATTAAAACTAAATGAGAGATGTGTGTATTTTTAATTCCAAAATTATATTAATCCTTTATACGTATCATACATTATATATATCTATTATATGTACTTATAATAGTACATTACTTTTGAGGATAAGAAATGAAATGCACCGTTCATGGAGACGGTAAGCCGTACGTACACATGAACGCTACTTTCATTTCTATCTCATACTTTAATGGAAAGAAAAAAATAATTATATAAAGATATATTATAATTCCAGTATAAAATCATATATAATAACTTTAAATCCATACTTTATATGTCCCACATATGGTATTAACGAATCAAATCACTTTGAGGGGGCGGTAGTCCGCACTTCCTAAAATGAAGATATCGCGTATAGCCATAATGGAAGCCATAAAGGTATGCCACAAAAGAAAAATAAAGTAGATTAAGTAAAATATAAAAATATTATATATCATATATAAACATAGTGACATCTTAATGTCCACCTTTGAAGGTGTTATATGAGTGTTGAACAATCATCGTTTCGTGAGGCAGAAATTTGCCATCCACAGAAACTGTATGTTCTTTAACCATTAGATGAAGGTGTGTGTAAGTGTAGCTCAAATAATTATTATAAAAAAATACCAGTATATTGAATATACTGTAGTTGTTACAAAATAAATGAATAAAAAGAGTATAGGGGGTTGGAGAAGCAAAATAAAACAAAAGAGCACAAGTGAAGACGTTGCCTTAAAATCGGGTAACTCCCTTTGGTTTGAACCACAAGGTTTTCTTGAAGAGCTTCCTACCTAAGTTAAGGCTTATAGGATAAGGATAGGTATGTGGAGAGACACAATGATCAGAGCTTGGCCGAACCAAAGCCTTGAGAGGTGTGGGTAAGGTGGTAGAGGTGGGGGCCTTTTATAAGAGGAGAGGAGGGGCACTCCTGGTAAAGTATAAAATGATACTTTATTTTCAAATGGTTTTCGGATTTTAAGGGTACCACATTGATGTGTTTCGAGGCTATGGTGATAAGGGTTCTAAATCCACCCATCCAATAGGTTTTGGACATGTTTAGGTCCTAGATTTTTCATTATCTTTCCATTTTATTTAAATCGTTAAATAATGAGGTCATCGCTGCATCATCATGATGTGATAAAGAATTTAATTTATATAATGCCTACAAATTATACAAAAAAATACTATGATGTAGGAAATAGTTTTATCTTTATAATGAATATTTATAGTCAAAAATATGACTTGTATAACCCCATGTAAAAATTGTTTTAGTAAAACATCTCATGTTTGTGTCATTTTTACTTTAACTTTAAATAAAAGGCATAAATGTCATTATCATACCCAAGTGGCTCCATGGGGTACCAAAAATTGTCCCATGGGTTCTCTTGGTCGTCCATAACTCATCCAATAGGGTTATGACAAGTGTCAATATATTTTCATTTTATTATAATATCATTTTTACCTTAAACCACACTAATTACCTTTAATCGCGATTAATAAAACTTAAAAGTTACTTTTCATCAAAAATTATTTTCATCCAATTGAACCAAATTTTACTTAAAAATTAAAATCATTTAAATTGGATTTTTTAAATTCAAATCACAGAAGTGGTAAAGTCCCATCTAAACGAAAAATCAAATTTTGTAACCACCACTTTGTGGTTTCACTATTCATCAAAAATTGATGTTTTTCAGAAAAATACCAAAAATTCACCCTAAGCTATATTTGATATTCCAAATTCAAAAATGATGTCTATTTTAAAAAATTCATAACATAGAAGTTGCATTAATTAATTTTATAATTAAATCCCGCTTTTAAAACAAATAGCGTGTTTTTATGAAACAATAAGTATTAAAAGATTGACACTAGTTTAAGTCCAATTTCAAAGTGAAATTAATTCCAATGACCACCATTGGATTAAACGGTAAAAATATATTCTATTTAAACTTTAAAACCAATTAAAAATATAATCTAATCATATATATAAATTATATTAAAAAGAGGTTTTGAATTAAAATACAACATTTTTCACTATTCATTAAAAATTGAAATTTTTCGGAAAAATACCAAAAATTTAAACAAAGTAAATTTTGACGTCCAGATTCTAAATAAAAATTTTATTTTTTTAAATATAACACATAAAATTGTCAAAAATTGGATTTAAAAGAGGTTCGCCTTCAAAAGGCGGTTAATCGACCTTTTAAAGAATATTAGAATGTCTACGCTTAAAATTGGATTCATTCACATTTTTAATCCTCTAACATTTATTGTAAAGAGTAAAAATATTTGACAAACATATATAATAATTTTGTAGTTAGTTCTGTTCATGCCCGCCATTACAATGGCTAGGAATTAACTACCATTTAAAATAATATTACTTTATTATTAGAGTGCAATGTAAGACTCCCAAGAAACTCATTGTTGCGTGTTGGGTACGCCATCGAGCATAGAATCCCCTTTAAAGTAATATTAATATTTTATTCACAAATATGGATAAATATAAAAATGTCATATTCTTTATTTACCTAGGGTGTTACACTCAGGCAGCAGAGGGTTGGCTAGAGGCAGTGGTTAGTCTCTTCGGGCTTGTGCAGACGCCGACAGATCAGAGAGTGGATTTGGCATCCACCCTTTTTTATGGAGCAGCTCGGCGTTGGTGGAGTCTGGTGACTCAGTTTCTTGATGAGTCGCCGCATTCGTTGGACGACTTTCAGTTGTTGTTCCGTGAGGAGGTTTTCCCCTCCTGCTTGCGCTCCTTTCGAATTCCGGAGCTCCTGCAGTTTCAGCAGGGAGGGATGACGGTGGCCGAGTATGCGGCCAGTTTTGCAGATCATGCATGCTTTTACCTGGACTTGGTCCATGCCGACAACTTCCGAGCGCGGAAGTTTGAGCAGGGTCTCCGCCGAGCGATTCGTGCAGTCAGAGTACCCTTGGGAATTTCCACATATGCCAGGGTGCTAGAGCAGGCACTGGTGACAGAGGGATTCTTGTCATGTTTTGTGGTTGGTAGTGGCAGTGGGTGCAACCGAGCCGGGACGTCTGCCGTAGCTAGCAGGCTCCAGAGTACAGGACCTCGATGCAGGTGGCCTTCCCACTGCCAGTTTCGGAGACGTGATCGTATACCACTGTGGCGAAAAGGTGCAGGGCCTCAGCCGAGGATGCCCTACCGTGAGTGGATCCCGGGCCGTGGTTGTACACCACAGTGGCACCGGAGGGCCTTAGGGAAGCCCAGAGAGCGCCGATGCTATTCTTGTGATGGGTGAGGTCACTTGGCACGAGACTGCCTGACCCGAGTTGCTAAGAGGCTCGAGAAGGCAGCAGGCACACTACCACGGCAGAGGCAGTGCCGTGATCAGAGTAGTGCCCAGAGAGGTGACGCTAGCAGAGGTGCGGGAGGATCTGGAGGTGGGAGACGGCGTTACGAGATCTCCCCATCACCACTAGGTGGTCCACGTCAGGCTCCGGGAGCTGACGGTTGGGACCGTGGGTAACCGCGAGCTTTGGATGTCTACGATCCTACAGAGAACGAGATGGTGAGAGGTACCCCTTGCGACTCTCCTACTTCTTGCAGTAGAATTGTTAGGCTCTGTGTGTGAAATGATTTTCTCCCTGCTCATTGTTTGAGGTGTTACCAGGGCGACATAGGGCGTCGAGTGTAACCCTGTGTTGGTAAGGAAAAAGGTGTGAGACTTTTTTCCTTTAGTCGATGGTGTTGGCTCCATCGCTTCCGAGAGTATAAGAGAGTCTTGGTTGAGGGACATCGACTGTGGAATCTTGCATGATTAGATATCCTTGGGTGTTTCCTCATATGGATATTCTGAAGGAGGGAATCACCGGGCCTTGTTCTAGGTGTGAGCGGTGATTCCAGTCGCGGCGTGCAATGTAGAGGTTTGACTGGGGAGGTGAGCTACCCTCGGAAGACTTCGGGTCGTTTGAGAACGTGCATAGGGATGGTGAGGCTTTCTACCGCCTTGCCCAAGCCCCAAAGCCTAGAGTGGGTGCACGACATCTGCAAGGGATGACCTCATGTGATCGGATCAATCCTTTAGTCTGTGTGCGGTGACGCGGAGCTGTGCGTGGGTTCTTCTGGATATGGGGAGCCAGGTGTGGGCTTAGTACCTTGTGTTTCTCCCTAGTTTTTGTTTTTGGGGATGAAAATCTTGAAGGAGGGAATAATGTAAGAACTCGGGTTTTGCTGTGAAAGGCTTTGGAATATTCTTTATAATATTCCAGGGCAGCACCTTCAGACGGCGTGCGATTCCGAGCCCCGGAGTGGCCGGAATTAAATTTTCAGTGCGTTCACACTGGAAACGCTAAATAAATAAGATAACTTCTAAAAGGAGTTCTGGATCAGAGATTTGAGTGTACGAATGTGTCCGGAATGGGGTGTTTACCCTAGGAACGACATAAAAATTGTCGGCGCGGGATGTTTGGACCCCTCGCCCGCTTCTGGAATGTTAAACGGATAAATTAATTAATTAATTTATCCGTTTAATGGTGAAATGCTAGTATCTGTTAAATGGTGGCTTGGATTGGAAAACTGAGGGCACCATTGAGTTCGGAGCATGCCGTTTACCCTAGGAGGGGTATAAGTTTCGCGGTCGCGGGCCGTTTGTGAAAAATGGCCCCAGGGGTGTTTTCGTAATTTGGCGCCCTCGGGCGTTGAGTTTTATAACTTTTGAATGGGGTCTCGGATTAAATTTATGAGACCGCCGTTGCACTCAGAGCGTGGTTTTTAGCCTAGGGGAGTCTTAATCCCGACCCCGCCGAATTTTCAGGTTCGGGGATAT
The DNA here is from genome assembly GCA_963277665.1 of Viscum album. Taxonomy (NCBI): domain Eukaryota; kingdom Viridiplantae; phylum Streptophyta; class Magnoliopsida; order Santalales; family Viscaceae; genus Viscum; species Viscum album. The sequence goes on along the minus strand of OY728163.1, from coordinate 263,315,740 downwards.
CAGGCGGCGTTTAAGTATTTTCTACTTAAACGCATCCCCTCCCCGGTTCTCCTTCTTCTTCCTCAAACCATACCCTCTCCTCCATCTCCAGCAAGGTGACTCGGGCGAGTTGCGGTGATGCCGGCGGATCGACGCGATGCTCCGGGCGAAGCCCAGTGAGGTAGGAGGTTTCTTTTGTTGCGTTCTTATTCCCAAACCTCCATTGAATCCAAATTTTAGCATCAAATTGTTGTTGAATCTTTGAAAGAACCACATAATTGCGTAGTAGAGTTTTTTCTCCTTCCATCGCTTGTTTCGGTTGGTAAATCCGAGTTTCGGGGACCCCGCAATCATCTGCCGAAGATTGCGTGTTTAAGGCTGTTTTCCGGTGGGTTTTGGGCGTTCCGGCGAGGTATCACGGCGGTCCGGCGTACCAGCGCAGCGGCGCGACATCCCGGCGGTGGTCCCGGCTTCAGGTGGCTGGCGGCGATGAGCTCCGGCTCCAGGCGGCGACGGTGGGCACGTCTCGGCAATGGGACAACGCGGCGGAGGCGGCTGCGGACGGCGGCTTTAGGCAGGATCCCGGGCGGCGCCGGCGTAGCGCGAAGTGGAGGAGGGGCCGCGGGGTGCGCGACCCCGCGTGCGGCGACCGCGACCCGCGTAAGGCGGGTCGCTGCGGAGGAAAAAGGGACCGGCCGTCAAGGCTAGTCGGTGGCGACAGGCCGCGGCCAGCTGGCCGAGGCGGACCGAGCCGGACCCGCGGCCTGGCCGCGGGCCGGCTGTGGGCTGACCGGCCGGACCGGGCCGGTCCGACCCAAGGGAGTTTCCCCTTTGGAATATCTGATGCCCGTAGCTTTTGCTACGAGCGTCCGTTTTGCGCGCCGTCAGCAGAAGCGCAAACCTTGCATCGAGGGGAATGATTTGAGATGGTTTCGGGATTTTTTAATTCCCGGAACGAGGGGCCTCGGAGGCGCGACGCCTCTTTAAGTGGACGAGCGTTTTTCCCGAGATTCTTGTTTTAGATGGTGCGGATGCGTCCGACATCCGTTTTGAGCGCCATTAGTGGCGTTGGAACCCTGGCGTCGAGGCGGAGGTTTCTAGTGTGATTTCCGGCGTTGAATCCAGAGTTGAGGCGTGGGCCCCACGGGCCGTCGTTTGAGCCGTGTGCAACATTTTACCGACTTTTCCCTCGGACGTCCGTTTGGGGCATGCGAGCAGTCGTTGTTGGGTGTTTTTCCGAGGGCAATGCGTTGGGGCAGTCTGCCTGCTGTAATTCCACACGATGGTGCGGGCCCCGCGAGGGCCGTTTCGGGAGTTGACTGTGATTTTCCGCTTTATCACCGGGCAACCGTTTTGGACAAGTGAATAGTCCATCTTGTGTGCTTTTTCGAGAGGATCGCAACGGTGCGATCCGTTTGTTGAGTTTCGGGACCGGGATGCGGGTCCCACGTGGCACCGCTCGTGTGCGGTGCGCCGGAATGCATCTTTTCCTCCGGATATCCATTGCACTCATGTGAGTAGTGCTTTTGACGCGTTTTCCCGAGGGGATCACGATGGTGCGATGCGCCCGACTGTTTTCGGGGCCGAGGCTCGGGATCACGGGACGCCGTTCGTGCGTGAGGCGGTGTTGGTGACTTTTCCGTCGGATATCCATTGGAGGTGAGTAAGTAGTCAATCTCGCATGTTCTTCTACGAGGATTACAACAGTGCGATCTGTTTGATTGTGCGGAGCCTCTCGCACGATCTTGTTAAATGTGAAAGACGCTCTGATGGTAGTTCTTCTCACCGTGTTTGCAGAGAACCCTTGGCGTGTGATCGCATGCACTCCCGTGTGAGTGAAGAGATGTGGTTGGATGTGCCTTAGCCGATGAGGAGGCATGTTGAAGTTGTTACGTCACTCCTTCACGTTGATGTTGGGTGCCGTGTGCATGATAGCCTATGGGCTGGAACGAGGTATACTCTGGGAGTATGCGGGAGCGCTTGGAGGTACGTGTGGTTGGTACCTGAGATGTTCGTGCGCTTGGTTGGGGTTGACTTGGGGCCACACGTCGTGTGGGCCCCATGTGTGTGTCGTGATCTGCCTTACGTACTTTGAACTCTCGCGACGTAGAGGGTCCCTCTGTGTGTTTGTTGACCAGCAGGGTTGAGTGGTCTCCCCTGGTTTCGTTCTGATGGATCGGCCAGTAGCGGTGCTAGTGGCACCCCGTGTTGGAACAGGCGCTGAAACCCTTTGGGTGAGTTGTGCTGGAGTTGGGTGGTTGCGCGATACCCACTCCGTGTTTGGTTGTCCGGTTTTGCACTGTCCAGTGGAGATGGCTAGGGCAGTTCTGAGTTTTACCCTCCAGCGAGGCTGGGCAGTGGGTTACTCATCGGCTTTTAGGGTCTACCCTCTAGCAGAGACTGGGCAGTGGGTCACCCGACGCTCTTAGGGTCTACCCTCCAGCAGAGACTGGGCAGTGGGTCACCCGATGCACTTAGGGTCTACCCTCTAGCAGAGATTGGGCAGTGGGTCACCCGATGACCTCTTAGGGCCTACCCTCCAGTAGGGCTGGGCAGTGGGTCGCCCGTAGTCTAGTTCCAAGTCTACCCTCCACCAAGGCTGGGCAGTGTGTCGCCTACCGACTTATTTCAGGTCTACCCTCCAGCGGGGCTGGGCAGTGGGTCGCCTGATGATGTATTATGGTTTACCCTCCAGCGGGGCTGGGCAGTGGGTCGCCTGATGATGTATTAAGGTCTACCCTCCAGCGGGGCTGGGCAGTGGGTCACCAGATGATGTGTTATGGTTTACCCTCCAGTAGGGATGGGAAGTGGGTCACCCAGTATCTTATTATGGTTTACCCTCCAGCGGGGCTGGGCAGTGGGTCACCTGACGATGTATTAGGGTTTACCCTCTAGCAGGGCTGGGCAGTGGGTCACCCGATATCATATTATGAATTACCCTCCATCGAGGCTGGGTAGTGGGACGCCTGTTGGCATTCCAGAATTAGTCCTTACTTCTAGGCTAGTCTGAGGCTTTCCTCCATGACCACCGGAGCGGGACCCTTGGTTGTACAGGTCGGTGATGGATCAACTTGACTTTGAGGAGACCTCTCTACTGCGGGGCAGTGACGACTTATGGTTTTACGTTCCCCCAGAACTCTCAAGTACGAGGGGCACTTTCACCACCAAGATGCGTTCTTGTGACGCGATATAAACCAGTGCGGGCGAGTTAGTATCGCCCAAAGCGGATAGTTTCAAGGTGCGGTGATTGATCCCTTGGCTTGCGGTTCAGGGCAGACATGCGGGATGCTGGGCATCGCTGATGGGGTTATGTCTAGGACTATTGGCTACTCTTTTCTTGGGCTGAGCTACGGGACAGATATCCCCTTACAATGTTGTTCGGGCTTTTGTGGAGAATAAATATATGTATATACCTTGATCAAGCACCCACTTCTTGGGCTTGGTTACTCTCCCTCCAGGAGAGGCGAAGACGCGCGGGGTATGCCACGTGCTTTCCGTGTCTAGCTTCTCGTGGATGGATGAGTCTACTCTCCTGCTATAGGTAGAGAAGACTCGATAGGATGTTCATCTTCTCACCGTTTCCATCTCCTTGTGCCTGGACGAGTCTACTTCCTTTCTCTTGTTGGGTTGAGCTGGACTTTTTTACTGCACTCTCAGTTGTACTCCTCTAATATTCCCTGTTCTCTCTACTCCTCACCCTTCGGTACCTCCTTTATTTCTCCCTCAAGCCTTCGGGGTATCCTACTAAGTATTCTTATACTCACCCCTGCTTGGGATTTTCCCGCACTTGGTGTGCCCTTGCAGACGACAGACAGGTGGAGCGTGACTTCCATGGAGCGTAGGAGCTTGGGAGCTGGGACCGCGTGGGGTGGTCGTGGCCGGGTTCCAGGTGGGAGACCCGTCAGCTGTTTCTTTTTGTTTTGTTTACCTGTTGTCGGGTTGTGGCACTTGTTGGTTAGGTGCATGTTTTTCCCCTTTTCTTTTCAGTTTGTACTTTGTACTTGTAGTGGACAATGCACTTTGTGGTATATATATAGCAGTTTCCCTTTCCTTTTCTTTGCTTGACTTTACTTTTACTCTGCACTGTTGCATTGAGTTTGTTGAGTGTGTGTGTATAGGTGCTTAGGCAAAGGCCTCCCCGAGTTATTGTGCCTTCGGCGCTGGTCGCCAGCCCCTGGCCTATGGAGGCGGGCTTTGGGTAGTTGCGGCTCGAGCCTGGGTAGGGTCGGGTTGTGACAGTTTGGATGAGACAAAAGGCTTTAGAGGTGTGAAGAATTGGTTAGATGCGAGGGATTTTTATAGGGGGGGGGCTCTTTAGGAAATTGTGATAATATTATTTTATTATATAATGATATTTGGTTTTTAATGGTCCAAAAATCATTAAAGACGAAGAAAAGTTGACTCGTGGTCGAAAAAATAACTTATATAACACCATGTAAAAATTAATTTACAAAGAGATATTTGTTTATGTCATTTTTGTCTATAATGAAACTTAATTATTCTAAATTGTCATTATCACTCCCAAGTGGCTCAATGGGGTACAAAAAACGACCCAATGATGACCATGGTCGTCCCATACTCATAAAATAAGATTAATACATGTTTAAGGGTAATTTTATATTATTATAATATTATTTTTTACCCTTATTTACCTGATTTTCCCTTTAACCACGGTAAATAAAATATTTACTAAAGTAAATATTTCAAATGTCTAAATATAAAAGTTACCTATTTACAAATTTGGACCTCTGGATTCCAAATATGGAATAAATTTTTCCAAATTCAAAACACAGAAGTGGCAGAAATTAATTTAAAATTAATTCCCGGGTCAAAAAAAGTGTGTTTTTAAGAATTAATATATATCAAAAGATGGATAGTTGATAAATTCCAATTTCTAAGTGAAATTAATTCCAATGACCAAAATTGGATTATATCGTAAAAATATATTCTAATTACACATTAAAACCAATCAAGAATATAATCTAAAAATATAAATAAATTAGACTAAAAGACACCTTTGAATTAAAATACAGTATTTTTCACTATTCATTAAAAAATGAACATTATCGGAAAAATTCCAAATATTTACACAAAGTAAATTTTGATGTCCCCATTATAAATAAGAATTTTATTTGTTAAAATAGGTCATATGAAAATGACCAAAACTAGATTTAAGGTGGGTTCTCCATTAAAAGGCGGTAAATCGACATTCTAATGTAAATTATGCTTAAAAATTTGATTCATTCTCATTTTAAGCCTCTAACCTATTTTTGGATAAAATTAGATACATTTAAAAAACATGTATACTAATATTTTAGTTAGTTTTGTTCATTCATGACAATAAAACGTCTAGAATTTAACTACTATTTAAAATAATAATATTATATTTTTAGTGTGGAACATAAGATTTCAAACAAACCCATTGTTGTGTATCGGGTACGCTATCGAACATAGCTAGCCTTTTAAAGTAAAATTAATATTTAATTCACAAATATTAATAAATATGAAAATATCTTATTATTTATTTACCTGGGATGTTACATCCTTCCCCCTTTTGGAAATTTCATCCTCACAATTTTTATCCACTTATCAAAATAAGTGGGGGTATTTATCCCTCATAAAAGTTTCAGATTCCTACATTGCCTCTTCAATCATACGGTTTTTCCATGAAACCTTTACCTGAAGAATTACTTTATTCTGCAACACTTTCTCTCTACGGTCAAAAATCTGGACTGGTTGTTCTTCATAAGAGATATTCTCTTCCAACTAAACTACCTCTGGGCTCAATACATGAGATAGATCTGTCATATAATTTTTCAACATCAAAACATGAAAAACATTGTGTACCTGGGAAAAACATGGAGGTAAATCCAATCTATACACAACTGATCCAACCTTCACAAAAATTTGATAAGGTCTAATGAACCTCGGATCCAACATTCTCTTCTTACCAAAACACATCACACTTTTCCGAGGAGAAACTTTGATAAACACATGATCACCTAACTCAAAAGAAAGATCCTTCCTCTAGTTATCTGTATAACATTTCTGTATGCTCTGAGCTGTTGTCATGTGCTTCTAAATCAACTGATCTTTCTCTGCCACCTCTTCTTCCAATTTTGGTCCCCTCAACATCCTTTCACCTACTTTTTCCCAAAAATCTAGAGTTCGACAATGCTTTCCATATAATTTCTCAAATGGAGCCATATGTATGCTAGAATGAAAACTTTTATTACAAGAATATTCAACCAAACAAAATATGTTGGTCACGAATTCCCTGATAATCCAGTGAACAAGCTCGTAGCATATCCTCCAAGGTCTGAATTAGTCATTCTGACTGCCCATCTGATTGCGGATGAAAAGCTATACTAAAATTTAATTCAGTACCCAACGACTGATGAAGGCCTTTCCAAAAGCTTGAAGTAAACCTGGGATCATGATCATATACAATGGAGAGGGGAACTCCATGAAACCTAAATATCTCTTTAACAAACAACCGAGCAAGTTGATCTAGAGGAAAAGTATCTTGAATAGGAAGGAAATGAGCAGATTTAGTCAATCGATCAACAATAACCCAGATTGCATTATTACCTCGAGATGTCTTTGGTAATACCACAACAAACTCCATGGATATATTTTCCCATTTCAAATCTAGCACCGGTAAAGGTTGAAGAATTGCTTTCGGTAACTGCCGCTCTTCTTTAACCTAATGACAAGTCAAACACTTCACAGTAAAATAAGCAATATCTCTTTTCATTCCATCCCATCAGTAATACTCCCGAAGATCTCTATACATCTTAGTACTACCAGGATGAACTAAAAACTGAGAACTATGAGCTTCACATAACAACTCATTCTTAAACTATCAATCACAAGGCACACATAATCTCTTCTGAAACCTCAAAAAAAAATCATAATCGACATTAAAATCAGGCAACTTACCCTTCTGAACCAACTGTACATTTTTATTCAACTCATTGTCTTCCTTCTGTACTTTCTTTATTCTGTCTGATAGAGATGATCTCACTGACGCCTAAAACAAATAGAATTATTTCCTACACCAACAACTTCTATACCAAATTTCACCAAATCAAAAACCAAAGGATCTCGTTCCAAACACATAATGGTTAATGAGACAATAATTTTTCAACTCTAAGCATCAACCACTTTATTTTCTATTCCTAGATGGTAATGGATCGTGCAATAATAATCCTTCATTAATTCCAAACATCTCCTCTGTCTCATGTTCAATTCTTTCTAAGTGAATATATACTTTAAAATTTTGTGATCAGTATATATGTCACATTTTACTCCATAAAAATGATGCCTCCAAATGATTTAAGCAAAAACAACAGAAGCTAATCCCAAATAATGTGTAGTGTAATTTAACTCATGGGGTTTCAATTGACTTGAAGCATAAGTAGTTACCTAATCATTCTGCATATGGATACATCCATGTCCTTTCAATGAACCATCACTGTAGATAACAAACTCACCATTTCTGGATAGCAGTGCCAAAATTGGAGCATTCAGCAATCTTTTTTTTCATTTCCTGAAAACAATCATCACTTCATTTTGTCCAAATGAACTTAAAACCTTTTAGAGTTAACTTAGTCATTAGAATAGATAACTGTTCAAAATATTCAACAAACCTCCGGTAATAACCTGCCAAACGAAGAAAACTAGGGATCTCGGTTATATTTGTGGGTCATGGAAATTCGTCAACCACTTTTGTTTTAGTAGGATCAACAATTATGAAATTTTTTGAAAGAATGTGACTGAGGAAATAAATTTGTTGTAACCAAAATGCACAGTTTATAAATTTCCCATAAAGTTTATTTTCTTTTACAGTTTTCAAGACAACCCTAAAATAACTTTCATGTTCTTCTTTACTTTTGGAGAAAACCAAAATATCATTAATGAACACAACACAAAACTTATCCAAGAACTCACGGAAAATTATATTCATAAGATCCATGAATATAGCATGTGAATTGGTTAACCCAAAAGGCATAACTATAAATTCATAATGGCCGTATCTGGTATGAAACGCGGTCTTCAAAATGTATGTTTCCTTTTCTTTCAACTGATGGTACCCCAACCTCAAATCAATCTTCCAAAAATAATGAGCTCCCTGGAGTTGATCAAAAAAATCATCAATATGAGGAAAATGATACTTATTCTTAACAATGACATTATTCAATGCTCTAAAATCAATGCAAAGTCTCATTGAACCATCTTTCATTTTAACAAACAAGACAGGACCACCCCATGGTGATGTTCTAGGTCAAATGAAACCTTTATCTAATAACTTTTTCAATTGCTTCTTTAACTCTAAAATTTCAATTTGAGCCATTCGATAAGGGGGTTTTGAAATTGGATTAGCATCAGGAACTAAGTCAATAGTATATTAAACCTCCCAATCAGGTATAATGCCAGGAAACTTATCAGGAATAACATCAAGGTACTCATTTACCACTGTCACATCAATAATCTGAACAGTTCATTTATTTTCAAAAATATGTGCAAGGTAACATTCATTTCCAACTTTTTCTAGTTTCTCATCTTCCTGATATGTTACCAAAATAAAGGGTTCATTATTGTACACAAACTATGAATCTTTCGGGAAAAAACCTCTTTAGCTCTAAAATCAATCTTAGCATGATAAATAGAAATAAAATCCATGCTCAAAATAACATCAAACTCTACTATAGAAAAAACAATAAGGTTTGCAGGTAGATTATTTATGCACAGAAGGACATGATGGTTATTATGTTATCTTTTTGTCTCAACATTTCCTCCAGGTGTTTTTACTGTAACTTATGTATTAATATCTTGAGGTGGAATTACAAATTTAGTATAAAACTTCTCATAAATGAAAGAGTGTGTAGACCCTGAATCAAATAACACATTGGTATAATTTGAACAAACAAACAGTGTACCTGATAGAACTTCATTTGATGGCCCAACATATGCTGAAGTAATTGAAAAGGATTTCACCACCCCTTTCTTCTTGTAGTCTAGTTTCTTTCCTTCAGTTGAGTTCTTTGTTGGATACTCATTTCCATAATGACCCATTTCATTACACTTAAAACATCTTACCGATGTCTTTTCATTACTTTCTTGATCATCTTCCTTACAGTTACGAGCTATATGACCAGACATACCACACCAGAAGCACTTTTCGGACATTGATAAACATTCTCCAAGATGATTTTACCACACTTCTCACAAGTTGGATATTTAATTTTCTTACCTCTAGGATTCTTTGAGGAATGCTTCCCCTTTGCCTACAAACTGGACCTCTTATTCTGTTGTTTTTCAAATAACACTTGATCATCTTCAAACTCCATCTCCACCTTCTCCGCACATCAAAAGGGTTTTTCATAACTTTTGAACTCACAAGATTCTAACGCTCTTCGATATCATGGCTTCAGTCCTGAGTAAAATAGATTTATCTTACTATCAAGATCTCAGATGAAATTTGGTGCATACATTTCCAGTCTAGTGAAATTTTCTTCATAAGCAGCTATTGATTCATCCTCCTCCCTCAATTCTAGGAATTGTTTTTCCATTCTTAGATGAACCACCTTAGGAAAATATTTCTCAAGAAACATTCCTTTGAATTCATCCCAATCATGAGCATCAATCTCCTCACTATCCCTGATATTTTTCACCATCGACCACCACTGATCAGTTTCAACTTCAAAACTGTAAACAGAAAGACTAACCTTTGATGTTCTGAACAAGCCATGGAATTGAAAATCTTCTCCATTCCATTAATACACCCTTAAGCTAGCACAAGGTCAGTTGATCCTCTGAATGATGGGGGATGTTGCCTCAAGAAATGCTCCAATACTGACATATTCCTCTATGCTTGATCTGGATGATCTCATGCATGGATAAAACCACCATTTTTAGCTTGAGTCAATTGTTCCATCACTAAAACAAATTTGTTCAGTTCTGATTCTGACCATATCAGGTTGCTGATTTGGATGGTTGTCTTCTTGCTGATGTCTTCCCAACATAGCTGCCCTGTTTTCTCTGCGGAAAACCATTCTGAACAAAAAAATATCTTAGGTGAAGAAACATGGTAATCTGTAAATGCTATATCATTTCAATATTACCATAAATTAATTTATGAACATTTATTTTACAATAGCCTAACTCCTAAAGTTGTGTAAACCGACCTCTGATACCAAATATAAGAACTCGACCTTAAAACTTACATAATATTTAATTAAATGAGTAATTCACATTGAGGATCTTTTTAGGTTTAGTGTTTTAGGTAATTAAGACATAACTATTACATATCAAAAGATTAAAAAGTAGACACTTCTATACTATTTCCATTTTTTTCACAAAACAAGAACTCTTGAAAAAAAGAGTCATGTCTAGTTCCAGGTTTTTTGACAGCATGAATTTTCCTTGATACCATCATTGACCCTAATCCTTTTTAAGTCCTGTGAAAAACATTTCAAAAACATGGGATTAGCATAAAAAGCCTCGTAAGGGATACACAAAGAAGGAAAACTTTTAGTTTTTCAAGACAACTAGTAAACCATGAATACTTTTACATATGTAATACTTTTCTCCATTATGAAGTATTAAATACTATTCAATGAATAAAAGATCATTACATACCCTTTTTGTAACCAAAATATTACCATAAAACCCATATAAAGAACACATCACATATAAAGGTTACTTGGGACATAAACATACTTAAATAGAATAACCATATGGTCGACTTCGACACATATCAATAAATGGAATATCTATACGGCCAACTTCCATACCCAATGCATTGGAGGTTATAACGTAACCACCCATCCTGGTATTCATGAAACCACTCGTCATGTGTTTTATGACGTAACAACCCATAAAATCTCCATGTACCATTATAAAATCATAAGACATAAAACAAATATAAATGAAAGAAAACATTTTCACATTCCAATCACAATATATCACTTAATATATTGACATAACAAATCCATTATAAAAACCATTTTCAATACCAAAATACATAAAATAGTATATGGTATTTATTTTATTTTAAAAAACATCACAGCTTGTGGAGGAAGCCAGAGATCAAATAATACTCACGATGTCGAAAAAGGTAGTTGTCACCGCTTACATTAAAAATAACATTCATTTTGTCTTTTAGTAAAATAATTCATAGAAAAAGATTACTTTTGATTAAAAGTAAAAGTCAAAAAGGTTTATACACTGTATAAAATAATGTTATGTATAAATTAAAATATACCTCATGGAGATTGAGATGAATTCCCTTACCTCGTGTTCGATTTGACTCGATCGTTCATTAATTTGTTAAATAATAAACTAAAGTTAATTTATACTTGTTTAAGAACCTTTTTCAAGTGTATTATTCCTTTTATATCACTTATTACCATGTTATAAGCATTATGTAATCATTTAAGTTAATAATGTTCGTTTTGTCGATATTAGGTACTTGAGTCAAAAAATGGACTACTTATAACAACATGTTGTTCATGTGGTCAAAGGTTCATTATATCTAGAATGATATTCATTATTTTGATATCATATATATCATATATATCTAGAATATACATGTATTTATAATAGTATGTAACATTTGGATATAAGAAATCAAATGTACCATTCATGGAGACGGTAAGCCAAATGTACGCATGAACGCAACCTTCATTTCTATTTTGTAATTTAATGGAATTAAAACATAATTATACATAGGTACATTATAGTTCCAGTATAATATCATATAATATAATTAACTCCATACTTTATATGTCCCACGTATTCCATGAACGAGTCATATCACTTTGAGGGGGCGGTAGTCCGCACTTCCTCAAATGAAATTATCATGTTTACACACAATAGAAACCATAAAGGAATGATATAATGTAAAAATAAAGAATCATAAATAAAACATAAAAATAATATATATAATATATAAATATAGTTCCATCTTAATGGCCACTATGAGATGCGGGAGGAGATAATCGAACAATCATCGTTTAGTGAGGAGTTAATATGCCATCCACAGAAACATTATGTTTTTCACCCATTAGATGGAGGTGTGTGTAAGTGTAGTTCAAATCCTTATCATAACAATATAATATTATTTTTAGGATACTGTTGTTGTTAAAAAAGAATATACGAGGATGATTCTAATTAGGGATGTGGTGACGGATTTCAGAGTGATTATCACCGGCGGGCTGGTGAGGCAATGTGTACTGTGTTTTAGGTGTGCAACGTGTGAGGTGATGTGGTGACAGAGACAAGAATGATGATGGGTCTTGAATTTAGAAGTTTGATTTTCCTCTTTTTAATTTTTGTTATCACATCTGGTGATTTGGATTCGGATCAACTACTGAGGCGGCGATGACAATAGTGATGGTTGATGACATTCTGGCGACTATTTTTGAATCTGGGCATGGTGGTTTATGCCTGTTGATGCATTTTTTTTAAGTTTGGTATGTTTGTATTTTTATTATGATGTATGAAGTTCCCACTAACCCCAAAAGTGGTTTTATTAAAATTAAAAAAAGATATTTGGATGGTTACAAAAGAAAGTAATAAAAAATGTCTAGGGGTTCGAGAAGTAAAATAAAAGAAAACAATTTAAAAGAAACTGTTACCTTTAATTTGGGTAACACCCTTTGGTTTGAACCAAAGGACTTAATAAAGTGACTTATGCCTAAGTTAAGGATAATATGTGGAAGATATTGATATAGGTAGCTTAATTGGGAAGATTTTTGATGAGCCAAAAGGCATGAGGGGTGTGAGGAATTGGTTCAAAATGAGGGCTTTTTATAAGGGGGAGGAGGGGCTCTTTAGGAAAGTGTGATAACATTATTTTATTATATAATAATAATTGGTTTATAATGGTCCAAAAATAATTACATTAAAAGATAATATGACTCATGGTAGAAATAATAACTTATATAACACTATGTGAAAATTAATTTACAAAGAGATATCTGTTTATGCCATTTCTGTCTTTACATTAAATTAATTAATCTGAATTGTCATTATCACACCCAAGTGGCTCAATGGGGTCCCAAAATCGACCCAATGATGTCCATGGTCGGCCATTACTCATCCAATAATATTAGGACACTTATAAGGGTAATTTTATATTATTATAATATTAATTTTTACCCTTATTTACCAGACATACCCTTTAACCACGGTAAATAAATATTTACAGAAGTAAATATTTAAAATGTCTAAAAATAAAAGTTACCTATTTACACAATTTAGACTTAATTATTCTAAATATGGAATCCATTTTCCATTTTCATAACACAGAAGTGGCGGAAATTAATTTAAAATTAATTCCCATTGTAAAAACAAAAAGTGTGTTTTTAAGAATTAATAACTATCAAAAGATGGACAGTTGATTAAGTCCAATTTCAAAGTGAAATTAATTTCAATGACCAAAATTTGATTAATTGGAAAAAATATATTTTAATTACACTTTAAAACCAATCATGAATATTATCTAACCATATAAATAAATTAGATTAAAAGGCCCCTTTGAATTAAAATACAATATTTTTCACTATTCATTAAAAAAATGAACTTTATCAGAAAAATTCCAAAAATTTACACAAAGTAAATTTTGATGTCACCATTATAAAGAATAATTTTATTTGGTCAAATAGAAGATATAAAAATTACCAAAAGTAGATTTAATGTGGGTTCACCATTAAAAGGCGGTAAATCGACCATTTAATGTAAATTATGCTTAGAAATTAGATTCATTCATATTTTAAGCCTCTAACCTTAATAGGATAAAAGTAGATACATTTAAAAAACATGTATAATCATATTTTAGTTAATTTTGTACATTCCCACTAATAAAATGGCTAGGAATTAACTACCATTTAAAATAAAAATATTATATTATTAGTGTGCAAGGTAAGATTTCAAAGAAACCCATTGTTGCGTATCATGTACTCTATCGAACATAGAAACCCTTATAAAGTAAAATTAATATTTAATTAAAAAATATTAAAAAATATGAAAATATCTTATTCTTAATTTACCTGGGATGTTACAATCCCCATTCACATTGATCAAAATCAATCAGAATAATAATAAGGATAATATCATAGGATATTTAAACACTAAATCTTATTTAACATCAAAGATGTATTCAAAGCTTGAAAATAAATTTTAAAGATATCATGGAACATTTATTAAGGGAAATATATTCTGGATATAACATAATAATGCATTTATTGTATATAACTCTTAATTGAAAATAATGGCGAGATGAGAAACCATTAACTTATATCAGACTCATTAGGTATGTTCCTTTACTTCTTGAATAATAATATCTGGTTAAATAATTAATTTTTTATGAAACATTTAGAATTGTATAATTCCTTTTACTTCACTTATTACATTGTTTTATTTTATTACATAACTGTTTATGATTTTGTAAGATTCGGTAGGTTGATTATGGTTAATATTTTCATTATTTAAACGTCTAATGTATAATAATAATGAAATAATTAGCATATTTAAACATCAATTGTAATTTTAAAACCAATCCTGAATTATCGTAATGAAAATTAAAATATGTTACAATCATAGAGATAGTTGTCTATAAATACAAATGATTAATGTTTTCAATTTTACAATGATCATTATAAAAATAAGGTATGTAATATTTTATCTTTATATAATGATTAGAATATAATATATAACATATTATTTAAATATATATACTAATATATATATATAATCCATGTGGTGTTGTGATGTGAATAGAATAACATCACTTCGTGAAGCCGATAATCCACACATATCTGAGCGACGTTATAAATATTAAATTTAATTTAGAAAATGATATATTTTATTTTTATGATGATAATTATTTCATTAATATCATAATTATTTTATTTATACCTTATATATTTTTTTACATTACCCATATTACATTCCATGTAAATCATTATTGATAAATGAATAAAATCGATTTCTAATGAGGTAGTCCGCCATACACATGGGAAATTATATCGTATCCCCTAAAGAATGAAATTTAAAACTATATATATAATTATGTCATAATGACATTATAATTACAATTATGTTATATATATCACAAATATATACTTTATATCCATTATCATATCTAACCATTATATGTGGTAATGGAAAAATAAATGACATCATTTCGTAGACCAGTAGTACTCCATACACACAAATAATGATTTCAAAACCCATTTGACGGATGTGGAGGTGGTTTTATGTCATTACCATAACATAAAAACATATATTTATATGTAATATATTGAGTTTTTATATCGTCAATGATAAATAATAATTTAATGAGTTGGAGGAAGAAAAGGTGTACCCACATTTTTCACATGTGTAAAGGACATAAACAATGTTTTTTCATAGAAAGATACATTATCTGGTCGAAATATCACATAAATTATAGTTCTGAAAATTTTTAGGCCATTTTAACCATTATCTTTTCAGTTTAACCCCCTGGGTAATCTATTTCTACCTAAACTGCAATGAATAATTTTTAGTGTTTTTATTTCAATAGTGGTAAAACAATTAACATGACATTATTAAATAACATAAATTATTGATACAAAAATAATTTTAAATAATTTTATAAATAAGTTCAATTTTTTAAATTTCAAAAATGTTTTTTAAGAGAAATTGTCATATTTTTTTATTTTAGTGGTATTTTGAGCTTAATTAAAAAAATTCTAAATTTTAATTTTTAGTAGATTTATATTATTTCAGTATTTTTTTTCATATAATTTTCTACACTGATTCAAATCCTAAAACTCATTATTTTTAGGATTCTATACATATTAGGATTCATTTAATTATTTTGGACTGAAAGCTAAATACAACATATAGATGGTCAAAATGAGTATAACAGTTGGGCCACAAAAAATGTTCATAAATCTAGATATAAATGGTGTTGGGCCCAAATCTCATGTCTGTAGGATGTAAAAACACTGATATTTGGAGAATATATGTGTATGGAAATTAGAAATATGTAATATGAATGTTTGTACATGTGAGGAGGCCATTTTAATGGCCATTAATGCTTGGGAAACTAATGTTTTAGAATAAGAGGAGTGTGTCTGGGAAGAATATCCTCTGATAGTGAAATTGATATAAAGATCTCTACCCATGTCAAAATATGACAACATTTTGAGATGAGACTAGGAAAAAACTTATTCACAACTTTCATTAAGGATACAAATCATGAATCTACCATTTAATGGGTCTAACATGAGGTATCTTTTAAAGAAAAATTCTAGCCTATAAAAGGAGGAGAAAACATCTTTCCCAACTCATTTCATTTTATCCCATAGTATCTAGGGCACAAAGGATGAGATCTCCACCAAGGATCCATACTTCACCATCTTCTTCCTCCCCCAGTTATTATTCATTGTTTTTAAATTTCTTTCTATTATCCACTCATCTCGATTACCCTTACCAAGGTGGGGTAAGAATTTGAGTGATTATGGAAGGGTTGGTTTTGATATTTTGTAATGCTTGAGTTGCTGGACTTAATAGAATGAAATATCATTATTTCTTCTAAAAATCATTTTGAATTTCATATCGAGGTTTTTATTCTAATGTGTGATCATATTTGGTTTTTTATTTTGTTATTTATTATCATTTTGATTAATAATCATTTTCTCCACCAACTAGATTTGAAATTATATATGATGGAATATACCATGTATTAGTGGTGAAGTACTAAAAAATTATTTGTATATGTGATAAGGGTAATGGATGTTATTAATTTCTTGTTATAAATAAGGACCGATCAGGTAATTTCCAATTCAATAGAGGATTTTCAAGGAAACATTCTCTCAAATTGAATGAGAGTAGAAAAACTGAGATCATGGTAAGGTTTTCTCTCGCCATCGCCATTTGACCAAGTGAGTGAGATGAAATGGTCCTTTAATATCAATTTAATCATCTTTGTAGAAGAGGATTGAATTAAATAGAACAATGATAGCATTTTCATTGAAAAAATTACCCCGAACTGATCAAACTTCTCATATAATATTTCATAATCAGTAGAGTTGTCAATTTTATTTAAATCATTTTATTAATTGATTTCTATTATCCCATTTCATTCAATACAAAAAATTCCCCAAAAAAGTAATTTTTTATCTAAATAATGAAAGTGACAAGATGTTTTGTGTGAACTTCTCTTCATGAGACATCTAAGGGTTAATCACTAGACTACACTAAGGGAATATAAGAAATAATTATTCCCACATCCCATGACTGGAATACGTCAATCCTATCTCTATTTTATGGGATTCAACTCCACAATATAATTGAAATTATTTTACTATTTTCAAATTAAATGATTAAAAGAACTTTTTCCAAGATGTTTTCAAATGATAATTTCTTCAATTCATAGAGTAATTACCCCCAATAAAATAACCAATTATTTAATCACTCTTATTCATGGATGGTGGTATTTCTATTATTGATTGACATGTGGGGTTATTCTAGATGTATAATAATCAGTAGAGCCCATTGAAATAATTTATTAATGGTTTAAGGGAGGAAAACATGGAAATTTTTTAAAGCAATGTCCTGAGAGATAAAATAGTTCACCCATCACTTTCCAAAATCTTATAAAGTACCTAGGTTAAAAGATGGGTCCCTATTAGTCTTCCCAGTTTTTAAGAAGAATAAAATAATGGACGAACATGATTACCTTCTTCTATCATCTACTACTTTACCCTAAGAGGTGTTCTCCAATTAAGAAGAGATTGAATCCTAATAAACTCATAGAGGTGATATTTTCAGATACACATTATCTTCTAATTTTCATCCAAATAAATTGAGAATAACCTATAATTGTCTTAAATTTTCAAATATAGTCAACACATCTATTTCCTTGGTGTATGTGAAATAAAAGGAAGATGCACCTGATGAAGAACATATAATACTCCATAAACGTGATAAAATCTTATTAGAGGGAGTTCAAGAGAAGGCTAAAGAGACTTTTATGGAGGAAAATGAGATGCATGGTACTCACATTAAAAGTTATGAATTTCATATTAATTCTCAATGATTTATTTATGTTCTAATATAATTAGACATTGAAGTTCCATTTGATTTGTATATTGAAGAAACATACGTTGAGAAATCACTAGAGAATGAAAAAGATGTTTTGCAAGTGGAAACTATGGATCACGATGACTCATTATTTTTCATACCCCACCATGAAAGTTTTATCTCATTCCCATGTGGGTGTATTTCTAATACTATATCAATGCAGTCCTTAACAAAAAGGAAAAATTTCATTTCAGAAAGTAGAATTTTAGTTGGTTCCTATGAAAGAATATTCTGTAAGAGTTGATGTCCTAGAACCAACTGGATTTACTTTTATAACATGGTCATTTAATGTATTTAAATATTAAGAATCTTATTGTATATTGTTCATTGTTCTACATGACTATGATATAATAATGTCTACGATTATTTTTTGTATTCATAAGGTCATGGAAGTTCCCCTCTATGATGAGAGCCTTAAAATTCTATAACGTTATTCCTAAATATAGTTCTCTAGTTGGATGAAATAATGTGATGGGACACATATCATGTAGATAGTTATGTGTGAGTACTCATAAGCAGATGAGACTTCCTCTCATGATGTTTTCACATGGTAATCTCTAATACAAGAGATTATGAAAATAAACCTGCATGTACAAATTCTACATGTTTTAGTGTCATCATATATTTCTAACTGTGAGCATGTGTAATTATACATAGACTTTACGATTATCATTAATTCTTGTCATGGCTCACGAACTTTTATTTACTTACAAAAACCATCACACAGATAGTTGTAGGGAATTTTGGTACATTGGGTGTGTCATGAGAGGCATGCTATTAATGGATAAGTCGAGGAAAGATTAATCCCCTCTATTTATGGAAGTTGATATCTCATCCCATTGATTGAAATAGAACTATCACACAAAATTTCATGGCCATGGTATAACGATGAGTTTATTTCATTTAGACAAAGAACGACATATCAAGCATAAAATTCGATGGCACTATCATAAAACATACTTGATGTGATAATACGATAAAGGGATTATATTACATAGTGAGTGTTAATATGTGTATTTCATTATTGTGACTTTATGTTCTTTTTCTTGGGTTCCTTGACCCGTTTCTAGACAGTACTCGTGGACATTAGGCAAGCCTGTCCAATTCCAACAAGTAAAAATCCTAGAGGGTCACATACTAAGTGTTTCTAGTGGTATCGGTTAGATTCTATTTGAATTTAATTAATAAATGTTATTCTTAAGACAATGGAATAATTTTATTCAAGTTAAAATAATTTAATAAATTAAAAAAATAGTTATTCACTGAATTTTTGGTAAAATATTTTTATTTATATTATTGAAAATTTAATAAATATTTATTTACTAGTTTGTAAATAAAAACTTTATTTTTGAGAATAATTTATTTATTTATTTATTCGGGTGTTAAATAAATAAAACTAGAGTTTGAGAGGACCTAGTCCGGTCCGGTAGTAAAATAATTATTTTCAAGAACATAAATAATTATTTAAGAAGTTGGCACAAATTAAAATGATGCTGCTATTATTTTGTGACACATAATTTTAGTTATAATTCCGTTTTACGCAAGTTGGCACACCATAAATAATGACGTTGAATTATTATTTATAGCATGACTTTTCCCTAAGGATATGAATGTATTTAATTGTCATTTCATAGTTAAATATTGCAACTAAATCCCCATGTCAACTAAAATCCACATACATCTATTGTACCATGTACTGAATTGCTCACCCGGTGAGTTGAAAAATGTTGAGATGAAAAATTTCTCTCTCTAATCCTCTTCCCACCCCTCTCATGAACAAGATACATTCTTCACGGCCAAAGAACAAGAGATCAAGAACCACCAACACAAGATGATCACATCACCGCGTTAGCACCTGAAGAATGAGTGGTGTCGGTCTACATCCATCAGAACACATGTAGATCACCGCTATAAGGATTCTAATTTGGATCTTTGAAAGTGCAACTACATAATCTAGAAGGGTCATTCTGGACGGTCAGCATTATCAAAAAAATAAATACCGAAGATCCATGTATTATTTTCTATATGAAATTAATTAAATTAATTATAAACATGATGCACAAGATCTTCTCTAAATGTTTCACGCCTCTTCCCAATTTATCTAAATATTTGATTCTATTCCTTGGAGACTAGTGTTCATCATCATATTCATCACAGAATAATCATTAATCATGATAAAAATCAATGTTGGGTTCCATCCCAACCACGGATCTACTACAAATGGAATATTCAAGTGGTATCAGAGAGGTTACATCATAGTTTATAATTATTTAAATATTTTATTGATGATTTACACTTTAATAATTTAGTTGTTTCAATTCAATTTAATCATTTGGAAATTCTGAATCTCGAGATCTTTTCCTCCTCTTTCATTTTTGTTCAACTTACTGAAACAATATTTTATTTTAATTTTGATTAATATAAAAAGGAGGATCTCATTCGGAGGTGCAAATGATTCTTGGATGTACAAATTAAGAATAGATGACGTGTATTCGTCATTACACGCCATGTAGCCAAGGTTAAATTTATCAGTTATGGTCCGCCAAACCAAGATCTGTCATTGGAGTTTTTCTAAGTGTTAATGACTCTATGTGTGGACCAAGAACTTGTGGCAGACAGTTTCCAGATTAAGTACTGTATGTCCCATTGGATACGACGTGTAGTTCCCTCGGGTTATGGTTTGAATGTGTACCTCAAACATGGCTTTCCAGGCTAGAGACTATGTAACGGGGAACTACAGAGTGTGTGGCCTACTAGAAATGTCGTGTACTCCAATGATTTATAAAGTATACTCACACGTTGGTTCCTCAGGCGTGTACTTCATATGGACAGTGAAAAATATTACAAGCCATGTAGTTGGAACAACACACCATGTACCTATCCAAATTACGCATATTTATTAAAATTTATTATTATATTATACAAACCCTTGAGATTTGTACCATTGTGCAAGCGTAAAGTTGAGGCAAAACACGTGATATGTGTTATATATACATGTGTTTAATTTTACATCTGCATAATGATCATTTCTACACATTGGGTAGTTATGAATAACAATTATCTGGGTTTCCTCCAATGTACAAGTCACGTAAAAAGATAATTTTAAATGATTTTTTTGTTTAAAATTATGATGGATGAGAACTTCAAGGAAATTCAGAATAAGGGTTTAAGAAAAAAGGATTGATTAATTAAAGAAGATATTTAATTTATTCAAGCGTGATTTATCTTAAACAAGAACAATTAAAGAATGTAATGCTACTTTTATTTATGTGTAAATATCATTGCATGCATGAATTATCATGAGCTTGACCAAGACCTCTGTATGTGGATGGTTTATTTTAATTTATTTATTTAAATTAAATTTTTTTAGCCTATGATCCTTCTCTTCATTAATATGTAGGGCCTGTTTTCCCATGGTTTCTTTTATGTGAAACCCCCTTTTACCCCACACCTACATGTGAGTTAAAAAAGGGCATATGTAATGGATGGAACACCCATGCTAGTGGAGGTAGTTCATGCTGGAACCAAGAAAAAACCAGTCCTATAAGATACAGATGTGGACATGTGGAAAGATGTATACCAAAACCCAAAAGGTTCAAGATGTTTCCCCCTAGGCCAGGGTTAGTTTATAAAACACTAGATTAACTAACCATTAAAAAATCTAATGATCAATCTATTTATTTTATTTCTGTCAGTTAAATGGTTTATCATTATCGATGTGTTTCTACGATCACATAATGAATGCATTAAACAAACATGTAAGATATAACTAAAATAAAACAGGCTTATGCATAAATATTATAAAGACATGGTTAAGAAATTAAGTAATTTCCACATAATATTAATATGAATGTGATAATGATAATAAGTATCTCACTCATAAGATATAAAAATCCTTCAAATTAAATATTAAGTCAGTGAATGCCTTCATTTACTTGATTATTGGTAAAACTCTATTATAGAATGTCTTTGACCAACCCTTGTTGGGACACTTATGTTTATAAAAGAATCTCTTAAGAAAGGTTTCAGGTTGACTTAACCATATTACACCATGAAGAGTAGCCCTTTCTAGACTTGGTGAAATATTGGAGGCAAGAGTTGAGGAAATCCAATGTCATGATTTTAGGATTGGGGAGTCCACTCAACAGATGATGGATCTACAAGCCCCCAGTTTCCAAATACCTGCCTACCTAAATACCTTCTATTTGTTTTATAAACCCTTTTTGGGGTTATGTGAAGGGGAATATGGATCCGTGCATCTAGAAAACCATGGAAATAGGAAATTTCAAGTTCAATGGTGTGGGACACTAGGACATGATAAAATAGTGGGAGAGGTAATAAAAATTTAATATTTATCATAAAATGTAATCAATATATTCCTAATAATATTCTCTTATAATGGTAGAATAAAAATGAAAGTCTCATCAACCACACTATCTCTACGATCAATTTTGGATAAAGACAACATCCTCATTTGAAATAACATCCCCGAATGGTTTATGTGCCTTCCGGTTATCCTACACAATGAACAGAATTCTTATGTAATGTAGTCTACATTACCTGATCATACTACCAAAGAGGTGAGTGATGAGGACTACCTATCCTATGTGAAATATATGAACAACACAGATGACGTTCAATGTTTTATGCTCTCATAAATGTCTATTGAGCTCATGAATTCTCATGAAGACATGGATTCTTATATCATGATCGAGACCCTTCATTGTCTTTACTAGGAAAGAGAAAGATAGGAATGGTTTGAGATCTCTAAGGCACTCTTTTAGAGTAAGCCTGGAGAAGTTGACCCAAATGGGACTCATGTAGTCAAGCTCATTCACTACATTATGCTCCTAGAGGTTCTAGGGTTCAAATTCCATGAAGGATTGGGTACTGATATCATTCTCTCATAACTCCCTCAGATATTCCCTAACTTAAATGTCAATTTGAATATAGAAAACATTGATATGTATCTATCTGATCATATTATACTCATTCTCCATGTGGAAAAAGATATAAAGTGTGGAAAGCTTTTTGTCCTTATGATGAATAAGAAGAAGGGGAAGGAAAAGAGATTTAATCCCAAAGCTTATTCACAACCTTCCAAGAAAAGGATGATCAAATGGGAGGCAAGGGAAAAGAAGTATTTTTGTTTCGCATGTGGAAAGAAGGTTCAATGGAAGAAAAATTGATCTATGTATAAGAAGCAAGGGGATGCTTCAGGTGCATTTGTTATCAAATAAAATCTATCTATTTCAAAATATTGGTAATTAGATATAGCTTGTGGTGATCACATTTGTATCTAAATATAAAAATCATGTATATCCAAGAAGATTGACCGAGAGGAGCTAGATCTATCTGCATTCAATGGAGCTAGCCCTAATATTGTAGTTATCAAGGACTACCTTTTCACGTTTCCTATTGAGATGATCTTAGTGTTAAAGGGTTTTTATTATGTGTCATATTTTACTAAAAACATTATTTTTTTAACCATATTAGATATTGATGGATTTTTTTCAAGTTTGTAAATGAATGTTTCTTTTTTTACAAAGATAGCATTTGTTTTGGTAGGCCCCATTTATACAACATTCATTACGTGTTGGATTACACTGAGCAATTAATGGGAAATGATAAAAAAGATACTTCCGATCACTGATACCACACCCATCTTTGGCATCACCATCTAGGTCATGTAAATGAGAAATTCCTGAAAATGTTACATCAAGATGGATATTTATATTCTTTCAAATTAAACCACTTTGTGTATGTCATGCATGTTTACAAGTAAAATCACCAAATCCCCATTTAGTGGGAATGGTGAAAGAGACAATGAACTAATTTAATTGGTTCATACAGATGTGTGTTGACCATTTTTAGTTGAAGAAGGGGAGGGTACTCATACTTTATAACTTTTATTGATGATTTTAGTAGATATGGATATATCTACATAATAAGGTATAAGTCATATTCTTTTTATAAGTTCAATGAATACAAGAATGATGTTGAGAACCAATATGGTAAGAAGATTAAGATAATCCACTTAGACCAAGATATAGAATATCTTATTCAATAATTCAATGATTACATATAGGTGTTTGGGATCCTATCCAAACTCACTTCTCTATACACAGCCAAGTGGAATGGTGTGAGCGAAAGGAGGAACCACATCTTGTTGGACATGGTGATATCAACGATGAGTCATGTGAGTCTTCCATTATCGTTTTCGAGATATGTGTTACAAACTACTGTGCACATAGTAAACCATGTACCAACTAAATAGATAATTGGTATTCTATATGAGTTCTAGAGCTGAAATAAAGACATATTATAGAATTTACATGTGTGGGGGAAGTGATGCATTTGTTAAGGCATCTTCGGGTAACAAAATTACAACTCGAGGAAAAAAGTTGTACCTTTATAGGATACCCCAAGGAAATGAGGGGATATTCCTTATACAACCCATTATAAAAATGGTTATAGTGGTAAGACATTCCATATTACTTGAGAGGGAGAACATCTCTAAATGAGATAGTGGGAGTGAGATAGACTTCGATGAAGTTGAGGCTTAGTGTACACAATAGTTGGTACGTGAATAGATTCAAAAACGCCCCGTGGAAGAAAGAATTTTTCTAGATACACAAGAGATGCATAAGATTACAAGATATGTTAGATAACTGAAATAATATAGTTTTCTAGTTACTATGGATGTTGACTCATTGTTATTTGATAATAATGATCCTTTATCCTACAAAGACGCATTAAGTGGCACATATGATTCCAAGTGGAAAGAAGCCATGGATTCTGAAATGGATTCCATGCACCAAAACCAAGTCTGGATTTTAGTAGATCCTCCATATGAGGTATAGCCTGTTGGTTTCAAATGGTTATTCAAGAAGAAACTATACATGGAAGGGAAATTCAACACTTATAAGTCACGACTAGTTGAAAAAGGGTTCAAACAACGTCAAGGCATTGGCTACGAAAAAAATTTTCACTAGTTGCAATGTTGAAATACATTAGAATTCTATTGGCCATTTCCACTTACCATGTCTATGAGATTAGTAAAATGGATGTCAAAATACCCTTCCTTAATGGGTGCCTTCAAAAAGACGTGTACATGACACAACCTGAAGGGTTTATGACACCAAAGGATTCCAATGAGGTATGAATGTTGTAGAAATACATTTATTGATTAAAGCAAGAATCCAGGTTATGGAACATTCGTTTTGATGAAGCCATAATGAAATTTGATTTTATCGAGAATGAATGTTAGACTTGTTTCTATAAAAAATTTATTGGGAGTGAATTCATTTTTGTAATAGTATATATTGATGACATATTACTTACTGGAAAAGAGATACTAGTCTTACAGTCTTGTAAGGAATGGTTGAATCGTTACTTCTACATGAAATACCTGGGTGAGGCAACATAAATTCTTGGGATCAATATCCATTGTGATAGATCCAATAGATTGTTGGGAAGATGTCAAAGTACATACATTGATAAGATACTGAAGAGATTCAGTATGAAACAATCCAAGAAGAGATTGTTGCCAGCATCACATAGCATTCATCTTTCAATGAAAATGTATCCTCAGACACATGAGGAAATAATTATAATGGCAAGGAATCCATACACATCAGAAATTTGTTTAGTCATGTATTTCATGATATGTACAAGGCTGGATGTTTCCAACGCATTGAGTGAGGTAGGCTGATATCAAGCTGACCCAGGTGACTGCCACTGGATGGTAGTCAAGACCGTCCTAATATATCTGATGCATACTAAGGATTTGTTCCTGATATATGAAGGAGATGATAAACTAGTCATCATAGGATATGAAGATTCTAGTTTCCAGAATGATAAAGATGACAATAAGTCGCAAACACGATACATCTTCACATTAAATAGAGGTGTAGTGAGATAGAAAAGATCAAAGAAGAGTGTGGTCGTAGATTCTACACTAGAGTCCAAGTATATCACAGATTCAAAGGAAACTAAAGAATTAGTTTGTTTGTGAAGCTTCATCTAACATCTAGATGTGATACCAAGTAGTAAAGATCCCATCAAGCTTTATTGGGATAATATTGTAGTGGTGGATCTCACAAAAGTGCCAATGACACATCTACGGATGAATCACATACTTTAGAAGTATCATCTCATGAGGGATTTTTCTTAGAGATGTGATGGTTTAGTGAGCGGTTTTTCCACAGTAGATAACATGAAAGACCCCTTGACAGAATCCTTGACTTAGAAGAAACATTATACCCATTGAGGTCTAGCGAAATGAATGTTGTAGGTAGTTGGATCTAGTCCAAGTGGGAGTTTTTAAGAGTTGATGTCCTAGAACCAACTAGTTGTACTTTTATTACATGGACATAAAATGTATTTTTATATTAAACATATTATTACATATTGTTCATTGTTCTACATAACTATGACATAATAATGTCATAGAGTATTTGTTACATTGATAAGGTTGTGGAAGTTCCCCGCTATGATGAGAACCTTGAAATGATTTAAAAATATTCTAAAATATAGTTCTATGGATGGATGAAATAGTATGATGGTAAAAATATATTTCATACCATCAGGTGGGATTACCCATAAGTAGATAGGACCTCCTCTCATGATGTTCACACTTAGTAATATATAAGGCAAGAGATTATGAGAACATAACCGCCAGTAGGAATTTGTATGTTTTGGTGTCATCATATATTTCTATCTGCGAGGATGTGTAATGATCCTTAGACTTTAATATTATCATTAATAAATGTCAGAACTCACAAACTTGGATTTACTGATGAAAACTGCAACGCAGATAGTTGGTGGGATGTATGGTATGTTGGGTGCCTCACAAGTGGAATGTTTTTAGTTGGTAAGTTGAAGAAGGATTTTCCCTTCCATTTATGGAAGTTGGTATCTCAAACCTTTCATTGAAATAGAATAGTTGCATAAAATATAATGTTAATGGTGTAATAATAAGTTTATTTTAGGCAGTCAAAGAATGATGTATCTGGCATAAAATATGATGACTCTATCATGAAACCTTATTGATGATATATTACGACAAATGGATTATATTACATAGTGATCATTCATATGAAGTTTTCATTATTAAAGAATTATATTATTTTACATGTGTTCCTTGACCTGTTTCTGGATAATACTCGTGGACATTATCGAAGCCTTCCTAATGCCGACGAGAAATAATCCTAGAGTGCCACAAACTAATTATTTCTGGTGGTATCAATTAAATTATATTTGAATTTAATTAATAAATACTATGCTCAAGACAATAGAATAAATTTATTCAAGATAATATGATTACATAAATTTCAAACATATTTATTCACAGGATTGTGGGTAAATTATATTTATTTATTTTATTAAACATTTAATAAATATTTATTTTCCACTTTGTAAATAAAATATTTATTTAGGAAAATTAATTAATTATTTATTCTAGTGTTCAATAAATGGAATTGGATTTTGAGAAGAACAAGGATGATCTTTTAGTAAAATAATTATTTGTTAGATGATAAATAATTATTTAACTAGTTAGCACAAATTAAAATAATGATGATATTATTTTGTGACATTGAATTTTATTTATAATTATATTTTTTTCAAGTTGGCAAAACATAAATATTGATGCATTATTATAATTAATAGAATCATTTTTATCTAAGGTTAGGAATGTATTTAATTGTTTTTATGCCATTAAATATTTTAACAGAAGCCCTATGTTAATAAATAGAGACATACGTCTATTGTGCTCTATACTGAATCGCTCACCCGGTGTGTTGATAATTGTCGAGCTAAAAAATTTCTTTCCGAAATCATATTCCTGACCCTCTCAAGAATGAGATAAATTCTACAAGGGGGAAGAAAAAGTGATCAATAGTGACCGACATAAGACACTATCTTCATTGCGCTAGCACCCAGAGAATGAGCGGTGTCGATCAGAGTCCATCGGAGCACGTGTGGATCACCGCTAGAGGTATTCTAGTTTCAATCCTTGAATGAACAACAATATAATAAGAAAGGGTAATTCCAGATGATCAACATCATCAACATAAAAAATATTTAACATGCATGTATTATTTTCATTATGAAATTAATTAAATTAGTTATAAACAAGATGTGTAAGATCCTCTCTAATGGTTTCAAGACACTTCCTTCTTTATCTAAATATTTGATTATATTATATGGTGACCGGAGGTCATTGTCATATTGATCCTAGAATAATCATTGATTATGGTAAAAATCAATGTTGGGTTATGTCCCAACCATACTTCCACTGTTCTCGGAACCTTCAACTTTACCCACCATCATATTTTGGATAACCGGTCATAAATACCAAAATAAGGGTAGTCAAAACCCAGGACCCACATTTCGGATTAAAGAGAGATCTAGAATTATTTTTCCTTATATTTATATTTTAATTTCCTTTAATAAAATTATTAAGTTATTTTTTTTCAATTTTTTTTGGTTTTCTGAAAGAAATACTGAGTTTCTTAACTCAATTTTTCACCGCCAAAAAGTCAGGTTATACCTCTCCTTAAAATACTCTTGGTTTGTATGATTATATTAAATGTATTATTCCATGTAAAAATACATAGGAATAAATTGAAGAAACTACATAATTTAATGGTGGGGGAGTAAAACATTGGTGTTTAGTATTTTCAGTTTCTTCGATTCTATTTTAAAAAATAGTCCTCTCTAATTTTTTAGCATTTTGAAAATTGTGAGCTCAAATGTTTATCATTAATATTTTTGAAACCTATTTTTTGGATAAAAAAATTTATTCCATGAAAATAAGAATAAATAAATGCTGAAAATGACTATATTTCAAATTTAAATATTTAATTAATTTCGTGAAAATTATTCGGATTTTTAAATCCCATACCACAATCACTATATTTATTTTGTATGTAACATTCTCATGTAGCTTAAGAACCCTTTATTTAATATTATTTAAATTTACATAACTTCTTGAGAGAAATAATCCATGCCTTACTTAACTAGAAAATCATTTATTCCTTTCCAAACATTGTATCTTACAGAAGTATTGTTTTCAATGTATGAGAAATTTATATGGTTATAAATCCTCATATTCAGGAAATTTTCATTATACTGGTCTTCTGTGTATATTTAATCCTTTTATCCCTTATAATTAATGAACACCCCATTAGGTTAGCCACATTATAAGTTAATTTTCCCTATTAAACCTTTTATTTAAGTAAAATTACAATATATTGTGGAACTTATGTATGGGGTAAATTTTCTTGTATTGTGATACCTTATTTTATGATACATTAGGGTGAAATAATATTTTGAATAGCTGATGTTGCAAATAAATAATTCATTCGGTTGAAATTATTTCCTTTATATAGATTTCATGAAAAATGATGTTGTGGGTTTCTGGATATTCCATAGAAGAAAGAATGATGTTCATATCTGGAGCATTCAAGAAAATTTATGATTTTTAAAATTTTCATTTCTACTGCTGAAAGGATAAATGGTCTGACATTTCCTTAATATTTCATGATGATGGAAATTATTTTTTATAAGAGGGGGTGACGAGGATAAAATATTTTAATGAAAATTAAAATCCTTTAATTTTTCATTGAAAAGAGAGAAGCCCTCCTACTTAATCCTCAAAATGTTTATCATATAATCGTACCAAATGAATTCCACATAAAAAACCTATATAGTCCACATGATAAAAATGTGTCCTTGACTAACATCGGGTGGAGATATAGAATGTATTAATCATATGGTGACTCTTCCATGGGTTTGGATGAGAAAAGACTTGTTGAAAATTGACATTTTTGAGATGAGATAAAATTCATGTGAGGTAGGAATTTTTTGTTTATGGGATGTGAAAAGAAGGGGAAATTTATTAAATGATCTAAATCAGGAACTAGAAATAATGGGTTTTAATGAGCCATGATATCTTTTTCTTTATTTATATTGATTTGGTGGATCTCATGGGTATGGGTTTTGAATTTTATTTGATTTAATTTTGATGCATACTAATCCAAGAGTCCAAGTGTTATGTGTGGGGGAATTTACTGGGAAAATATTTTCAATAATTTCACATTTAATTTTGTATATTTTAAATTCAACCCAAGTGTCATTTTAAGTTAAATTTCCACATTTTATTATTTTTAACTCATTTTGATCATAATTTAAAAAATGGATCAATTTTGGATTTTTAACAGTTTTGTATTATTTATGTATTATAGTTATAAAATTTTAATTACTGATCCAAATCGTGAATTTTTTTATCATTATATGAATCCTGGTACTTATGTAACTCTTCTGAACCCAAAAAAAATCCACAACATGGAAGCTCTAAATGGGAACAAAAGTTTGGCCTCAAAAATTGTTTACAAATCATAAATTTTTTGATGTTTGGCTAATTTCTCATGCATTTAGGGCCCAAAAACCCCTAAAATGTTTTTTATTGCCACAAAGAAATTAAAAAAAAGTTTAATTAAAGCATCCAAATGTGAATATACCTTTTTAAAAGACATTAATTCATGGGAAACCAGAGTTTTGGAATATGGAGAGTCCGCCTAAGTTGAATAAAGTATCAGAGTAAAATGGACATAAATCTCTATACACATGTCAAAATATGCGTCAATTAGGAGGGGAGATGAGGAATACAATTACTCACAACATTGATGAAGTAGTAAACACATGAATTAGCCACTAATGGGTCTACATTTCTGTAACTTTTAAGGGAAAATTTTGGAATCTAAATGGGGGATTTATCCTCCGTTCCAATTCATTCAAATACATATCACATCATTTCGGGGGGTCTAGGAGGAGATCTCTACCATGGAGCCACAATTCACCATATTATTCCACATGAAATTATTTTTATTAGTTTTTAATGTATTATTATTCCTCATTCATCTCGATTACCCTTACCATGTTGGGGTAAACAGTTGAGTGATTGGGGAAGGGTTGGATTTCCAAATTTTTAGTGGTTTTGTTCTTGGACTTAATTGAATGGAATATCATTCCCTCTTATAGAATGTTGTTTTAAATTTCATATAGTTGTTTTTATTAGCAAGTGAAATAATATATTGATTTTTAATCCACTATTTATTTTCTATTTGTTTAATGATAAATATCTCCCTCCACTAGGTTTTGGTTTATATATGAAATAATATTCCAATTCTTAGTAGTGATGTTCTAGATGATTTTTAAATCATGTGATAGGGTTAGTAGATTTTATTAATTTTCTGGTATATACAATACCTAATTAGGTAATGCACATGTAAATAGAGGATATTCGATGAAAAATTCTCAAAAATGGGAGAAGACTAGACCAAAATTAGAGCTTGGTATGATTTTCTCCCACTATCACTATTTGACCAAAGGGGTGAGAAGAAATAATCATTTAATATCACTTTAAACAACTCAATATAATACTATTATATAAATAGAACAAGGATAATATTGGAGTTGGAAAACGAACGCCATCATAATCACCCTTTTAATATAATAGTTTTAAATCATGTGAATTTATAATTTATTTTCAATAATTTTCTCAATTCATTTGTTTTTTGCCTCGTTCATTTGTTTCCAAGAACCAAAAAATTTAAAAGCCACCATTTTTTCGCTCTAATAAAATGTGATAAACTGTTTTGTGTCCACTTTTATTTAAGATACATCTATGTTTTAATCACCAGACTACACTTTGGGAAGATAAAAACTTTTTTTTTTCATTCCCCATGATAGGAGTGTGTCTAATGATCGTCGAATCTCAATTTAAAAAACACAACAAAAGAAGATTGAATAAATATAACAAGTATAACGTTGAAATTGGAACACTAGACCTGATCTAATCACCCTTCCAATATAATAATTATAAATCAAGTGAATTTCTAGTTTACTTTCAATAAATTTCATAATTTATTTCCTTTTTATCTCATTAATTTTTTTCCAAAAGAAAACAAATTAAAAACCAATATTTTTTTCATATAATTAAACATTGAAAACTATTTTGTGTGAGAGCCTCTTTTGGTGACTTCCTAGGTTTTTTTTAAAAATTTACATGATTAAAACTTTGATATTGGAAGGGTGATTCGTTTGGGGTTAATATTCCAATATCAGTTCTATCCATGTACTACTTATTGATTAATCTTCATTTGAGTTGTTTAAAGTTATATTACACTATTATTTCACACACTATATTCATGGGGCATGGGAGAAATTAATATTCCCTAATTTTGGTCTAGTTAATTACCCTAGATTGTATCCAATATAGTTTTGCACACAATATTGTTTTTCACCATTACTTTGTAGGAATAAATGGATTGTTTTTTATTTTTTTAGGTTTTGAAAACAAACTAATGAGACCAAAAATTAATGAACTATGAAAATGATTGAAACTAAAGTGAAAATTCACTTCTATTTAAATATGTGATATGCGATGGGTGATTAGGTCGAGGTCAATTTTCTATTTGCAAAGTTTCCTTTTCCTATTTTGTAAATCTTCTTTGGTTGAGTAGTTTAAAGTGATATTCCATCATTGTTTCCTATCATTCCATTGGTAATATGGTATGGTGAGAGAAAACCTTATGAATATGTCAATTTGGTCTACTCTCCTTCCATGTGTGAGAAAGTTTTATCGAATATCTTCTATTTAAATGGTAAATACCATGTCAGGTGTTTATTGGCCCAATCCATTAATAATATCCATTAACTCTCAAATATATATTGAAAACTGTTGAATACTTTACAACTAATATTTGTTCAATTAAATTATATATAAAACTAAATCTAGTTTAGGTAGGTAATGATCGTTACACAAAATGAGAACAAATAATGGGATAAAAAATAAAATGCAATCTCACATGAAAATAGAAATCACTATATAAAATTAAAAACAAGGTCATAGAAGAGAGAATGATATTTTATTAAAATATTCCCAATAACACAATCCTTTCAATATAGAAAAATGAACCCTTCCCCAGTCACCCATGTGTTTACCCATCCACGGTAAGGGAAAATCGGGAGGAATGGGCGAAAAAGTGCATTTAAAAAATAAGAATACGAAATGGGTGATGGAGAATATGGTGAAACATAGTTTCTTGGTGGAGATGTCATCCTTGGTTGTTTGATGGTGTGGGTTGGACTGGAATGAATTAGTAAAGAGGATCCCTACTCTTTTATAGGGTATAACTTCCCTTGAAAAGATACAACATGTTAAACCCATTAAATGGTTGATTCATGTGGACAATCCTTCATGAAAGTTGTACCTAAATGTCTTCCACATTACCCATCCTAAGGTCACTATATATTGAAATGTCTAGATTGTGTTGTTACATTTTAAACTGATAATTTATTATGTATAAGCATGCTCTTCATATTTCTAAACAACATTTTTCCATGCATTAATGACCTTGAAAATAGAATCTTCATGCGTAGAGGCCATTATGAAACTTATTCCTAAATTTATATTATGTCCCCTAAAAATATCAGTGTTTATTTCCCGACATGCATGAGATATTTCCCCACCAGAAAAATTCTATAGATATATGAATAGTTTTTGAGGACCATCTTGAGTGCTCATTTTAAGCTTCCATATAGTGGATTTATATTTAGGTATAAAATAATTAAAAGAATCCAAGGATGTATAGAATACTAAAAAACAATTTCATGATCTGGATCAGTTTAAAAAAATTTATGTGTGAAATAAATAAATAATTTAAAACTATTAAAAATTCAAAAAGTGAAAATTTTCTAATTAATCTCAAAATAACACTAAAATAATAAAATGTGAAAATTTAAATTAAAAAAACATTTGGGTGCGATTTAAAACATTGAAAATGAATATAAAATTACTGAAAATATTTTATATACAAATTATGAACATTTTTATTATTAAATACATTATTATAATTCCTATTCACATAAGTAAAAATATTTAATTTAAAATTAATCTAGCAAACATGATGAGAAAATGGGGTTTCAACATGAAAATGTTTAGAAGTTTACCAATTTATAATGTCAAAATTCATAATAAAAAATATTCCAATGACCTAAATTGGGTCAATAGATAATGTTTTGAAATAATTTTACTTGAAAAAAAATTTAAAAATAAATTTAACATTGTTACATTTTTAAATAAAAATGATGTTTTTAATAAAATGTCATATTTTTCACTAGTTATCCAGAATAATTTTAGAAAAAACCAAAATATGATCCCTAATATAAAATTGATATTATTATTTCAAAAATAAATTTAATATTATAAAATAAATTTTCCAAAATATGTAATAATTAATTCTAAATTATGTGTTCAATGTGTGACTAAACATTCATTTATAAAAAAAATACAGTTTTCTAAAAAACATTTTGCTTTCTTTTAAACGATTCTTGTATTCTTTATAGTCTATAGATATATATAATTATCAAAATTTATTTAAAAATTCATACCCACGAGTTTAATAATAATTTTTATATCTATATAATATAATATAGTTCATTTGGACTTGGACATGGATGTTCTGAAAGCTATAAATGTGATTAAATATAAAAGAACTTTATTTCAAAGGTATTTAAAGGTTTCTATTGTTTTTTGTACAACTATAAAATATAAATATAATGTTTTATAATGTTTTTTATTATATTATACCAATATAAAAAATTGTATCTTCAAAATTTAATTTTGATCTTGGTAATCAAGGCATTGACACTTAAAAATATCACTTTCAAAAACCGACATCATGAAAATATTAAAAAAACATCCTCTAAGTAATCTAGAAAATAAAATACTAATGTAATATAAGATTACCCATTAATATCTTACCATGTAATAAAAAATTGGTTGATATTGAGGATATATATGTGGATGAAAAGCATTAATGATTATAGAGAGTTATAGAGGTTATGGATTAGAAGAATGTGAGTGATCATATACAGACCAATATTTTTCTTCCATATCTTATTACATCATTATAAACACAAAAATTATAGAATCATTACACAAAGTGGATCCAATGCTTTAGTGAATTGGTAGAATTATGATGAAAAATAATATTTACATAATAATAAATATAAATTTATTTAATTTATTCATTTATTGATTTTTATTAACCCTTGAATGCTCCCCAATACATGTAATCCCTTGAGGAAATAAATAAAAAATGAGTGAGATAAATTTCCATTAAAAGGATATATATAACCAGGGAAAAATTATAACATGTAGTGATCATAATAATTACATACATATATGATCATAATCATGTGATAAAGCATTAATAATGGTCTGGAATTGTGGAAATACATAAAAATGAAACATCACATTTTAGTGTTCATATACCACACATTGTTTTTAACAAAGATAAAATCATGTTCATAAATATTTTAATTTTATCAGGAGATACATCACATTATCAAATTAAATATAGTTCAATAAAATTCTGGGAACACATATCACATCAAAACATTTACATTAAGCTATATAGTTCTGGGTGCACTCGTCACAACAAAACATTTACATTATCCTGCATGCAACACAGAACATAGATCAACATTTGAGATAAAATAACCAATGTAATGTAATTATTATTATTTCATAAATAATAAATTCATAATGTTTTGGACCCCAAATTAAAGAGTGATTAACATAGTTGATATAAGAATCTTCAACCTTGAGTGAAGAACAAACAATATCAAAAAGTAAAAGGTGTGTTTTCTTAAAAGAAGAGTTCTTTTAGAAAATATTGTGTTTGCGATAGGCTCAAATAAAAAAAATGTGTATCCCATAAAAGTTAATATAATTTGGAATAAAATATATGTATGGAATATACTTACTAATGATGGGGGGAAATAGGAAAAACCTAAAGAAAGAGTCCTGGGTTCGAGAATCCCCTTACCTTTAGTCGGAATGAATCCTTCACATTAGTATCGTATATAATCACAATAGATCATCTAATTAAAAAAATAAAAAGACTTTTTTAGATTAATATTACTCATTATTGTTTTATCAAGTTCATTTATTGAATATTGGATGAGTTATAGAGTTTAATTTCATCGACCGAGTGTATTCATTTTCTGGGATTTCATGATTAACTCATTTGTATACATGAATAAAAGTTCATGTAATATGCCGATAAATATCCAAAAGAGTTATTATATTTAATTGATGATATTAAAAATATATTTAATGGTTATATGAATAATTTTTTATATAAAATGAGGTTGAATCATTATATAAAAATTAATGATGATCATTTCAGATTTATTTTGGTGGGTTTTCGATAACAAAAAAAAATCATTTTGCTTTTCCATTTAGTATCACGTATATAAGTCAGTTCCAGGGAATTAATGGGTTATAAAATTATGATTATTATATTTTTTAAACCATTTTATTATTTTGTTATCATCTATGTAAGTGTTAATGGAAAATGAATGTGCAACGCCCACAATGTCAGTAAATTGACACATTACGGGTGATGATTTCATTTTTCGAATAAAAGAGGGATATGTAAAAGTTTCTTCATGTATATTTCATTGAAATGATATAATTATAGTATATAAAACATACTAGAGTTATCATTCTTGGAAATGATAGGGTGAGGAGAAGATAGGCATATAAATGAAATTGAAAAGAAATTAAAATTAAAATGAAGAGGATTTTACATCTTAAATATATCCTCCATGAGAATATACATAAGGATAGGGTTTTGTTAATTTTATGAGACCAAGATCACCTAGACCGGGAGAGGGACATGGGGAGAGTTTTTGGAAGAATTTTTTACCAGGCTCGTAGCATGATATCTGTGAGGAGAATAGTGTGTGAGGTTGGTATCTATATTGTAGGGGAGGGGTGGTCTCTCATTATTTAATTCATTACATTTTTATTTTTTCAAGATGATCAATAGTGTTGTTTATTATCTATAAATACATTAATTAGAATATGTTACATCGAACCAATGGTTCTGACATCAGTAATGAGTCAATTAATAGTGTATTTAGCTTATAATGTATATATACAATAAATTATCGTATTTAACTATTCAAAAAATATTCAATTAATTAATAAAATATAAAAAGTTTACGCTATTGATTTTTGATATGTAGAATTATAAAATTAACTCCATTTTATTAAAATAATTCTCTAATTAATATATATTTATTTTTTCATTTAAATCCTCATTTACATTGAAACCAGATTTTAAAATTATAACAGATTTTGTAACACTATGAAAAATAAATCAAGGTTTCATAAAATAATCTTAAAATCATAAGAAATCAAAATATTAATTTTTGAGAACATGTTATGAGAAGAAATTTTATTTTTAATTCTTAAATTAATCTTAAAATTATAATTAAATATTTCAGACATATTAAAATAGAAACACTTAATTAACTGTTTTTTTAAAAACTTTACTTATATTCTGATGTAATTATATCATATTTAAACATATAATATCCCTAAATTTTATTTTCTCTTTCATGGAGAGGATACAACTCATTTGGCTAGTTTACTATTCATAAGGGTTATATTTTTATTCCTAAGGCCATGTTACTATTTAATATGTATTGTTTCCATAAAATATATAAATACTTCCTATTTCAATAATTAATTATTTATAATGTTTTTATTATGGTCCATAAGTGATTATATATGATTATGTAATTACAATAAGAAGGGAGAAATTATGTTAATAATTTTTTTGGGTCCTTACATTCTTCCCTACATTTTGAAACATCCCCATAAAAATTTCATTTTTCAAAAATAGGTGAGGGGTTCAATCCTTCATCACTTCCTCTAGTTCCCAAGTATCTATTTCATACATATTGTTTCACCACAACACTCTGACAATGTGGTTTCTCCAGTTGCATAGAACCAGATCTCTATTATCTATAATCTTTACTAGAGTAACCTCATTAAATAGGTCATCTTCCAGCTATACCATCTTTTAGTTTAGTACTTGTGAGCGATCTAGTATGTGCTTCCTCAGGAGTGATACATGGAAAACAACATGAAAATGAAACATATTTGGTGGATTTGAAAGATAGCATGCCACATATCCTATGCAGTAAAATATCTAAAAAGGGCCAATGTACCTTGGGCTTAACATACCGTTCATTCTAAATCACATGACCCTATTCCTTGGCGACATCAAAAATAAGACCATATCATAAACATCAAACTCTAAATCCATTTTATGGTTCCAACATAGATCATTTTATGACTTCAATATGGTTCGATATGTTATTGGATAAATTAAACCTTCTCTATCATTTCTAGCTCAAGATTAGGTCCATGTAGCTTCCTTTCTCTAAATTCATCCCAGTAGGTTAGAGTTTTACATCAATTTCCTTACAAAGATTCATATGTATCCATCTAAATACTCTAGTGGAATCTATTATTGTGAATGAACATAAATATTTGGTGATTATAACACAATCTACTATTTAATTATAATCAAAACGATATTAACATATCTTGAAGCATAAGAATAGTCCTTTCAGATTGGTAATTAGTTTGGGGGTGATAAGTCAAGCTGAAATTTAATTCAGTACTCAAATCATGATGAATAAACCTCAATAATTTAGATATGAACCTAGAATCATGATCAAAGGAAATTTGGAGTGGAACTCCATGAAGTCTCACCACATAAATCACATTAATCAAAGATATCAGTTAAATTAAGTGATCTTCCAGAATATAAATAAAGTGGTCCTCCTTGGTGAGTTGGTCCTTAATAACCCATATCACATTATTTTTTTGGATATCGTTAGGAGACCTCTGTCAATGTACATTGTGAAAATATCCCATTTCCACATGGGTAAAATAAATGGTTTAATAATCCTTTTATACTTCTATCACACGGCTTGAGCTTTCTGACAGATGATGCACCTTGAGATATACTCTTTGACATTCGTCTACATTTTGTCCCACCAAAAATGTCCTTGGAGATCACAGTACATATTGGTACTACCGGGATGGATATAGAGTGTTGATCTATGTGCATTACTTAGTAAATACTTCCTTATCCCAGGAAATGTAGGAAAAAATCCTCATTCAAAACCAAATAAAACCATCATGATCAATATGGAAATCTTACAACTCCCCTTCCCTTATTGCATTCACCTTTATTTGAAACACCATTTAGTTTTTTTATGAATCCTTAATCTTCTCTAGGATATGTGGTTGGAAATTAATTTGGCCAAGGTAGGATTTATTACTTACCATTATGATTTCTAAATCCTTCCTTTTAATATCGATGAAGATAATGTCTTTCTCAATCCTCAACATGGATAATGTAGCAAGTTCATTACTGTTATGACCATCAACTACATTTTTTCCTTCACATAATAATAGTGAATAGGGATATCAAAGACTTTGATTATTTATAACCATATCCATTGATAGATGTAGAGATTATTTTTTGTGATTATATGGTTTCAGATATTTTGATCGGTATATATATCACCCATCTCATAATATAGGATGTTCCGCCAGATTTTCTAAGAAAAAGTCACAACTACTAGCTCCAAATCAATCTTGATGTAGTTCTGCTCAAAGATCATCAACTAACATAATCCATAGGATATCCCATCACCATTTTTCATGAGTGAAAAATAATATCCTTTCTTGAAAGCATCACTTTATATCACAAATCATTCTTCACTTTTCGGTAATCTGTGTAGATGTGTAGTGATAAGCTTCTCCTTTAGCAATTGAAGCTTTCATCACATTCATCTACCTAGACATATGTTATCCCATTTCTTGTTAACATGGTTAGAAGAATTGAAAATCATAATATATTATTCACAAAACAATTATAGTACCCTGCTAATCCATGAAGACTTTGGATTTATGTGAAAATAGAGGGTATGTGACATTGCTCAATTGCATTTCCTTTTGAAGGATCTATAGAAATTTCCTCAAATGTGATCACATGTCTTATAAGTGTGACTTTCTATATCCAAAAGTCACACTTTATGAAATTTTATTTTAATTTATCTTTTCAAAATGTCACCAACATAAGACTTATATATTCTTCATTAACCTCCTTACTTTTAGTGTAGATGAGAATACCATCGAAAAAAACTACAAAACAATTGTTGGGGTAATGTACAAAGACTATATTCATCAAATCCATAATTATTTTAGGGGAATTTGAAATTTTAAAGGGTATCACCAAGAACTCATAGTTCTAATACCTTATATAGAATTAATCCTTATGAATATCTTCCTTCGATACCATTAGCTGATGATATCTATAATGATGATCCACATTTGATAAGTAATAATATCCTTATAACAGATGGAATATTTCATAAATCCTTAGAAGATGATACTTATTATTTATAGTTATCATGTTGAGTTATTGATAATTGATACACAACTACATTGATCCTTTCTACTTATTAAAAAAGGGAACTAGCACCCCCCCCAAGGTGATGCACTATAGAGTACAAACCCTTGTTCGATATGATCTTGAAACTTATTCATTAC
This sequence comes from Viscum album, assembly GCA_963277665.1. Taxonomy (NCBI): domain Eukaryota; kingdom Viridiplantae; phylum Streptophyta; class Magnoliopsida; order Santalales; family Viscaceae; genus Viscum; species Viscum album. The sequence continues at coordinate 263,275,122 of OY728163.1, read as the reverse complement.
CTCGCCAAGTTCGATTGGATCCATCCTACATAGACACATTGAGATCGGTTTAGCTCTAGGTTAGAGCCATATTTGGAACCCTACCTCATGATCCAAGTGGTGTTCAGCTAACCCTTTAGAAAAATACATCACTGTATTCCTTCAAAATGGGAATTTCCCGAGGGTTGATAACTTCCTTTGACAAACCAATTTGAGTCAGGTATGCTTCTTCATAGGGAATCAAAACCCACACCGTTGAAGGATTTTCAAAAGGATATTCATGATATTAATTGTATTTTTACATAAGTATAGGATGGTTTGGAATATGAACTGATATTATATTTTCCTGAAATTTTTTATGTTCCCTATATAATTTGAGGTAATGCATCCATAATATTGTAGTGAATTACATTGATGGATGTTTTATTAGATTCAATGGAAGAATAATTCCATATACGATAATACAGGAAGAGTAAAACACTTGGGTTGAAATTATTTCACCACTAGGTGTTTTTACAGACATCTCCACTTCAATGTTTCAGGGCTTTGTATCAATAGTTCAAGAATAATTTAATGATATAAAGGAATAAAATGAATCACAATCATATAACACTTTTTCAATTCCTAAGTGTATATTATGTTTACGTTTTATGATTTATTCTCTTGATCCACTTCCATAGTTTTGATGGAATATGATTTTCCATGACACTATGGATTCAATGGTTTCTAATACTAATTACCCTAAAGGACCTATGGATTAGTGCACTGGATTTCATATTTCCCATCCTCCATACAATTTATCATTAAACCATGGGTTGTTCTCTTTTTTCCTCAACCGCATTTTCCATCATCCAAATGACTCTTTAAAATTCAAGTGTATGGTGGCCTTCTCTCCCACACTGAAAACATTTCCCCGCCACTTTGAGATAGATTTCATGATTCTTCTTACCAAATTTTGGGAATGTGTGTGGATGATGTTTTTTCAACCATTTTTACTATATCTTCTGGATGAAAACAACATATTTCATTTATTATCACCATATCCAGGGAACCATTCTCCAATATCCATGTCTACATTGACAGAACATTGAAAAAAATTATTCATAACTCCCAATTCATTGAATTACAAGAGACTTTTGAAGTTGTGGTTTTAAACCACTAAAGAATCTACAAATATTTCTATCATTATTGATTGATAAAACTAAAGCATACCATTCAATCCTGGTGAAATATTTCTTGTAGGTCGTAAAAATTTCACCCTACTTTTGGTTCATCTCTATGATATCTATATCCATCTTTGTATGATGATTTCAATGGAAATACTTGTTAATAGACATTATATTGAAGTATTCCCACTCTATCTCTTAAATTTAATTATTTGCACTGATGTTCATAGCTAAATCCCACCATTAATCTTCTTATCCATATAGATGAAAAAAATATTCAACTTCTTTATCTATGAATAATGAATAACAAAAAATATCGTTTCCATTGAGTTGAACCACTATACCACAACTATTGGTTAAGAAGATCCAAAAAACATCAGTGGTCATTTCCACATAAAACACCAACTAGTTGTTTTTCCCTCTAAAGTGAAGGTGGATATTTTACATTTTTTTGGTTATTTTTTATAACTCGAGACATCTGGGTATTCATCACCATGATAGTTTGATCTCTACCTCCCAAATAATTCGGGTTGTCATTTGGGGAATCACTCCATTGTCTGTTTCATGGTTTTTTCCCTGATTTTTCCTGGTTCACATAATAATTTAAAATTGAAAATGTTAGAAGAAAACAAAAGTTAAAAAGTCGTGAATTAATAATTTATTTTTTTGTGCATTTAAGTCTAAAAGAATATCTTTTGGTATTCTTATGTTTATCATGATATTAAATAATTATTATTGGGTTCTCACATAAACATAGTATCATACCGATGGTTTTCACAAAGGTTGTCTAATAATATTTCCCATATTAACTAAATCAGTCACTAATACCAACTAAAGTGACCCATATTTTTCTTGTATATCCTATTAAGTCATTTGAAAGGAAAAAAAATCATTACACAGTGAGGATCCAACAGTTTAGTTTCTTAATAAAATTAGTACCATACATAACATTTAAAAAATAAAATAGAAACATCTATTTAATCCATTATTCTATTGCTTCTTATGTTCCACTGAATCCTCCTTATTTAATGTAATTACCTGAGGATATACGTATAAAGGGGTGAGATAAAAGATGAGTAATAGGATAGATAATAACATGAAACAATATAAAATAAAGTGAGAATAATCATTACATAAGTATAAGATCATAATCATGAGAGAAAGAATTACGAAAAGGAATTAAGGAAGGAAATGTAAACAAATGAAACATTTTGTCTTATGGTCAACTACCACACATAGTTGTGAAGAAAATATATCATTATTTTTTTAAAGGATGGAGCTGAATCCTAAATTTATTATTAATGTAAATACCTCTTTTTATGTTTGGGTAGTGGGAGACCCATTACATAGCCTGAATGCCCAAGGCCAAGTGTCCTGAATAGAAGTATCGAAAGCCCATTTTTTGGCCCAAAGGACCCCTCAGTGAACAATACTACTAAATTACCCGCACTACTACAGTTCATGCTATAGTACCACCTATCACTAAAGTTCTACTATAGTACCTCCACTGCCATAGCTCCACCTCTGCTATAGTATGTCGGTGCTACAATGCTCTTCTACAGTACCCTGAATTTCTTCCCTACCCAGATTTGATCATGGGTCTTTTGGAAGCCAAGAAGAAGCTTGTACCACTTGGGTACAAGCTCGTTGGCCACAATATATCTTTATGTTCACACATATATCACATTTATCATGACATACATAACATTATACAATGAATTAGAGAAATATATAATTCTGGGTGCACCCATCAGATTATGACATTTACGTGGCAATATATAATTTCAGGGGCACCCATCACATATTAACATTTACATTATCGTACATGCTGGATTGATAATATCTCCATTTTGAGTATAAAATAACCCATGGAAATAAATTGTTTCTTTTCATAAATAATACATTAATAAAAATATGGTTCCAAAGTGAATGAGTTAATAACATAACTCATATAATAATCCTCATCCATGATAATACAAAGAGCTCTTTGATGAGAAATATACCCTGTTGAGATGTTTTTGATGAATTTGGAAAAGGATAATAGCTGACAGGTGTGAGGAGAATTGGGAGTGATTAGTGGTATTTATATTGGAGGAGAGGTGTGTTTTCTCATTATTCAATTCAGTAGTTTATTATTTTACTCAAAACAAGAAACAATGTTTATTCTTGGGACTAAAAAAATTAATTAGATCATGTGAGTGAGAACCAATGGTGACGATATTATATATGACCCAACAAAATGACTATTTATATTATAATGTATATATATCATAAACTATAGTATTCCACTATTCACAATAATTCATATAATTTAAGAAAATCCAAAATATTCCCCCAAAACAATTTTTAACAAGTATAAATAAAAAATAAACTCCATTTTATTAAAATTATATCCCCAATATGAGTAACATAATTTATAATTAAAATCATCATTTTCTTGGAAAATATAGATTTTATAATTATAAATGATTTTAGAACACATTGAAGAATCACATAAGGAATCATTAAATTATTTTAAAATAATAAGAAATCTAATAATAAATTTAATAATACATTTTACGAAAATAAATCTTCTTCTAAATTATTAATTTAATCATATATTTGTAATTAAATTTATTTGAATTATAAAAATACCAACACTTAATTAATAATTTTAGAATTCTTTTCTTACTTATAGTATGATATAGTTTTATCATATTTTTACTAATAATATCCTTAAATGGTATTTATAGTTTCCTTCGTGAGGTTTCTATTCATTTGGTGAGTTTACTATATATTAAGTTTGTATTTCTATTCTTAAGGTAAAGATACTAATTGATCGGTATTGGTTCCTTAACTTATAGAAATACATCCTATTTCATTAATTATTTATTTATGTAGATTCTATTATGATCCATACATGATTATATTTGATTATGGAATTTCTATATAAAGGGATAAATTTTATTGATAAATGTTTGGGACATTCTATATCAATAGAATGTTAAAGCCCTCAAACCATAAATATGTGATGATGTAAAAACTATATAATTCCCTGGATATGATGGTAATAAGATAATATATTTTTCTCAATATTCTTTTAAATTTATAGGAATTTATTACTATTTATGAATATAAAGATATATACTTGAATGACATTTTTCAATTTCTTAATAATAATTTTAACCTTTGGTTACTCTTTAGTCAATTTGAAATCCATCTATTACTCCATGAAATTATTATCCAAAATTAAATTTTTTCCTTGAATAACTATAATTCACTTTTAACGAATCATAATATCCATAATACAATGATTTTTTATTCCTTTGATTTATATTTATTATTATGAAAGGGTTGTTATAACAGGTTATCCAATATGCATAAATCTCTATATAGTGAATTAATACATTAATAACTCACATCCAAAGTTCATCTTGGTTCATTCCATAAATATTTAACCGGGAGAATTGTTCTAAAAATTATCTTCCCAAATTAAAATTCTTTGAAAATGATCGAAGTTCACTTAATCAATATTATATCCACCATAAAATATAATGTGGATCTAAATGTTACATTCCATATATCTGAATACCTTGATCACCATAAAATCTTATTTAAATAATGAGTTGATTAAAAAAATATCAGGCTTTTGAATATATTCCATAGATCCAAGCATGAAGTAATCCGTAAAAAATATATCAAAAGCATCAAATCTCTAAGAAATTTCATGGTCAAAAATACGAAACCATAAAAATATCATCATCTTTATTATCACAACACATATAACATATTAAGGGTTTTCTTACCTTAATTATTTATTTTCAAAAACATTCATCTTTCCATTAAAATCACTTTTCTTAGTATCATTTATCACATGTTTTTATATCCTTAAGGAAATAAAACTATAGTAAAGTCCTACGTTTCATGATTCTTAAAAAATAATATCATTAGTGAAATACATTTACAACATATTACATAGATCCAAATACATAATTATAGTAATTATTCCACTTCTTTTATATCAATATCATATGATTGACCATGTTCCCTTTTCTTCATATGAGGTATATTTTCTTAGTGCTTTGGAAATTAGTTAGAAAAGATCCATGTATTTTCATAGAAAAATAAATGAAATTTGAGGGATTATCCAATACCATTTCATTCAGGATCATGATATAATTTTTATTCAAAATTTAATAAAACTCGTTTTCCTCTTAAGCATGTACCATGTTTTTTCATATGAAAAGTTTTACATTTTTTTAACCCACCTTTATTTTATTCTATTTTACAGTATTTTTCTTGGTCATCCTATTATTCTTTTATATCCCTTCAAAATAATAATACATGGTGAGTTATTTCTATGAATTAATAGAAAATCATACTATAAGATTGTATGATTGTAAGGTTTTGGAAACTAGTTCCCTTTGAAGGATTGGATTAAACCCATAAAATAAATGTCTAAACTTTCTCTTTATTTTATGTATGTAGTATTCAACATTCCTTGATAACCTTTTAATGATGGATTCATACATAGAAAAAATTTCAACTTTTTTCTGACTTAGTCACTAGAATGATCTTTACATATATTCTCATTGATCATAAGTGAAATATTTTAGAATAACATTAACTTGAAATCCTTCCATTCTTTGTTAATTATTTATTTATCATTCTTATTATTCTGAATCAATGGCCACCATTGATCTTCATCTCTTAAGAGACAACAAACTGTCATGACTAATTTTTATCTTTCCCTACTTACCAGTGTGATAAACATATTATCTATGGAAATTATCAATTATTTAGCTAAAAAGGATTTGTAGTATCATTTAATGATAATTGTTGTTGATGTCAATGTGGTATAACGTTATTACCATGTGTAGTGGATTAGTAGGTTTCTCTATATGGGATAATTTGTTACTCCTAATATACATACACTAAGCCAATATGGTTATAATTTCATTACCTCTAGATATACCTCCGTCTTCATTATCTTTCTCAAGAGGGATATCCCCGCATTGTGATCATGCATTAATAAGAATCACATTCCTTCCATTATATGTCATTTATAAAAAAATGGTATACACTAGATTAGATCATTACATTATGAAGCATAATTTATAATCTTAAAACAATTGAAAAACTTAACATAAATTGTACAATTTTGTGCATAGATAATATCATAAACATGGTTTCTTTGAGGATATATTTATTTTCAAATATTTCAAAATTGTTTATAAAGAAAATTTTAATTATCCTTAGAATATCCCGAAGGCATGTCAAACCATGTGTGTACTAAGGACCATTGTCATACACTAAGTGATTAATGGTTCAGTCCCAATGCACTTTTTTCGAGGTTATTACCCCTAGGTACCTCTAATATAGAACCATATCTTGTTGTAGTATATATACAAGAATGTATTTTAAGAAAAACTACGTAATATATTCCTTTCCAAATAATTATAATTCTCTTAAATACATATCCTAAAATTATATCGTAGGGTTATATTCAATAATCTTTGTTTTCTAAAAGCTAATTCTCAAGGATTCTACAAATCATTCTCTAATAACAACTATAGGGACCCCATACCTTTTATCATAGATCTAGTGGATTATTTATTACATTTGAATATGATAAAAGGAGTCGCCTCTTGAATTCCTGAATAGTGTATTAATCCTTGTAAACTAGATATATTCTTGAAATTCATTTTAAAATGAAAAAATAAAGTACACAATGAAACTTTATGAGAACTTCATTATTCCACTTATTATATCCCTGAATGTCAATCATAAAATTCTTCCTAGTATCCTGGGAAAAATAAAACATAATCAAGGGGTGATCTCAAATTCTTAGTAATAGTAACTGCACATCAGAATCTATAATTAATAAATAAGAAATAATCATTATAGCATAGTATATAATTGTAACCCGTTTTAGTTTATAAACAACTTATGAATAATTTTAATATAATAAAATATTATTAAATAATAAAATATAAATAATCATGCCATATTGAATCAAAATCATGGATATTCTTGCTAGTCTAATAATCACATAGAATATCAATAAATGAATTCATAATGGTGGAATGCATAACGTTAGGAATCTAAAACATATAGTCAAGGCCATGTTCCAAGACATCTAATACCATAGGTCCCTTGTTCCTTGAAATTTATATAAGTGGCTAAGGATTTGGTCAAAACACAAAACATTTTTTATCAATAGACCTATTAATGCATCTAGGGGTAGTTTAATTTAGGACTCCACCCATCACTTAATAAGTCCAATGGATTACTCATTTGAAAGGTTTGAAACAAAATCATCGTAAAAAATTTTATTTATAAACTATAAAATGATATTTAATGAATTTCACCAATAAATTAACATAATTATAAACCATATAGAGTAAAATAAAGAGTATTTACAAAGTATATCCCTAGTCAAACTGGTCATAAACTATTTGGAGAAATAATAAAGATTATGTCATTAGATTATATCTATATTTAAGAATAATTAATATCCAAGGACTTATTATTATATGTAAAATTATTTCAAAATATCACATTGAACATTTCTTGAGGGAAATTACCATTCTTTGAAAGTCTCCATTTTATTTTAAAAATTTGGAAAATAATAAAATGTTTTCAAAATAAATTTATTTTAATCTAATTTTTAAAAAATGAATAAGTTATAAAGTACTAGGGATATTATTATTTTTGTATAAAATTATAAAATTGAACATAGATATATAATGAAATTATGGTCATGATAGTAGATAATTTCTTACATTTTGTATATGTTAAAAAGATCATTCTTTTGGCATTGTCAAAAGAATAGAAAATTTCCTAGATCATAAAATTATAGGTATATTCATTAAGACCAATTTAAAAAATTCAAACATTGGGAAAAATTTATTTGTTAAATCATTTAGATAATAGTAATTTTCTTTTGAAAATATTCTTTGAAAATAGGGTTTTAGATGAAAATGGATTTTTGATTGAAGAGGGAAGGAATTTTGGATTTCCATAAATTTTTTGTTTTAATTAATTTATGTACCAAAGTGAGGTGAAAACTGAAATTACATGAAAAAATTCATTAATATCCAGATTAGAAGAAAATATAACGATCCAAGATGGAAATATAAAATAATTCCCCCAAGGGATAATTAAATGAAAAAAATTAATAAAGATGAAATTTTGAAATAAACCCATACCACAGTGGGTAATTTTGAATCATATGACATATAAAATGAATAACATCAATTGAAGAATTGAATATCATGAATATAATAATATTCATATTATATAAATTCCAAAAATGGAAATATATACATCATAAAAAACAAGTAAGTGGTGAATATGTAATATGTATCACAGAAGTAAAAGTGATATAAAAAACCCTTACATAGAGTCTGAATTTTGACATGCATTCTTTATACTTATGAATAATAACTTTATGATATTTAATTAATTAACTAAGAAACATTTTCATAACTATTATTCATTTTATAACAATTTTTACCATGATATATATTATTAGTAAATTGTTTATGTTTACATCATATATTTTGACGATATTTGGCTTAAGTATCAAAAATGAATTTAGTTGGTTGACTATAGAAGAAGTGGACATTTTTCAAAAATATTCAGAATAATATTTAAAAAATAATTATCATATTTATACAAAATTTATAATTTTAAAATCAATCATGAAATATGGTAATGATTAATTCCATACATTACAATCATGGGGATAATAGGCCGTAAACATGCATGGGAAATGTTTCCATTTTTCAATGGACATTAATGAAAAGGGTAAGTAATATTTTATCCTTATTGAATGATCATAATATAATAATATTATATTATTTTTATAAATATAATTACATATATCATCCATGTGTTATGGTGAATAATAGAGAGTCACATCAATTCGTGAATGTGGTTAACGACACATACATGAATGACGTTATCATTTTTTAGTGTAAACAAATAGTATATGAAATTTTAATAATGATAAATATGTCATGAATATTATAATTATTTCATTTATGAAAAATATATTATTAAAATTATCCTTATTACATTCCATGTAAAATGGTAGTGATAAATGAATTAATTCACATCGCAAGGAGGTAGTCGATCGTACACACCATCGACTATATCTTATCAACTACAAAATTGAAAGTAAAAAAATTATATATTTTATAATGATTAAATATTCATAATTATATTATATATTCTATATATTAACTTTATATCCTTTATAATACCCAAAAATGTGGGTTAATAATGCAAAAAATAATGACATCAGTCTGTGAGGTGATAAACATCAATACACATGACTGATGATTTTGTAACCCATTTGATGAAAGTGGATATGGTTGAAGGTAATGACCATATAATGATATTATATTATTATTATATATATATTATATTTATTTAATTATATCATCATTTTTTAATAATAAATAATGTAAGTGGAGGAATCAATAGAGAAAACACCCATTGAAGAAAATTACCTCTTCTTTGGGTATCCTCCTTAAGTTTGCTCAAAGATCATTACTACTGTAGATTTAAGACAAAATATTGATTCTAGGAATATATATTTTAATTTTTTAAGGTATTTGGTAGTTATTCCATTAAAAATGGCTTTTATGGAATGAAGTAGAGGGGGGTGTTCTTAAATAAGTGTGGTGAGTGACACACTTGAAATTATTTAAATGAAAAGGTCATTGTTAATAAAAATATTATTTATCACTATTCAGAGCAAAATGAATTGTGTTTATAAAAATTTCAAAATTTATCCCAAAGATAGTTTTAATATTATTATTTCAAAAAATAATATTATTTTAGAAATAAAATATAAAATTAGTTTAAAAAAATAATTTCAAATTATGTACGCAAAGTAGGACTAAACCATCTTTTAAAAAAATACTATTTTCCAGAAAATCACGTCCTATTCTTTTAAATGATTATTATTTTATTTATAATTAATAAATAACTATAATTTTCATAATTTAATTTCTATTATCCATTCGCTCAAATTTAATGGATAGGATATAATGGTATACTATATTACAATTAATTTAGACTTAGGGTTTCATGTTATACATTCTATCGAAGAGATTAAATTTAAAGAAATACAATGTGTAGGTTGTTTAAACTTGGTGATTATGGTGTTATAATATTATAATTTTAGTTTTCTTCAAATTAATTGGTCATATATTGGGTTTTGTTTAGTTTGGTAGGAATTTTTTCTAAGGGATGGGATAGGGGTAATTTATACTTGAGGATATGGGTATTTTATAGTTAAAATATTGAATAAAAAAATATAACCAATATAATCATTGTTACACAGATATTAATGGGTAATGAATCATAAATAAATAAAATAAAATTTTATTTTGTAATTAAAACACCTCTATAATTATAAATAAATGTTTTATTAAAATGGAATGTGAAAAAATGGGACTATTATTTTTAGAGGAAAACTTTGGACTTTAGAAATTGGAAAGTAATTTTTAGGTATGGAAAACATGATTATTGTATTTCAATGTATAATTTATAAAATGAATTAAATTTTTTATAGGAAAACTTTCTTGAAATTATTAATTAATTATAACATAATGAATTATGTAATTCAAGATACAACCTTTTTAAAAAATATTGTATTTTTTACTTTTCACATGAAAATTGATGTAAAACTAAAAATTACAAAAAAATAACCCCAGTAAAATTTTTATATGATGATTTAAGAAATCATTTTATTTTTATCACAATAATATTCTATCATATATTGTTTTATTTTTTAATATTAATTTTTTATTTTCAGAAATAACATAAAATGCATCTTATTAAAAATGTTCTTATATTGTTTTTGAGTTTCTTAATCTTGATATTTATTTTTTGTGATGGATGATTCTAGCATATCTGGGGGATATAAATTTTCACATTTTTAGCTTTTTGATTTTATAATTTCCCCTTTATGATATTTTGTATTGTAATAGGTTTAATTACTAACTAATGTAATATTTTTATTAATGTAATATAATATTGTCAGTTTCTCTATATGATGTGTCTGATTAATATTGTTTAATATAATATAATACACATATATATTAATAAAAAATATCATTTATATACTATAGGTTATTAAATTTATAAAAATATTTATTCTAATTGTTAAGTATTTTGAATATATATTCTGTAATTTATCCCTTGGTTGAGGGGGTTTAGGTTAGACTAGTCACTATCCTGGAGGCTAATACAATATCTGGAACATTATTCATTCTATACCTATTTCTCATTGTTTATTTTAGTAGGGTTTATTTATTTCCTATGATTTTAGGCCTTCATATTAAATGGTTTTGTGAAAACCTAGGTTTTTTTGAAATATTTTTTATATATAATTTTATTACATGTGAAATTTTTTAGTACACACAATACTGACTTCAGCTTGCCTTACACACAACACCAATTTTAAACCAAACATGATATGTTATTAAAATATTATTAGTTAATATGATAATTATCACAAAGTCATAAAAATGGTGGGTATAAATAGGATTAAATAAATTATGAAAATATATTTTTTGAATATATATATATATATAATAAATTTGTTGGTTAATAATTAATTATAAAAGAAAATAAAAACCAGTTAAAAATAAAGGAAATCTTTTTTAAAATTTTATTTTTAAGTGAATTTTTTTTTACATTAATAAATTATGAAAATTCAATTTTTCTGATTATTTAAGTATGATTTATATATAATATATTGAATCAAAATTTTAACATTAATGCTAAATGTTTTATAGAAAAGATATAAAAAAACAAATTATGCTAAAAACATTATATTTATAAAAGATATTTTTTTTCACAATTTTGACGACTGGTTAAAATTAAATTTTCAACCATTAAAATTTTATTTGCATAAATAAAATTATTTTTTGAAAAAATTATGTCACAAAAATATTTATTTTAATTTTTAATAATTTCTTGAATAGAAAAATTTGTCCATAAATAGTGAAAAATATGGGTTTTTATTAATATTTATCTGTCATTTTGAAGCATTTCAAAATTCAAAATTATTTTTATGTGGTTATAAAAGTAAAATTTGTTTAACTATATATATACTAATTAAATTCATGAATTTATAATCAATTAAATTTTGTTTTTAAATATAAATTGTTTTTAATCATTTGAAAAGTTTCTTTTTTCAAAATCGTATTTTAATCACATTTGTGGGATTAATTTTTAATTTTTCTACTTCTATGGATGGAAATTGAAAAAATGGATAGAAGATTTTTAATAAAACTAATTTATATCATCAAATAATTTCAATTGTTTTTACCATAATGAATTTTAAAAATGTTTAAAACTAATTATCATAGTTAATGTTGAAATTGGTTTACAGGGTTGTTAAACTAAAAATATAAATGGTAAAATGAACTATAAACTTTATCAATGACCATGGTAAGTAATTATTTAGAAATTATATACTTAAATGTTATATAATAAACCATTTTGGATTTTTTTTCATATATAAAATGTGGGCACTCTTTTTTTCTTTTCCAAAATCACAATTAGACCACTCCTGTTGTTTATAAATGGATAACCCCTCTACTCTCATCTTCACACCTCCAACGCATTTGGATCGTACAATAACTACCAAAACCCATTCCTTACATAAATCAACTCATCTTAGATTCCTTATTTAAGTTAAAAATCCCTCCAAATAAATATTAAGGTGTATACATAAAGAGGCTATCTGGGGAAGAGGTAGACATTTTAAACATTCTTACGTACAACCTACCCTCTTCATGTATGGTGTATTTAATTTTATATATATATAATTTATGGAAATATATAAATAAATATAATGTAAATCAATATTATATAAATATTATGGTTAACATTCTAGAGATGATGGAACCATGACCAATGTAATAGTAATAAAAATAATAAATCAAAATACACATGAAAAACAAAGCTGTTATTATCTCAAACATGATTTTAATAAAAAATTGTTAATAAAAATCTAATAAAAGAACATAAGTAAATAACATACTATATGTTATATATAATTATTATTATCTAATATAATAAATTTCTATTTTTTGTACAGGAGGTTAAAACGTGTTAATATAAGTTAATACGTAAGGTAAAGGATTCCAAATATTTTTGTTATTTTTGAGAGACAAATGAAAATTCCCCACTAATTTAAATTTTTTGGTGTAAATAATTCTCGTTAAAATTTTATATCATTAATATAATTCTTTTAATTATACTTAATATTTAATTTTATGTTATAATTTATTGGGTCTTATGATTAAAAATACTACTATTGTAGTAATGTATTTTGGTATCAAATTTACTTATTTGGGTTATATGTCATGTTATGCACCTATATTATTCTATTAGGTTTATATAAAAACCTTTTGTAATGTAATATCTTTAATTTATGCATTAGAATGATATTTTATCTTTCAATCAATTTTATTATTTCATCGTTCTTAATATTAAATGTTACGAAAGTGGTAAAGGGTTTGTCGTACAATCATTTCAATTATAATGATTTTTCATATTTATAATTATAATGATGTAATATTATAATATATATCTCAATAAACACATGAGATTTATTCTCCTATGTTTATTTTATGAGAATACATGTTCTGTATTCATTTTCCTCTCTTTATGTACTCTATTTTCATAAAGAATTCTTTTAAACTAAACTGAATTTATTTATCTATTCTGTCGAAATACCATATTTCTTCCATATCCATTTTCTACAAAACTATTTTAAGAATAATTTTACAACGTATAATAATATTATTTATGAAAATTTAAACAATTTTTTAATTTTAAAAAGTATTTTAAAATTAATCGTTATCTTATTACAAAAAATAGTTTTCATTAGGTTTTTTCAAAAAATATACAAGGAATCTTTGTTTTATGGTGTATGAAATAAATATTATTTTACCATGTCTTGTATAATTCATTTTCTATATCAATATTTATAAATTTGAATTTTTATTTTAATTAAATTTTGTTCTCAAAAAAGTTTATGGGTTATTATTTTGAAAACAATGATTTTGAAATTGGAATGGATATTTTATTGAAGAAATATTTTAAATAATTTTTAAAGAATCTTTTATAATATTCATAGTATATTTTCATAAATAAATATTTTAAAAATGTTTCATGTATATTTATTGTATACAAAAATATTTTCAAAATAGAAAGGTAATATTCATCCATAATTATCATAAATGGGTTTTAAAGAATATTTTATATATTTCCATGTTTATTTTTAATGAAGAATGTTTCCAAAATGTTTTATTATTTTAATAGTTTTTTTCAAAGTGGCATGCCTATTTTCCTCAAACAATGTTCCAAGTGATCTTTAAAAATAATTTTCATCTAATATGATATCTTTTTAAGTTACATATGGTTAACTGGGAATATTATAAAAGGATTCCATAGTTATTGTTTTTACGGAAGGTTTATGTTTATAAAAAAATGATGTTTATAAAACTAGTTTCCCTTCTATATGATATACAATGAAAACATTCATATAAAACTAGCTTTTTTTTCATGTGTTATGCTATGATGAAATTATGACATTAGTATGAAACCTATTTCTTTTCCATATTTTATTTTATGATGAAATATTTATGAAACCCATTTATTTTCAATGATTTATATATGATTAATGTTATATAATATTGTTTCACAAATATGGATGATTTTCATTATGTGATAGTGGTTACGTTATAACCAAGGTCTGTTCTTACATTATATACATTAGAGGTGGTTATTTTACCCAAAGAATGATGGGGCCTATATCTCCATAGAATTCATTATGTAAATATTTATATCTTATGAGATAAATAGGACAAGAATAGGGAGAGAACCAATTCAGTAAGGATCTCTATCGACTATGATAGTATTTGGAGTGAATGTTGTCAACTATGATTGTTTCAGGCATGAAACCATTAAGTAATTATAGTATTGGAAAAGACCATATAACTACTATGATTTTTTTTTACAACAATGTGTAAGCCATAATTATATTCCTTATGTCACTGTTATGATTTTAAGGTTTATGTGCTTTGATTCAATTGTGATTTATGTCTTATGAACTACCAAGATTCAAACAATGACTCGCATATATAAACTATGATATTAAGGGAATAGTTTTCAAATGTTATTATCATTTTCTCATACCCCTATGCCCATGATATATTGATATCTGAATTTTTTACCCTTACTAATAATTTTATTCACCCTTTATTATGTTTCCTTCCTTTGGGATATGATGATTGGTGTTATATATAAGATGTATAAGAAAGTTTCATGTTATGAAGAACATAATGGGAGCTGATATATCTAAATTATAGACCATTTGTTTTATTTTCATTGTTTCCAAAGGTAGTAGACCTAAATGATTCTATCTTGAGACATTACGTTATGAATATTTTCCTTTTAATATGTAATATTAATATATGACGAGTCTGGATCTTTAAAATTGGTAAAAGATTAAGGTTTAGTTATACATTTCAAACTAAGATGAGAAAACATTAGTGATATACCATGGGATATTTCTAAGGATGTGACTTGGGATATGTATAAGGATAAATTTATAGATGATTCAAAATATAGGAAAATGTCCTTGAATTTTTTTAAAGGAAAAATTAAGTGACTTCTAAGAAATGGCATCCATTTACAGAATACAATAGTGGATATGTCTATAAAATAGAGGTTCCTAGTGGTAATAACTCCAAAAGGTCATATTGATTTAGACTCGATCATCAACTGATGTAATAAAATGTGTCTTTTTACACACTTGGTTTGACAGTCCCATGTTATAGGCTTTAAAAAATTTCAAACTCTTTATGAACCATCATGAAGGATTTAAACAATAACCATGAATGACCTGGTATATTCCTAAGGATTTATATGTTTAAAACAATGTGTCATTATTTATACATCCTATATGTGATTTTTCATGATTTTGTGGTTTCCCACAATGAATATTGTTACTGACAATATAATTTTTTGGTTTTAGTCGATATAGGGAACCATAATGAATTGGATTAACCATGAATGTGGTAGACAATTTTTGAGGAGAAACCAAATGGTGTAATGAATGGAGTGAACGATATTGTGATTATTCCCAATCAGTTATCATAATATAATATTTATATCATTCACTGTAACCAACTCTTAAACACAACAAATAATATAAGGATAGATTTCCATGAGGGATCTGTTGGTGGAGAATGTGTATGAATGAAGGATCAGTTTCTTATATGAATTTATGTCTTATTTGAAAATATTTATAAGAGAATACAAAATGTGGTATGATTTATGGTTATACTACTACTGATGCAGAATCCATGGATAATATATGAAATGAAATAGGAATTATTGAAATAGATGGTGAAACATAGTTAACTATTTATGAATTATGTTGAAGATTTTTTATTCCTTTGATTTATATTTATTATTATGAAAGGGTTGTTATAACAGGTTATCCAATATGCATAAATCTCTATATAGTGAATTAATACATTAATAACTCACATCCAAAGTTCATCTTGGTTCATTCCATAAATATTTAACCGGGAGAATTGTTCTAAAAATTATCTTCCCAAATTAAAATTCTTTGAAAATGATCGAAGTTCACTTAATCAATATTATATCCACCATAAAATATAATGTGGATCTAAATGTTACATTCCATATATCTGAATACCTTGATCACCATAAAATCTTATTTAAATAATGAGTTGATTAAAAAAATATCAGGCTTTTGAATATATTCCATAGATCCAAGCATGAAGTAATCCGTAAAAAATATATCAAAAGCATCAAATCTCTAAGAAATTTCATGGTCAAAAATACGAAACCATAAAAATATCATCATCTTTATTATCACAACACATATAACATATTAAGGGTTTTCTTACCTTAATTATTTATTTTCAAAAACATTCATCTTTCCATTAAAATCACTTTTCTTAGTATCATTTATCACATGTTTTTATATCCTTAAGGAAATAAAACTATAGTAAAGTCCTACGTTTCATGATTCTTAAAAAATAATATCATTAGTGAAATACATTTACAACATATTACATAGATCCAAATACATAATTATAGTAATTATTCCACTTCTTTTATATCAATATCATATGATTGACCATGTTCCCTTTTCTTCATATGAGGTATATTTTCTTAGTGCTTTGGAAATTAGTTAGAAAAGATCCATGTATTTTCATAGAAAAATAAATGAAATTTGAGGGATTATCCAATACCATTTCATTCAGGATCATGATATAATTTTTATTCAAAATTTAATAAAACTCGTTTTCCTCTTAAGCATGTACCATGTTTTTTCATATGAAAAGTTTTACATTTTTTTAACCCACCTTTATTTTATTCTATTTTACAGTATTTTTCTTGGTCATCCTATTATTCTTTTATATCCCTTCAAAATAATAATACATGGTGAGTTATTTCTATGAATTAATAGAAAATCATACTATAAGATTGTATGATTGTAAGGTTTTGGAAACTAGTTCCCTTTGAAGGATTGGATTAAACCCATAAAATAAATGTCTAAACTTTCTCTTTATTTTATGTATGTAGTATTCAACATTCCTTGATAACCTTTTAATGATGGATTCATACATAGAAAAAATTTCAACTTTTTTCTGACTTAGTCACTAGAATGATCTTTACATATATTCTCATTGATCATAAGTGAAATATTTTAGAATAACATTAACTTGAAATCCTTCCATTCTTTGTTAATTATTTATTTATCATTCTTATTATTCTGAATCAATGGCCACCATTGATCTTCATCTCTTAAGAGACAACAAACTGTCATGACTAATTTTTATCTTTCCCTACTTACCAGTGTGATAAACATATTATCTATGGAAATTATCAATTATTTAGCTAAAAAGGATTTGTAGTATCATTTAATGATAATTGTTGTTGATGTCAATGTGGTATAACGTTATTACCATGTGTAGTGGATTAGTAGGTTTCTCTATATGGGATAATTTGTTACTCCTAATATACGTACACTAAGCCAATATGGTTATAATTTCATTACCTCTAGATATACCTCCGTCTTCATTATCTTTCTCAAGAGGGATATCCCCGCATTGTGATCATGCATTAATAAGAATCACATTCCTTCCATTATATGTCATTTATAAAAAAATGGTATACACTAGATTAGATCATTACATTATGAAGCATAATTTATAATCTTAAAACAATTGAAAAACTTAACATAAATTGTACAATTTTGTGCATAGATAATATCATAAACATGGTTTCTTTGAGGATATATTTATTTTCAAATATTTCAAAATTGTTTATAAAGAAAATTTTAATTATCCTTAGAATATCCCGAAGGCATGTCAAACCATGTGTGTACTAAGGACCATTGTCATACACTAAGTGATTAATGGTTCAGTCCCAATGCACTTTTTTCGAGGTTATTACCCCTAGGTACCTCTAATATAGAACCATATCTTGTTGTAGTATATATACAAGAATGTATTTTAAGAAAAACTACGTAATATATTCCTTTCCAAATAATTATAATTCTCTTAAATACATATCCTAAAATTATATCGTAGGGTTATATTCAATAATCTTTGTTTTCTAAAAGCTAATTCTCAAGGATTCTACAAATCATTCTCTAATAACAACTATAGGGACCCCATACCTTTTATCATAGATCTAGTGGATTATTTATTACATTTGAATATGATAAAAGGAGTCGCCTCTTGAATTCCTGAATAGTGTATTAATCCTTGTAAACTAGATATATTCTTGAAATTCATTTTAAAATGAAAAAATAAAGTACACAATGAAACTTTATGAGAACTTCATTATTCCACTTATTATATCCCTGAATGTCAATCATAAAATTCTTCCTAGTATCCTGGAAAAAATAAAACATAATCAAGGGGTGATCTCAAATTCTTAGTAATAGTAACTGCACATCAGAATCTATAATTAATAAATAAGAAATAATCATTATAGCATGGTATATAATTGTAACCCGTTTTAGTTTATAAACAACTTATGAATAATTTTAATATAATAAAATATTATTAAATAATACAATATAAATAATCATGCCATATTGAATCAAAATCATGGATATTCTTGCTAGTCTAATAATCACATAGAATATCAATAAATGAATTCATAATGGTGGAATGCATAACGTTAGGAATCTAAAACATATAGTCAAGGCCATGTTCCAAGACATCTAATACCATAGGTCCCTTGTTCCTTGAAATTTATATAAGTGGCTAAGGATTTGGTCAAAACACAAAACATTTTTTATCAATAGACCTATTAATGCATCTAGGGGTAGTTTAATTTAGGACTCCACCCATCACTTAATAAGTCCAATGGATTACTCATTTGAAAGGTTTGAAACAAAATCATCGTAAAAAATTTTATTTATAAACTATAAAATGATATTTAATGAATTTCACCAATAAATTAACATAATTATAAACCATATAGAGTAAAATAAAGAGTATTTACAAAGTATATCCCTAGTCAAACTGGTCATAAACTATTTGGAGAAATAATAAAGATTATGTCATTAGATTATATCTATATTTAAGAATAATTAATATCCAAGGACTTATTATTATATGTAAAATTATTTCAAAATATCACATTGAACATTTCTTGAGGGAAATTACCATTCTTTGAAAGTCTCCATTTTATTTTAAAAATTTGGAAAATAATAAAATGTTTTCAAAATAAATTTATTTTAATCTAATTTTTAAAAAATGAATAAGTTATAAAGTACTAGGGATATTATTATTTTTGTATAAAATTATAAAATTGAACATAGATATATAATGAAATTATGGTCATGATAGTAGATAATTTCTTACATTTTGTATATGTTAAAAAGATCATTCTTTTGGCATTGTCAAAAGAATAGAAAATTTCCTAGATCATAAAATTATAGGTATATTCATTAAGACCAATTTAAAAAATTCAAACATTGGGAAAAATTTATTTGTTAAATCATTTAGATAATAGTAATTTTCTTTTGAAAATATTCTTTGAAAATAGGGTTTTAGATGAAAATGGATTTTTGATTGAAGAGGGAAGGAATTTTGGATTTCCATAAATTTTTTGTTTTAATTAATTTATGTACCAAAGTGAGGTGAAAACTGAAATTACATGAAAAAATTCATTAATATCCAGATTAGAAGAAAATATAACGATCCAAGATGGAAATATAAAATAATTCCCCCAAGGGATAATTAAATGAAAAAAATTAATAAAGATGAAATTTTGAAATAAACCCATACCACAGTGGGTAATTTTGAATCATATGACATATAAAATGAATAACATCAATTGAAGAATTGAATATCATGAATATAATAATATTCATATTATATAAATTCCAAAAATGGAAATATATACATCATAAAAAACAAGTAAGTGGTGAATATGTAATATGTATCACAGAAGTAAAAGTGATATAAAAAACCCTTACATAGAGTCTGAATTTTGACATGCATTCTTTATACTTATGAATAATAACTTTATGATATTTAATTAATTAACTAAGAAACATTTTCATAACTATTATTCATTTTATAACAATTTTTACCATGATATATATTATTAGTAAATTGTTTATGTTTACATCATATATTTTGACGATATTTGGCTTAAGTATCAAAAATGAATTTAGTTGGTTGACTATAGAAGAAGTGGACATTTTTCAAAAATATTCAGAATAATATTTAAAAAATAATTATCATATTTATACAAAATTTATAATTTTAAAATCAATCATGAAATATGGTAATGATTAATTCCATACATTACAATCATGGGGATAATAGGCCGTAAACATGCATGGGAAATGTTTCCATTTTTCAATGGACATTAATGAAAAGGGTAAGTAATATTTTATCCTTATTGAATGATCATAATATAATAATATTATATTATTTTTATAAATATAATTACATATATCATCCATGTGTTATGGTGAATAATAGAGAGTCACATCAATTCGTGAATGTGGTTAACGACACATACATGAATGACGTTATCATTTTTTAGTGTAAACAAATAGTATATGAAATTTTAATAATGATAAATATGTCATGAATATTATAATTATTTCATTTATGAAAAATATATTATTAAAATTATCCTTATTACATTCCATGTAAAATGGTAGTGATAAATGAATTAATTCACATCGCAAGGAGGTAGTCGATCGTACACACCATCGACTATATCTTATCAACTACAAAATTGAAAGTAAAAAAATTATATATTTTATAATGATTAAATATTCATAATTATATTATATATTCTATATATTAACTTTATATCCTTTATAATACCCAAAAATGTGGGTTAATAATGCAAAAAATAATGACATCAGTCTGTGAGGTGATAAACATCAATACACATGACTGATGATTTTGTAACCCATTTGATGAAAGTGGATATGGTTGAAGGTAATGACCATATAATGATATTATATTATTATTATATATATATTATATTTATTTAATTATATCATCATTTTTTAATAATAAATAATGTAAGTGGAGGAATCAATAGAGAAAACACCCATTGAAGAAAATTACCTCTTCTTTGGGTATCCTCCTTAAGTTTGCTCAAAGATCATTACTACTGTAGATTTAAGACAAAAATATTGATTCTAGGAATATATATTTTAATTTTTTAAGGTATTTGGTAGTTATTCCATTAAAAATGGCTTTTATGGAATGAAGTAGAGGGGGGTGTTCTTAAATAAGTGTGGTGAGTGACACACTTGAAATTATTTAAATGAAAAGGTCATTGTTAATAAAAATATTATTCATCACTATTCAGAGCAAAATGAATTGTGTTTATAAAAATTTCAAAATTTATCCCAAAGATAGTTTTAATATTATTATTTCAAAAAATAATATTATTTTAGAAATAAAATATAAAATTAGTTTAAAAAAATAATTTCAAATTATGTACGCAAAGTAGGACTAAACCATCTTTTAAAAAAATACTATTTTCCAGAAAATCACGTCCTATTCTTTTAAATGATTATTATTTTATTTATAATTAATAAATAACTATAATTTTCATAATTTAATTTCTATTATCCATTCGCTCAAATTTAATGGATAGGATATAATGGTATACTATATTACAATTAATTTAGACTTAGGGTTTCATGTTATACATTCTATCGAAGAGATTAAATTTAAAGAAATACAATGTGTAGGTTGTTTAAACTTGGTGATTATGGTGTTATAATATTATAATTTTAGTTTTCTTCAAATTAATTGGTCATATATTGGGTTTTGTTTAGTTTGGTAGGAATTTTTTCTAAGGGATGGGATAGGGGTAATTTATACTTGAGGATATGGGTATTTTATAGTTAAAATATTGAATAAAAAAATATAACCAATATAATCATTGTTACACAGATATTAATGGGTAATGAATCATAAATAAATAAAATAAAATTTTATTTTGTAATTAAAACACCTCTATAATTATAAATAAATGTTTTATTAAAATGGAATGTGAAAAAATGGGACTATTATTTTTAGAGGAAAACTTTGGACTTTAGAAATTGGAAAGTAATTTTTAGGTATGGAAAACATGATTATTGTATTTCAATGTATAATTTATAAAATGAATTAAATTTTTTATAGGAAAACTTTCTTGAAATTATTAATTAATTATAACATAATGAATTATGTAATTCAAGATACAACCTTTTTAAAAAATATTGTATTTTTTACTTTTCACATGAAAATTGATGTAAAACTAAAAATTACAAAAAAATAACCCCAGTAAAATTTTTATATGATGATTTAAGAAATCATTTTATTTTTATCACAATAATATTCTATCATATATTGTTTTATTTTTTAATATTAATTTTTTATTTTCAGAAATAACATAAAATGCATCTTATTAAAAATGTTCTTATATTGTTTTTGAGTTTCTTAATCTTGATATTTATTTTTTGTGATGGATGATTCTAGCATATCTGGGGGATATAAATTTTCACATTTTTAGCTTTTTGATTTTATAATTTCCCCTTTATGATATTTTGTATTGTAATAGGTTTAATTACTAACTAATGTAATATTTTTATTAATGTAATATAATATTGTCAGTTTCTCTATATGATGTGTCTGATTAATATTGTTTA
Source organism: Viscum album (assembly GCA_963277665.1). Taxonomy (NCBI): domain Eukaryota; kingdom Viridiplantae; phylum Streptophyta; class Magnoliopsida; order Santalales; family Viscaceae; genus Viscum; species Viscum album. Next base: position 263,251,731 of record OY728163.1, on the reverse strand, counting down.
ATATAATATAATACACATATATATTAATAAAAAATATCATTTATATACTATAGGTTATTAAATTTATAAAAATATTTATTCTAATTGTTAAGTATTTTGAATATATATTCTGTAATTTATCCCTTGGTTGAGGGGGTTTAGGTTAGACTAGTCACTATCCTGGAGGCTAATACAATATCTGGAACATTATTCATTCTATACCTATTTCTCATTGTTTATTTTAGTAGGGTTTATTTATTTCCTATGATTTTAGGCCTTCATATTAAATGGTTTTGTGAAAACCTAGGTTTTTTTGAAATATTTTTTATATATAATTTTATTACATGTGAAATTTTTTAGTACACACAATACTGACTTCAGCTTGCCTTACACACAACACCAATTTTAAACCAAACATGATATGTTATTAAAATATTATTAGTTAATATGATAATTATCACAAAGTCATAAAAATGGTGGGTATAAATAGGATTAAATAAATTATGAAAATATATTTTTTGAATATATATATATATATAATAAATTTGTTGGTTAATAATTAATTATAAAAGAAAATAAAAACCAGTTAAAAATAAAGGAAATCTTTTTTAAAATTTTATTTTTAAGTGAATTTTTTTTTACATTAATAAATTATGAAAATTCAATTTTTCTGATTATTTAAGTATGATTTATATATAATATATTGAATCAAAATTTTAACATTAATGCTAAATGTTTTATAGAAAAGATATAAAAAAACAAATTATGCTAAAAACATTATATTTATAAAAGATATTTTTTTTCACAATTTTGACGACTGGTTAAAATTAAATTTTCAACCATTAAAATTTTATTTGCATAAATAAAATTATTTTTTGAAAAAATTATGTCACAAAAAATTTATTTTAATTTTAATAATTTCTTGAATAGAAAAATTTGTCCATAAATAGTGAAAAATATGGGTTTTTATTAATATTTATCTGTCATTTTGAAGCATTTCAAAATTCAAAATTATTTTTATGTGGTTATAAAAGTAAAATTTGTTTAACTATATATATACTAATTAAATTCATGAATTTATAATCATTTAAATTTTGTTTTTAAATATAAATTGTTTTTAATCATTTGAAAAGTTTCTTTTTTCAAAATCGTATTTTAATCACATTTGTGGGATTAATTTTTAATTTTTCTACTTCTATGGATGGAAATTGAAAAAATGGATAGAAGATTTTTAATAAAACTAATTTATCATCAAATAATTTCAATTGTTTTTACCATAATGAATTTTAAAAATGTTTAAAACTAATTATCATAGTTAATGTTGAAATTGGTTTACAGGGTTGTTAAACTAAAAATATAAATGGTAAAATGAACTATAAACTTTATCAATGACCATGGTAAGTAATTATTTAGAAATTATATACTTAAATGTTATATAATAAACCATTTTGGATTTTTTTCATATATAAAATGTGGCACTCTTTTTTTCTTTTCCAAAATCACAATTAGACCACTCCTGTTGTTTATAAATGGATAACCCCTCTACTCTCATCTTCACACCTCCAACGCATTTGGATCGTACAATAACTACCAAAACCATTCCTTACATAAATCAACTCATCTTAGATTCCTTATTTAAGGTTAAAAAATCCCTCCAAATAAATATTAAGGTGTATACATAAAGAGGCTATCTGGGGAAGAGGTAGACATTTTAAACATTCTTACGTACAACCTACCCTCTTCATGTATGGTGTATTTAATTTTATATATATATAATTTATGGAAATATATAAATAAATATAATGTAAATCAATATTATATAAATATTATGGTTAACATTCTAGAGATGATGGAACCATGACCAATGTAATAGTAATAAAAATAATAAATCAAAATACACATGAAAAACAAAGCTGTTATTATCTCAAACATGATTTTAATAAAAAATTGTTAATAAAAATCTAATAAAAGAACATAAGTAAATAACATACTATATGTTATATATAATTATTATTATCTAATATAATAAATTTCTATTTTTTGTACAGGAGGTTAAAACGTGTTAATATAAGTTAATACGTAAGGTAAAGGATTCCAAATATTTTTGTTATTTTTGAGAGACAAATGAAAATTCCCCACTAATTTAAATTTTTTGGTGTAAATAATTCTCGTTAAAATTTTATATCATTAATATAATTCTTTTAATTATACTTAATATTTAATTTTATGTTATAATTTATTGGGTCTTATGATTAAAAATACTACTATTGTAGTAATGTATTTTGGTATCAAATTTACTTATTTGGGTTATATGTCATGTTATGCACCTATATTATTCTATTAGGTTTATATAAAAACCTTTTGTAATGTAATATCTTTAATTTATGCATTAGAATGATATTTTATCTTTCAATCAATTTTATTATTTCATCGTTCTTAATATTAAATGTTACGAAAGTGGTAAAGGGTTTGTCGTACAATCATTTCAATTATAATGATTTTTCATATTTATAATTATAATGATGTAATATTATAATATATATCTCAATAAACACATGAGATTTATTCTCCTATGTTTATTTTATGAGAATACATGTTCTGTATTCATTTTCCTCTCTTTATGTACTCTATTTTCATAAAGAATTCTTTTAAACTAAACTGAATTTATTTATCTATTCTGTCGAAATACCATATTTCTTCCATATCCATTTTCTACAAAACTATTTTAAGAATAATTTTACAACGTATAATAATATTATTTATGAAAATTTAAACAATTTTTTAATTTTAAAAAGTATTTTAAAATTAATCGTTATCTTATTACAAAAAATAGTTTTCATTAGGTTTTTTCAAAAAATATACAAGGAATCTTTGTTTTATGGTGTATGAAATAAATATTATTTTACCATGTCTTGTATAATTCATTTTCTATATCAATATTTATAAATTTGAATTTTTATTTTAATTAAATTTTGTTCTCAAAAAAGTTTATGGGTTATTATTTTGAAAACAATGATTTTGAAATTGGAATGGATATTTTATTGAAGAAATATTTTAAATAATTTTTAAAGAATCTTTTATAATATTCATAGTATATTTTCATAAATAAATATTTTAAAAATGTTTCATGTATATTTATTGTATACAAAAATATTTTCAAAATAGAAAGGTAATATTCATCCATAATTATCATAAATGGGTTTTAAAGAATATTTTATATATTTCCATGTTTATTTTTAATGAAGAATGTTTCCAAAATGTTTTATTATTTTAATAGTTTTTTTCAAAGTGGCATGCCTATTTTCCTCAAACAATGTTCCAAGTGATCTTTAAAAATAATTTTCATCTAATATGATATCTTTTTAAGTTACATATGGTTAACTGGGAATATTATAAAAGGATTCCATAGTTATTGTTTTTACGGAAGGTTTATGTTTATAAAAAAATGATGTTTATAAAACTAGTTTCCCTTCTATATGATATACAATGAAAACATTCATATAAAACTAGCTTTTTTTTCATGTGTTATGCTATGATGAAATTATGACATTAGTATGAAACCTATTTCTTTTCCATATTTTATTTTATGATGAAATATTTATGAAACCCATTTATTTTCAATGATTTATATATGATTAATGTTATATAATATTGTTTCACAAATATGGATGATTTTCATTATGTGATAGTGGTTACGTTATAACCAAGGTCTGTTCTTACATTATATACATTAGAGGTGGTTATTTTACCCAAAGAATGATGGGGCCTATATCTCCATAGAATTCATTATGTAAATATTTATATCTTATGAGATAAATAGGACAAGAATAGGGAGAGAACCAATTCAGTAAGGATCTCTATCGACTATGATAGTATTTGGAGTGAATGTTGTCAACTATGATTGTTTCAGGCATGAAACCATTAAGTAATTATAGTATTGGAAAAGACCATATAACTACTATGATTTTTTTTTACAACAATGTGTAAGCCATAATTATATTCCTTATGTCACTGTTATGATTTTAAGGTTTATGTGCTTTGATTCAATTGTGATTTATGTCTTATGAACTACCAAGATTCAAACAATGACTCGCATATATAAACTATGATATTAAGGGAATAGTTTTCAAATGTTATTATCATTTTCTCATACCCCTATGCCCATGATATATTGATATCTGAATTTTTTACCCTTACTAATAATTTTATTCACCCTTTATTATGTTTCCTTCCTTTGGGATATGATGATTGGTGTTATATATAAGATGTATAAGAAAGTTTCATGTTATGAAGAACATAATGGGAGCTGATATATCTAAATTATAGACCATTTGTTTTATTTTCATTGTTTCCAAAGGTAGTAGACCTAAATGATTCTATCTTGAGACATTACGTTATGAATATTTTCCTTTTAATATGTAATATTAATATATGACGAGTCTGGATCTTTAAAATTGGTAAAAGATTAAGGTTTAGTTATACATTTCAAACTAAGATGAGAAAACATTAGTGATATACCATGGGATATTTCTAAGGATGTGACTTGGGATATGTATAAGGATAAATTTATAGATGATTCAAAATATAGGAAAATGTCCTTGAATTTTTTTAAAGGAAAAATTAAGTGACTTATAAGAAATGGCATCCATTTACAGAATACAATAGTGGATATGTCTATAAAATAGAGGTTCCTAGTGGTAATAACTCCAAAAGGTCATATTGATTTAGACTCGATCATCAACTGATGTAATAAAATGTGTCTTTTTACACACTTGGTTTGACAGTCCCATGTTATAGGCTTTAAAAAATTTCAAACTCTTTATGAACCATCATGAAGGATTTAAACAATAACCATGAATGACCTGGTATATTCCTAAGGATTTATATGTTTAAAACAATGTGTCATTATTTATACATCCTATATGTGATTTTTCATGATTTTGTGGTTTCCCACAATGAATATTGTTACTGACAATATAATTTTTTGGTTTTAGTCGATATAGGGAACCATAATGAATTGGATTAACCATGAATGTGGTAGACAATTTTTGAGGAGAAACCAAATGGTGTAATGAATGGAGTGAACGATATTGTGATTATTCCCAATCAGTTATCATAATATAATATTTATATCATTCACTGTAACCAACTCTTAAACACAACAAATAATATAAGGATAGATTTCCATGAGGGATCTGTTGGTGGAGAATGTGTATGAATGAAGGATCAGTTTCTTATATGAATTTATGTCTTATTTGAAAATATTTATAAGAGAATACAAAATGTGGTATGATTTATGGTTATACTACTACTGATGCAGAATCCATGGATAATATATGAAATGAAATAGGAATTATTGAAATAGATGGTGAAACATAGTTAACTATTTATGAATTATGTTGAATTATTGATGTGTATGTGTATGGGAAATCAAAATTATTTTATATGAACCCTGAAACACATAAGAATTATTTTTTACAAGTATTAATTATAGATGTGAAATAATACAATGAATTTTACCGATGAAAATTAAATGAGATTGAATGGTAATGTGTTATTTTACAGGAAACACATGATTAAGGGTACATAACCATTATCATGTAACTCATGTTATGAAAATGGTATCTAGTTTAGTTAAATAGATAATTGATAGAGATATTGTAAAATGGATAGTATTTATGACCACATAACTGATTAATGAGTTTTAGAAAAATTTTCCTATGTTAATAATGACCGCTTTTATAAAATATTTCGATTTATGTAATGTAATCAATAATTTTTAGTTTTATTTATGGAATAAAGAATCATGTATTTTTTCATTGATATTTAATGGTAATTCTAGTTATTAGCATGATTTATGAGAATATATGATTATAGTATTCACATATTTGTTACGTGACCATTAGAGATACTTATTAATATTTAGGGGATTGATGCTAGGTTTATTTTGGGAATTTAAATGACCTCTTTCTAATTTTTTGTATTTTTATTCTATTTATACATGGAGGAGACATAATGTTATCCATTCATGAAGTTGATTAAGTTGAACATTTAATGTTATTGGATAACTCATGCTCACAATTTTTTTATAATATTTGGAGAAATTGGGAAATACTAGTCATTCATTTATGGATCTTATGATCTATTAGTGTGTTGGGAATTAAAGAAATCATCTTCTTTTATTAAAGTAAGAGATGGTGATGAAATTGGTTGAACCAAAACCAAAGGATGAGATGGTTCTTATAAAATAGAATGAAATAAACTAATTATATCTTCTTGTTAAAATTATATAACATTAGAAAACATAACATGGAATAAAATATGTTCCTATTATATTCATTTTTAATGATATCAATTCCATTTTCACAACTATTTTTTCGATGTCTTTCCGATAATTCTCCTATTCGTATTTCTCCGGGAGTAGGGTCGCCAATGGATGATTATGTTATGTTTTCTAAATTGTGGATGGAGGAACTAACCATCATAGATGTGGTTAGGGAAGCATGGGGTTTACATCACCATGGAAATCTATGTATTTCTCTTCACAATAAGCTGAGATGGTTATCGTTTTTGCTTCGATCCTAGAAAAAGAAGTTACCTTCTCATGATCCGGATTTGGTTGAAATAAGTAATGAGGTGGAAGTCATGGAGGAGTGTCTGGAATAGGATTGGGATGAGTCTTTATTCAATGCTCTTAGAGTTAAAAAGAATTATCTTACTGACATTCTTTTGATGCAGGAGAGTCTGGCCAGAGAGGGAACAAGAATAAAATGGCTTCGTGGGGGGGATCAAAATTCTGGACAATTTCATACTTGCATTAGAGAATGCCGCTAGGTTCAACGGCCTACTATTCCTAGAGAAGATGGATCCTACTCCAGTGATCGGGATGAGGTAGGGGCCATGATTAATGGTGCTATTAAATATTTACTGGCCAACCCCAATCCAAATATGGAAGGGGTATCCATAGGGTAATTCTGAGATTTTTAGGGCATTCCTAGATGTGGTTCTGTGGAAATTGATAAGGTCTCGAGGAGGACTCTGGAGGAGGATGAAATTCGTGAGGGGATTTGGTATTTGAACCCGAAGAGTGCTCTATGGGCAGATGGTATTCCTGGTTCTTTTTATTGGGTGTCGAGGTAATATATCAAATTGGATCTCGTGAGAGCTATATAGGACTTCTTTCAGGGTGGGGATCTACCACGAATTACTTGTGCAACAAAGATGGTCCTTATTCCTAAGGTGGTTCACCCTTAGTATGTTGATCAGTATCGACCTATTAGTATGTGTAACATACCATACAAGACTCTAGCCATCATTTTCAATAAGATATTGGCCCTTTATCTTAATTATTTGATGGCTTCAGAACAACATGGTTTCATTAAAGGGAGGTCAATTCAAGGCACGCTTGGTGTAGCCCAAGAAATGGTGAGTGGAATTAATAACATGATTTTTTGGGGAAACATGGTGGTTAAATTAGACATGAGAAAGGCTTATGATAGAGTGGGATGGGTTTTTTTCTTAGAGTCCTGGCCTACATGGGTTTCTCAACATTGACTGTTGACTTTCTTTTCTGCAGCTTCAGTTCGGTACGGATTTCTCCTTCTATTATGGGCAAGCAATTTGGTTTTTTCAAAGCTTGTCATGGTCTTTGGAAAGGGGATCCATTGTCTCCCACTCTTTTCATTATCTCTCAAAATGATTTTAGCAGTTTTCTTAATGAAGATCTCAACACGGGGAAAGTTATTTCTTATCATAACAGGCCTACAATAAGGGGGATCTCGCACCTGATGTTCTTATATGACACAATTAGTTTTATTAATGGTAGTATTCGGTCAGTATAGGGGTTTAATGAGCTCCTTGGGGAATATTGAAAGTGGAGTGGGAAGGTGGTTAATAAGGATAAAAGCAATTTTTACATTACCAGGATTGTATTTGAAAGTAGGGTGAGGGTTGTGGGGTCTATCTTGAGTATGGAGAGAGGTTCTTTTCCCATGGAATACCTTGGGGCTCCGGTTAGTCCTCTCTCCCTCAGGTTTCATCATTTTGATAAACTCATAAACAAGATCTCTGGTCGCATCTTTAATTGGAAAAATAGATTCGTATCCTTTGGAGGTTGCATTACTTTAGTTAACAGCATCCTGGTTTCCATTACCATGAACATTCTTTCCACTATGAAGGTTACCAAGAGTGTAACTTCAAATCTGGATAAGACTATGGTGTCTTTCATTTGGGATGGTCAAATGGAAGGTATACATCAATGGGCATCGGGGAAACGTCTCTCTAGACCTCTCTCAGATGGGGGTATCAACATGAGGAGTGTTTTATCAACCATAAGGGGGTTTCATGTAAAGCTTGCGTGTGAGGTTATGGAAGGTCGTTCTCTTTGGGACAGGACTATTCAGGGCATTTACGGTCAGAATATGTGTGTCCAGAGCACGAGGCTATCCATGATATGGAATTTGATTCACCCTTGCATAGAAATTTTGCAAAAGCATTCGCTGTGGATAGTGGGTACAGGGAACATAAATTTTTGGTATCAAGACTGGGGGGCGGGTAGGCTGTATTTCCTAGGCTGTCCCACCCCAGAAATATCTTTCAGTGAGGCCAGTGGTCATCACAGGTTCATCTATGCAATTCTTGATGAGGATAAGGGTTAAATTTTTAATATCATTATTGCTAGTGATGTTCTAGATAAACTTATATTCACTTGTTCGATGTCGGGTATTTTTTCCATCAAAGAGTTTTCTGACATTCCGAGGAAAAGTTCAACTGAAGATCAGTGGGGGGGTCACTTTGTGGTGTAAGGTGGTATCTTCCAAATATAATTTTCTGTTGTGGTGTGTCCGGAACAAGGATATTCCTAATGATGAGAATTTGAAGTGGATGGGTGTTCATATGGCTTCCAGGTGTTGGTGTTGCAAGTAACCAAACCAAGAAATAGTGAGGCATTTATTTTATAATAGTGAATGGGCTACAGGGATTTGGAAAACTTTTGGGGCTTTCTTTGGCTGGGTTGCGTCTGATGGGAAACAGGAAAGGTTCCATGTTCGTGGTTTAGAGGAGAGGGTTTTCACGGGGCTGAGAGGAAGGCCAGGACTGTAATCTTGATTGCTGGATGCTGGACCATCTGACAGTGCAGGAATGATGCTCGACACAAAAACGGCTCGGGCTCCCAGGTTAATATCCTTTTTAAAATGAAGAACAACTTCCTTGACCTGCTGCGGTTGTGCCCCGATTTCTATTCTTCTCCAAATGTGAATTGTTTTGTCCCAACTCTTGTATTCGATAGTCAGCTGTGGTTCTCTGGGCAGGGGCGATGGGTACGCTCGCACCCTCCAAGTCATGGTCTAAAAATCAATACTGATGGTTCTTTAATTAGGGGGAGATGCGTGGGAGTGGGGTCGTAAGGGATCAAAGAGGATCGGTTGTTGCAGCGTTTGCTGCCTTCTTTGGGAGAGGAGGTGTTCTACAGGAGGGGGCTTTGGCTATGGTTACTGGACTGAAGTTATGCAATCAAAGGCAGATAAATATTCAAATGGTGGAGACAAATTCCATGCAATTATTTAATTCTCTGATAGGTAAGGGTAGTATTCCTTGGCACATCTCTTATACTGTCAGAAAATGTAATCTACTCAGAGTTAATAATATTGAGGATTCTCATACATGGAGGGAGGGGAATATGGTAGTAGATTTTTTGGCATCTACGACATCAGCTAATCAGAGTACGTGTTCTTACTTTTGCTTGGGTTCTTTTCCTAAGGAGGGGCTGAAATTTGTTGTCAGCGATGCTTTGGGTTTGCACTACTTTAGGCCACCATGAGTTTCTTGTGTTTTCTTCGGTATGATGGTTTTTCATAAATCAATAAAAATAATAGTTTTCTGCCAGTATATGTTTTTCTAGTTGATCTTCACACATACCTATATCTATTTTGAATAAGATGTTTTGTTAACAAATTTTACAATGTAGGTTTCCCAAAAAGGGATGTTCAAATTCTAATCCCTTGTTTATGGAGCACAAGTTCAAATTGTGAGGATGAAATTTATTTAACTGGGTAGAATCTGACACCTCAAGATTTTATGAAATTTTTTTTCAAGTTAATTTTTCATTTTGATATTTTTATAACATGTAACACTTAGTTTATCATGAATTACATGCAACACCGATTTTTAATGAAATGTGAGATACTTGTAAAATATTATTGTTTTTGATGATAGTTATCACCTAGCCATTATAATAGTTGGTATGATTATGATTAACCAAATTATGAAAATATAGGTTTTACACAAGTATATATAATTATTGTTTCAATGAACAATAAATTTGAAATAAAAATAAAAAGTATTTGAAGAAATAGAAATCTTATTGTAAAAAAATATTTTTATAAGAATAAACACATTTTACCTCAATAAATTAATCAAATTTATTTCTTAATTATTTTTATTTAATTTATATTTTATAAATTCAATAAAATATATAACATTTATCTTATATGTTTTCTATATTATATATTATAATAAAAATACTTTTATGATTAATGTAAAGACCCGTAAATTTGAAGGAATTTTTTTTTGAAATTTACAGGTCTTTAAATTAAAAATTTCCTTGAAATTTACTAGTCTTTACATTACTCCCACGTCAGGGATTTACATCCCTATTAAGATATATCACAAACTAGGGGAATAAATGAGGTTACTGAGCACGCATCTGAGCCTCCCGCTCCCTTGTGCTCTCGTGGAGGTTCCCGTGCTGCCACCTGATGCGCACTAGAGGAATCCACCGTCCTCGTAGGACCCGCTCTTGTCGATCCTTGATCTCCACTGGGACCTCCACAAAAGTATCCCCATCATCGATTTCCAGCTCCCCGTGATTGATGATATGGGTCGGGTCATCCACGTATCTCCTCAACTAAGATATGTGGAAGCCGTTATGCACCCGGTGTAATTGAGGTGGATGGGTAAACCGGTAAACCACCTCGCCTACCTTGTTGAAGACCTAGAAGGGTCCGATGAACATCAGAGATAACTTGCCTACTATTCCAAATCTTTGTAATCTATGTCGAGGTGAGACCCGTAAGAAAATGTGGTCGCAATCCTTGAACTCTAGTGGTCTCTGTCTCCTATCAGCTAAGAACTTCTATCTGTACTGTGCAGTCGTCATCCGCTCCTGGACGAACTGCACTTTCTCTGTCGTAGTATGAACCATCTCTATTCCTACAAGAGCTGCTAAGATTTCTCCTTTGTCGATAAGAGAAATCCGGTCTCATCCCCTAGATGAACCGCATGTTTTGCCAAATACAGTCAATCCTGACATTAATGACACTAATCCATGCCATGGATGACGTTGTAAGGCATCGACGCTACTACCAAGAGATCCAAATGTTACTCTCGCATGCAAAGGATGAGTCACACTGTTGGCATCAGTGTGTGGTCACTGGGTCTCCTCCAATAAGAATCTCAAAAGTGAGGGTCAAGTCAACAATTTAAACCGGAACCTCTTAGTACAATAAAAGGAAGTAAGCAAATGTCACATGAACAAGTGTCTTTTATTACCTGAGCTCGAAGTACATAGACATATAGCAACTACAAACATCAACAATGAAAACAAGGACACTAGAAGCACCAAGATCAAAGATATCCATGCCTGGAACTAGTCCAGTTCTTATCCGCCTGCTTCCGAAGCTCCATAGTCGTTTGCTTCAGCTGCCTGAAGCTAAGCTCTCCCATGACCACCTATTCCATGTGGTCGGGGTGGACCTCCTGGTGGTGGTGGTTACAACACCTCAAAGTGTCATCCACCTCTAGCTTCACGGACAGCTCCCCTTCCTCGGTTTCCTACTCCATGTGGTCTGCCTCGATCAAACCCTTGCCTCATCCTGAGTGGTCTTTTGTTTATCTACTGATCATCTCTATGGAGGTTCAGATAGTCACGTGCCATGTTACCAACCCTGCCACAGGAGTAGCACTGTCCGCTCCTAGCAAGTCATTCTCCACCACGGGTGCCTCGTATACACGATCATGTCTCATGCGATCGACCACCTGTTGGTATGGTCATCTGGGACCCCTGCGTCATCTGTCTACTGCCCGTTGTAGAAGACTCTGCCGCATGCCGGCTAGTGGTGTGTCCTGCTACTAGAGACTGCACAACAAGGAAACTATCCACTAAGAGGGATTTCTCCAACACACCTGTCTGCGTCGGGATGCTGTGAGAAACAACTGAAGCTCTAATCTCTAGCCTGATCCCCTGCTCGAAGGTTTGGGACCTGAAGAACGGGTCACGTACCATATCAGTGGAGTAGCGCGAGATATTGGTGAACCTCGCTGATTACTGCGCCACCATCATTCTACTCTACTGAAGATAAAGTAGCACTTGTATACGCGTCGCTCGAAGGGTGGCTGGTACAAAATCTTCTATGAATAGGCTCTCGAAGTCTACCCACAGAAGTGTCGCCTCGTCATGGATCTGGAGCATCAGGCTCCACCATCTGCCTGCCGCTTCTTGAAGGAGGCTGGGAGAAAGGATCACCATGAAGTCTTCTGGCGTCCCTACTAGCCCGAATACTCCCACCACAGCCTCCAGCTAATACTCAGCCGCCTGTGGGTCTGTCTCTCCCCTGATCCTTGGTGGCCTTTGCACTGGAACTTGTGCAGTGCGCTCAAGTGACATGCAGTCTCTGCTGTTGGGGCTGGTGGCATTGGTGGCCCAACCGGTGGTAGTACCGTTGGTGCCTCAACTAGGAGAGGTCCCTATACAGAGGCCTCAACGCTCGGTGGGATATCAATATGTACAACTCTCGGGGCTCTAGCTGGTCGTCCGTGGGGAGGCATCCTGAAAGAAACAGATGTGACACGGTCAAAGACTATACCTGGTTAGCTGACCAGGTTTGAGCTTACTTTAAAACTTTTGGAAACACACATGAAATCAGTGTTTTCGTGCACTAAGTCAGAAATCAGTAGTCAGGGTCCTGGTGCATGGATACGTCGGCCGCCGCACCAACACTGGACTCCATAGACTCATAACCACACTCAATACCCTTAACACCATTGCTTCACATAGAAGAAATTATCAGAGTCATGAGTTCTACGGTAGAACTGACTTCTCTGATACCAATTTGTCATGAACCATCCTCAGGGCCCATGCTGTGACTACCCCAAGCCCGCCTTCTATAGCCTAGGGGCTGGAGACTAGCACCAAAGGGATAAATACTGATATCTGGGAAGGAAATTCCTTTATAGAACATAAACAAAACCAACCAGAGTATAAGATGAAGTAATACACTAAGTAAAAAAAAGTGCTGAAAAGTAAATGAGCCAGAATACAAACCTAACTAAAAAGTATAGCTACAACTAAACGAAACTACAACAGAAAATAAAACAATTAGAAGACATAAATAGCTCCTGGGTCGTCCACCTCGGATCCTACCTGAAGGGTAGGTATAGATAGCGCAACTCCTAGATCGTCCACCATGGATCCTACCTAAAGGGTAGGTACAGATAGCCTCCTCAACGATCTTTCCCGTCACCTCCTCCGAGTACCGTCTCATCATGAAGTCCACCTCTGGGTACTGACTCGTCGTAATGTCCACCTCTGGGTACCGTCCAGTCCTCGCACACTCGGTCTCCGTCAGCGCTGTCTATCATCTGCATCCAACACAATGAGGTGCGGGCATAGCCTGTGCAGGGGTGAGTATAATGATACTCAGTAGGGACCCCGAGACCCTCAAGGTCTCACTAAATCCAACAAGGATAATCACAATGAAAGTTCTCAATAGATAACCCTTACATAGGTATAAGCCCATACTTATACCTAAGTTATCAACTAACCCATCTTAATCATGAGAAAAACACAAAGGTCATTAACTCAGCTCAAACCAGGATTTTATTCATGATGTCGAAACCACAGCTGCAGGAGAACCCCTCCACTGTTGAGTACACTGGGCCTGCCGCTACAACCAAGTGCACCCCCTCATAGCCAACAGAGGTACTCCTTTTGTCGAGTACCACGGGTCTGCCGCTACAACAAAGTGCTCCTCCACTGTGGGTCTTCCGCTACAACCAAGCACTCCCCACTGGGCTATCTGAATCACTCCGGGTCGATCGATCAGTAGTCTTCACGTCTCAGCCATCTATTAGGTCTCTGCACTCCACTCGCTCGTCACTAGGAGGGTCCACTCCATGAGCTACTATTAGATAATTAAAGTATCAAAAATCCCCACGAAGAAGTATCCCAAAGGTCTGCCACATCATAGGAATATCAACACAATAGATGGCGCGTCAATCAGATGCCCAGTCTGTGTGTTATTTGCCTTTTCGTCCCGGGGGCCCAGTTGGTTTCATGTACGAACCAACCCGACTGTAACTCAACTGTACCTTGAACTCTCATAGGCTATACTCATAGGGACTATTTCTCAACATGATTACCAATGCCACTGACGGTTCTTCAAATGGATGTCTGGTCTGAAAGTTATCAGTTTTCCGTTCCAGGGGCCTGGTTGGATTTCAAGTACAATCCAACCTGACCTTACTCCAACTACATCCAAACCTCATGTTAAATATTCCAAAAGCTCTGTCTCATCAAGAGGAATCCAACAAAGTCAACAGCACGTCAATGGGACGTCTGGAACTCAAGTTATAAGCGTTTCCGCTCTGAGGGCCCGGTAGGTTTCAGGTTCAAACCAACCCGACCATGACCACACTTCGCCGAAACCTTGAGTGTAATATACCGAATCAACCGTCTCGATCAAAGGAACCCTACACAACTGATTGTCCATCGATCAGAGGTTTGTAGCTCATGATATGGGAATTTAACTAAAGGCGTCTGAAAATAGGGGGTTTGGGCCCGGTCCGACCCGGCCCAATACCCCCTAGGTCGGCCCGAACAGGTTCGACCCGTCCCGGGTTCAGGTCCGGCCCGGTTGGGCCGGACCTGACCCGATTGGCGTGGCCCGGCCCGGCGCGGGCGTTCCGGCCTGTGGCCGGGCGCTCAGTCCTTGGGCGAGCGGGGCACGAAGGGGGGCGTCGTCCGTTGCGCTGGCCGAGGGTTTTAACCCCCGGCTTTTCCGGAACAGTCTACCATTAAGGATGGCCTTGTATAACCATGGGAACAGAGGGGGTCCCACCTTCAGGAGGCGCCGGGGGCCGACAGAGCCCGGCCGCCTCCTGCTGTACCGCCGCGGCCTAATGTCGTGGCTCTCGTCTGACCGGTGTGGCGCGACGACGCTACACCCCTCCGCTGTGGCCCGCCCCAGTCGCGGCCCGTTGGTGCTTCGGCGTCGCGCGACAGCGACACGCCCCTCTGCCGCGGCCCGCTCTAGGCTGCGGCCTCCTTCAGTCTAACTAGCACAGTGTGATGGCGCAGCGCACCACCTCCGCAGCTCGCTCCCACCAAGGTCCTCCTCATTCTCGTGTGGTGCAACGACACCATGACTCCTTTACCACATTCATCAACGATCATCAATAAGGAAAAAGGGGAGGAGGAATTAGTCATGTTTGTGTGGTCCGATCTCCTCTTGTTACGTCGATAACAAGTGGCCAAAATACGACATGCTCAACAATTAGTAAAAGCACAATTTTAATTGATTAAAATTGAACATAACCCCTACCTCAACACAATTTGTCGAACGATGTGCGTCATAGAAAACGGCGTCGCGAGGTGAGGTTTTGTAAACATCGACAGAGAGCGTCCGAGGAGGAAGCAACGTCTTCCTTCCTTTTTCATGGAGAGAAGATTGTATGGCGCAACGTCTTTGGAGAGTTTCGACATCAAAGACTACTCCTTTTTCGTAGAGGAAGAAGAGGACGAAAGAAACCAGGTCGCCGAGTCGATGATCCTTGACGAAGAGTTGTCGTTCTTCATTGAGGATGAGTTCTTCAAAGAAACTTAGAGCTCATCTCCCAAAAGACTACACAAAACAATCCCAATCCCAAATAAAATAAGACTTTCTCTTATTTTATTATAATATAACATGCAATTCAAATTACAAAAATTCTAAATTGAATTGACTTAATTAATTAAACCATGATTTGTTTAATTAATAAAGTGATATGTTGGCATTATTAATGTGGAAGAGGAGAAGCCAGATAATTAAATATAAGGGAGGTTTAAAGGAGTTAAAGGAATGTGAATGGGAGGGGCTCGTGTGGGCCCCACCTCACAAATATCCTAACATGGGTAGTTAGGCTCTTTTGGGTCCCACCCCAACTACCCCATGTAGGATATAACCATTAGATAATGAAAATAAAATTGTTCCACAATTTTATTTACTTCATATTTAATCCTCAATTCTAAACAACTCCTCCCGAGCAAACTCATCTTCGCGAATGGTTCTCTTAAACAATTACCAGCACTGCGGTTTCATCGGTGCCCTCAGATTTCAATTCCGATCACCGGTTCAAAAGTTAGAAAAACCCACTCATCCGTTCACTAAAAGTACCCGAGCTAAACATTGTAAATTGATTCTGGGCACACTGGGCCTCAGAATTAGGTGCCGTTAGAAACCGCGTAGTCGTAAAATCCCAAAGAATTTATGAAAAGAAAATTTCCTTGAAATTTATGGGCCTTTACAAAATAACACATTGTTTCCCTTCCATATCCATGTTTTATACATGGAACCATTGTATGGGTTCTCTCCGGTGACCTTAGTACTTATCTTTCTTTCTTTTATAGTGATATTATTATTGAATTTTTTTTTTCTGATGTGGTATTTTTAATTATGTTTTCGAGCCTAATTTTAAAATAGTGAGGATGCAATTTCCAAAGGGGGGGATGATGTAATGACCCAGTTATTTATAAATTAATAATTATTTACTAACAATTATATAAAAGATAGTGATTTTATATTAATGGGGATGATTGTTTCAATAGAATTCTTGATATTAAACAACGTGTTTCTTTAAAATATTCCGTTGCACACAACATTGAGTTATACCATGAAATAAGACAATAATATTATTATTATTCTAAAAATTTCTTAACACCTAGACATTAATATATAGTGAATGGATATTATCAACAGAATATTGAAAATTGGTTTAAACATGTTTAAAATTAATTTATTATTTTTCAATTTTTTTATAAATGAAAATAATATCTAATTGAATCAAAATAACGGTTTTTTATGAAAACCGATTTGAATGAGAATAATTGTGTTTATAAAATCATACCAATATTTATGGATTGAAATTAAAAAGATATGTTATATATTCAATGTAATGTTTTAGATTTATCTGTATCATTTCCTAGATATGATATAAAAACAAATTTATTTTTTTAAAAGAACTATTTTTTCTAAAAATTTAGTTTTACTAAATTTTAATAGAGAACCATTTTTAAATTTATTTTATGAAAACATTATATATTCTATTACACAAAATAAATTTCATCTTTATAATCCAGGAATCTGAATTTAATTTCGATGAATTTTTGATATTTTTCTGATAACAATCATGATTTTAGGAATAGTAAAAATAAGAAAAATATTAATTAAGAAAACATTTTATATTGAGATAATTTATATTGGTAAATAATATCATGTAAAATATTTAAATTAAAAATGGAGTATATTTTTAACTTTTATTCTAATGTTTCTTAGTGTTTGTAATTTAACTTTTATATCGGATATAAACTCAGGTCAATCTTTTGATAGATTTTATTTCTTAAATACCCACTTTATTGGTTTTGAAAACGAAAATTAATTAGAATGTAATTATTGAAAATTTCATGTTTTGAATTTGGGACCCTATGGATTCACATGGTTGTGAAAATGACATTTTAAAACAATTAATTTTATATAAAGAAAAATATTAAATGAACATGTATCATTTACTAAAATAGTATGAATATGGTTTTATATAATTGATATATTCAATTATAAATATTTATTAGAAATAAAAAAAATTATTTCATACATCATTATATTTTATATGTTATTTTTAGTCTATAATTTAAAAAATTTAATTATGACACAATCATGATCCACTAATTGATTCATTAATAAAAGATTCAAATAAATGATATTATAAATGTTAAAATAAATGTAATTTGGTTATTTTGATCTCATTAATGATATTGACATATTATATTTGAATTATTTTTTTTGATCTAATTAGCTTGTATTGAATTTGTAAAAAAATCAAGTATGAATACTCTCCAAAATTGACATAATTAATAACATAGAATATAAAATAGTTTATTAAATGATATTAAATTCCAGAAAATTTAATATTCTACCACATGGTTAATATATGTCTAAATATTTTGTAGATGGCTTTTTTTGTCGTTTCACATGATATGTTAATTATATTAATCCACAAATGGGTAAATAACATGATATCAAGTTTAGATTAAATAGGGAAAAAAATGTTAATCCAAAAGGATAAGGATACAAAAATATTGAAAAAATTTATAAAAATTATTAGGTGATGGTTATTCGAATGGAAATGATATTATCATCGAATTAAATGAATTTTGGATATTTTTTAATAGAAATTAAATTTATAATAAATTAATATTTCTACACATTCCTAAAGTTCCCCTCCTCCATCTTATAAAAGTCCACCACATAAAACCACATAAATTATACCTCTAAAGCCCATTTTCTCGACCTTGTTCTTCCAAAATATGTTCCAAACACTCTTATATTACTCTTATAAGCCTTAACTTGGGAAGAAGGCAGTTCAAGAAATCCTTTTGGCTCAAATCAAAAGAAGTTACCCGATTAAGAGGTAACGTCTTCTCTCAAGTTCATTTTTTATTATGCTTCTACTCTCTATATAATATATTTATTCATTGAATACATAAAAATTAATCTTTATTATAGTATGATTATTTTAGAATGATTCTAACTATAATAACATACACTTCCATCTAATGGATATGAACATACTGTTTCTGTGTACAACGAACTACTGCCTCACGAAATGATGATTGTTCAATTATATCCTACCAACTATCATGGTGGAAATTATGATCGAACTATAATTATATATGATATATTTTATATTTATATTTTCTTTATTATTCTCTAATTTTTCATTTGAAACATACTTTTAGGGGTTTCATGATTTGTAAACATGATAATTTCATTTGAGGAAGTGCAAACTACCACCCCCTCAATGTTATATAACACGTACATGCTATAAATTGAATGTATAAAGGATGTAGATAATAAAACTATGTAAAATATATAAAATAAGATACTATAATGTAATTATAATATAACATTCAATATGTTTTCATTCCTTTAATAAGACAATGAAATGAAAGTAGCGTTCATGCTTATGTACGGGCTAACGTCTGCATGAACGGTGTATTTAATATCATATCTACAAATGTTATGGACTTTTATAAATAAATATGCACTGTATGTATATAATATATAAATCATGATTAATATTCTAGAGATCATGTAATTTTGACTAAAAAGACAGCATACATCAAACCATGACCATTTTCGTTTCAAGTACCGAATATTGGAAAAATGTATGATATGAAGATAAATAATTATATCATTATTATAACATGGTAATAAGTGATATAAATGGATTAATAATATTGAAAAAGGTTTTAATTCAAGTTTAATTAACCTAATTTTATTATTCAGGAACATAACTAATGTACATGACAAGTCAGATTCATCGTAAATGAACCTTTCACCCTCCTCTTTTAGTCGTAGACTTTATTTTTGTTATGTATTCTTAATTTCCATTATATAATTTTGGGATAATATATTATCAATCCTTATTTTTTACATTTATTATCCATGTAATGAGATTCCCTTTTGTATCTCATAATCCCATTTTATGAATTTTTAGTTAACGTCGTTAGGCTAACGAATTATTATAAGGGAACATCTAAACTCGATTTCCACTTATTAGGTTTTGTGCATAGTTAGTTGGTTATATTATTCCAATATTATGTGTGGTATCACTTATTGTTAATTTATGTTGTAATTTCTAGTTACATTTTTTTGTATATATGTGTTGAACCCATAATAACTCCATTGATAAATTCTTTCATCATTTATACAAACTTTGTATGGGAAATCCTAGCCCAATCTCTATTCATTGAGTTAAATATCCAAGTCATTGAATTTTTTTTCCATGAATATTTGTAAATTAAATATGATTGTTTTAAATTTAATATACACTTCTATTGGTTGTTTATATATTTTAATCGCAAAATTATGTCATTTATTTATCCTTAATCCAAAGATACAACTATTATAAGGGATTACGTCTCAATCTCCATTCATTGAGGCATATCTTGATATTTCACACCTTTAATATCCTATAAGGTTTATAAATAACCCTTTTAACATTTTACGTCATGAATTTCTATATTATCAGGATATTTAAAGTTTCATTTTATTTTAATCATTGATTATTTTTATTCAAGTATTTCTCAAGTGTTACAATACTCTTCAACTAAAACATAGTTTTAAATGTTTTAAAGATTTATTCTTAAAAATCATTCTCATTAATGTCCATGTCATCAAAATGGTTTTAAGTATTTATTTATATAGACATATATGATATAAAATTATAACTCTCAATATTACGTTAACTATTTCAATGTATTATGGTATACATTGATTCTAGAATATCTTTATTTAATGTTTTAAATGGTTTTGTAAATGAATTGAATATTTCAATATCATAAATTTATTTATTGTGTTTGTTGAGTGAAATGATGATAAATCTAATATTTTGGGAATATAATCTGATGGGTGTTACCAATGTAACTCCTTATCTAGCTATGAAAGCTAAAATGTATGTATGTTATGGATGCCAAATGTTACATTTATGATTTATGATTTTTATGTGTTATTCATAAATATTATGATTTCATGTGGTATATTAAAGAGAATATATTTTATGATTGAAATGTATGATATCATTAATTTTTATATATTAATGGACTAATGTTTTCTTTCCTTGTATTATATCCTTTACTGTAATTTTTATACTCCTTTTATGTTTTTGAAATGTTTTTCAAATTTTATAAGGAGGGGTAAGAGAAATAAAGAAATAAAAAACATATATATCATGAAAATAATTCTTGTTTTATTTAAGGAATTTAATATTTGGAAATAATTGAATATACTATAAGTGTCTACTTTATAATGTTTGAGTTATAATGTAATTTTTATGGCCTAATTATATGAAACTATAAACCTGAAAAGATATTCGTTGTGAATTCTTGACATACTTCAAGATGATGTAATGTTTAATAATGGGTACTTATATGATGGGACTCTATCTTCTATGTGACAATATTTTTAGTAGTTATAGATAACATATAATTGATTTTATATGCTTGTTTCTTTGAAGAATTCTTATGTTATGAAATGTACCTATGTCATGTTATCATGTCTTGTGATTATTGAATAATTTTTCCACATTAATGTGTCTAATTTGTTATATTTTCATTATATAAATACTCAATTACTCATGTTTTGTGATTAATGTTATATTATGTACTATAATATTTTAGTTTATTTAAGAACCATGATTATGATCCCATACCCCAAATTTTATCTTATGCACAATTATAATGAGAAATATTTGTTAATTATGTTTTCCATTACGGACCATTTTACCTCAACCATTCATCAATATCAATTTAGAAGGAAACTAAAGAATAATATCATAACTTAATTATCTATGAGGGTATAATTAAAACAGAATTATTTTGGTAGTAATTGAACTATTATTTTATATCATGATGGAATTTTGTCATTGTTAGAAAAAAAATTATATTTAATTGGAAATGTATGGATTTACAATGTATTTTCATTTTAAATCCTCTCAATCACTACACGTTTAATGACATGGGTATGAATGTGATACAATATTTTAAATATACCAGATTTTTATATAATGTTTTTATTTTAGAAATTATAGAATCTATCTGGTTTGGTCCAGATAAAATTTAAATTATGAATGTGTTAGAAAATTTAAGGTATTTTTTTACCATCGTAAGTTAATATTTCTATGTGTGGTCATAAATTAATATTTTCACATCCAATGTTTGAGGTCTTATAAAATTTTATTTAATCATGGAAAGAAATATTTTATTGTTATTTTAGAGATTAATAGATTCAGTTTTAGATAACCATTAGATATTATTTTTTATTTAATTATGAGGTATTTAGTAAGGAAATAGTTATTTGATTGTGAGAAAATAATTTTAGCATTAGAGATGACCCTGGGGAATGAATATTGATCTCGTTACAATATAATTGATCTTATTTTTGGGAATTTTATTTTTCTAGTAAAATTAGGTGAATATTGTTTATATTTAGATTATATGTTATTTCAATTCAAAATAGATAATATTATTTGTTCTGGAAATTATTTATTTGAAACATATGGGATTAATGAAGTTATGTATTTTGGTTTATAAATTAACAAGAAATAATTTATGAATATATGTTTTCACTAATTTTTTAAATATTGTTCGTAATTTTCTTTAATGAACTTTTTGTTAATGTTTTTATGATTTTTAGTGCTTTCATTTCAATAGAATATTAATTTAATATTTTTTATTTTATTTCATATTTAAATCACAATTTTCATGTTAATTCCAAAAAAAATGTTTCCTCTTACTATTTTGTAAGATGAATATGTATTATCATTTTAACCTTTTACATTTTACATTATCTCTATTAAAATAGAAATATTATAATTAAACAATCAATATAGACTTCTTAAAGTACATTTACCAAGATTAATGGTATTTATTTCCAGATATATATTTATACTATATTATACCCCACATTTAATTTTGTTACCCTATTTTTCATTCAATTTATCACTCATGGTGTTTGTTTTGATATTAGGTTTTCTATGTCATCGTTCTCTTATTAAAAAAGATCTAAAAAATGTATTCATGTATTGCTAAATTTCAAGATCCCTTGTTCATCGATACCTATGAAAAAATTAAATTTTGGATGCATATAATGTTATTTAATTTGACGAGATATAATTTATTTCTTGGGAGAATATGTTAACACAATTATTTAAGATAAAATTTAATTAAATTTTTTATTTGTACTCTGGATATGAATTTATATTTATTAATTATTTTTTTTCATGAAATTTAATATCACAACATGATATTTTATAATAAATTATATTATAATGATACGTATAGAACTATTATATTTATATAATGATATAAAATAGTTTTCAAAAAATGTTGAATTTATATTATACACAGGATATTGTATTTTAATCGTAATAAAAAAGTATTTAAAGATTAAACATGTTATAAAAGTGAATTACTATTAAATTGATTAATTCATTTTGATATTTGATAATATTTTATACATAGAAACAAATTTATAATGTTATGGAATAATAATATAGTTTTCATTTTAAATTGTAATAACATTAATTTAATGTACGAGCTTTTACATTAGATTATATAATTTTGTTAAGAAAAATTCATTCTCTTATATAGATTAACAAATTTAATTAGATTTATTATATATAGTTAAATGAATTTATATTTATCTAATGATTAATAGTTATGTATAATTATTAATAGAATTTTTTATTTTTAAAATGTGATATCATTGAAAAAATTGTTATTAAGTATTATTTATTTATATCATAATTACATAAAATAATATATATTAACTGATTTTAATAGAAAAAAATTGAATTTATAAAAAAATAAATTCTTTTTTAATTACTGAATTATATGGAATAATATTAACTACACATAATATATAAAAAAAAAATTCCAATAAAATAAAATTTCCAATATATTTCAGTTTTCATTTAAAAGATAATTGTATATATTTTAAATTATTTATTCAATAAAATGGACTTTATTTTATAAATATTCATTTATAATATATCTTAGGGTTAAATATTTGAATTAATATGAATGGAATTACTATTATTTCATGGGTAAATAATACAAAATTTTCAATTATTTTGTCATTTATAACATCATAAAGATAAAAATATGATTCCAAAAAATGATAAAACATTTTCAAAACTAATATGTTATTTACGGATTTTAATAATGGATTTTGAAAAAAAGATGAGTTTAAAAAAAATTCTTTAAATTTTTTTAAACTAAGATATATTTTATTGTAATAATAAACTATTATTGTTCTATTTGGCATAGCAGAGCGGAGCTCTCCCCCCAATGAACCATAGTTCATCGACATGATGACGCCATCCTCAATGACTATCCCTCCCCCACCGATGGGGTAGGGACCATCAGTGTCCTTCAAAGGAGTAGACCCACCCTTCATTCCCTTTTCAAACCCTGAGCTTCTCAAATCCTTCCCTCACATTGTTCTCGGACCGAGTGTCTCAGATTTGTTTGATGGGTTCCCTAACCTGCATATTTCTTCTGCGGAGTTCTCAGAATGAATTAATCTCTTGAATAATACCTTAGTTTCACAATTTTATCAATGACTTCCCTCAGTCGATTCATTCGTTAGATACATCTTTAATGCTTTGAAATTGAAGGACAAGGAGACTGTGGGTCTCCTGGATAATAGAAAAATTAAGATCTGTTTCTCTTTGGAGGCAGATCTCATCAAGTCCAGGGCAAGTGAACCGTGTAGTTTCAACAGGTTCACATTCATCTTTCTTAGGTGGTCCTTTGATCTTCATATGAGGCGAGACTCTCCAATGATTGCGTTATTGGTTAGATTCCCAGACATCCCCCCTCCCCTTTCAAAATCCTAATGTTATTCGCTTTCTAGGATATATTTTATATAGATACATGTGCTCAGATAGTTTATCTGGTACTACTTGAGATCCTATTAACCCTTGAGTATGTGTCGAAATGGATGTGTTAAGAGACCCATTTTAAAATGTATGGGTTACTATATTTGAGTAATATCAATGCAAACAATGGGGTTTCTATGAACATTTGATGAACTTATATCTGGGAAGAAAGTGATTCAGTCATTCACTAGATTTCTATCTCAGGGGTTCTCAGTTAGTTTGGAGAGGGATCAAGGATAGAGGCAAGGAACAGGAAGTTCTTGTTGAGGCTGAGAATCCAAAGCTGCGCGTTGGGCATAAACAGATAGGAAGAAGAGGTAGAAGGGTGGCTTCACAGGTGGCCTCAGTTGGATAGGTTGTGGTGGCCTCGAAGGATCAACATGGAAAGCATGTCTCATGTTTTGTAAGGTCGTCAATGCGTTGTCTGGATAGAGTCACTACAGTAAATGGTTCACAAGGTAGTATAGTGGAAAAGCCTCTGAATCTGAGGCTGGTGGAGGTGTTTGGAAGATTGAAGCGTGATATAGGGATGCTCAATACAAGAGGTATGGATGCCAATGTTAAGTATCAAGTCCATCCCAATGTGATAAATGTTGAAGATAAAGGAATGGTGACCTCTGCAAACCAAGAAGTTGGGTCTGCTGAGGGCATTGAAGCTATGATGGAAAGCCCCATTCTGAATATGCAGTTGGGTGGCTCTTTGGAGGAAAATGGTGAGTGGGTGAGGGTTTCTATTGGGCTACAGTCACAATATGAAAAGCAGGCAGTTGATATTGGATCTTGTAATTGCTTTGCGATCCTCATAAATGATGATTTGGAATTGGACTACATTCTGGTCGTAGCTCAAGTTGTCCCTCCTTTTAATTTTAATTAGATGTCGGGTGAATTTGATGATGACATCAGGATATTGAGTCCAAAGGTGATGAGCACAAAAAGTGGAAGTGACAATGGGAATATGCAAGAGTAGGCATCTGAAAACTATTTCAAGTATTTAAAGCATGGGAGGAGCCCTCATGTACAGGAGGAAAGTCCATGCAATGAAGGTTAAATCATGCATGATTCCCTTTTTTCACAGGATATTTTCAATGGATAATGCACAATACAACATGGGATGCATGATGACCTTGGGTGTGTGGAACATTCGTATTGTTAAGAAATGATTGAGACTGATAGCCACTTTGTGCAGGAATGGAGAGTAAAGGATGGCTACTAGGAGGTACATATCTTTGGATGTTGGGGAGACTTCTCTGAGAGTGAAATGGAGAATACTCATGAAAGGGATAGAATCACTTAGAGTTATATTTTTCATAGTGGGAAGAAGATTGTGTTAGTTAATTAGGAAGTGGGGACTGCTCCACCAAAAATAAGGCAGAGGATAGACTATTCTTATTTGCCGAAGTCGATGCCTACCAGGTCTTCAACAACAAGGGAAAGGGTATGCATCCTTCGTAGGAGTTTATATACTTGGAAAATCTAAATATCAAAAAGAAGAATGTTAAGACTCCAAATACTTATGAATGTTTAGAATGGGAGTCCACTACTGTGGACAAGGAAAATGATCACAGGTATGGTGAAGGGTATGGTTTTTATGTTTTGTAGTTTCGATTTCTAGATTTAGGTACTTGCTTTCTCTACTATTGTTTTATTCTAATAAACAGTCAGAGACTTTCTCTCTGGATAATCCTTTCTGGTATTATTTTTCCATTTCCATAAAATAAGAATTTATAAGATTCCATTCAATATGAAAATGGGGTTAAACTGAATTAAAACAACATTGTTTAATCATAAACTAATAACAGTCTAGGGATTCAATGATAATTTTCTTAAATAATTATAATTTTAATTTTCACAAATACTAATTTTATTAAAAATTTATTTTACTACATTATCTGTACTGGTAATAAAATTAATAAAAAGGGTTAAATTAAGGGATAATATTTTAAAATTTCATCAAAACATATCTATTGTATGGATTTTCATGTTATAACTAGACATATGTTATTTTATTCCCATTAATTATCAATTTTTAATATAATTAAAAGTAAATTATCATTCTATTTTTAATAATATTGTTTTGTATTAAAAAATCCAACCCTTCTCACTTATAAAAGGAACCATCCACCAGAATTTACATGACAAAAATAAAATTTTAATTCCTTTATATATTATACATATGTAATTCCCTTACAATTCTATCATATGTTGGTCAGCTTTTGTCCAAATGAGAATTCTCCAATTCCTATAAATGTTATAATACTTCTAATAGATGATATGTTTTCATATTTGTAATTAAATACTTTATAGCAGTTAATTTCATTACCCTTATTTTTTAACTCTGAAAAAATTTATTTATCATAGTAATTATATATAAATAGGACAATGAAACTTCTTTATTATAGAAAACAGACCCATTATAGGTTTTATATTTATGAATTATTCCTAACACTCTCTAGAAATAAACCATTATCTTCATATATAATTATATAACTTAAATTATAGTTCCATTACTATTTTTTAGATAATGATTTCATGAATATAGAATACTTACAAGCACTATTATATCAAATGAGATAAGGAATAAATGAAACCACTAACAATTGATGAATAGTATGAACCAATAATATGTAATCGATATGTAATGAATGAATATAAATGATTAATATATCTGTTAATAGACACAAATAATTTTATAAAATATATCATTTTTGTTTCTTATATTATTATATAAGATGTTAAATAATTTCTCATTATGATGGTAATGGAGGGAAGGGTTCCTTGTTTCAATTACTATTTAATGAGACATATTTCAAAATTTTCACATATTCTTCATTGAAAAGATGTAATTACTACCATCAAAATTCATTTATCATAAATACCATTTTATTCATGGTATTTAAAAAAACATTTCTTGATATAATTCATTTTAGTCTTTATTTATATATTACCAAACTCTAAAGCGGATTCCTAACACAATTTCAATTGAGATAAATCCTTCATTCATTGGTTACGATAATATATTATTAAGTGAAATATAAGACTAGTCTTTATAGTGTTTTATCAATATTAGTTTTCTATAGATTTAAATTTATTTAACATACTCTATTATTTCATATATTCTCACTTCATGTGTTACAATCATGGTAATGATTTATGTTCTATGCCCAAAATATATTAATGCATTTTTACACCAGTTCATGCTATATTTCATATGTCTCTAGATCAAATTTATGGATGTTTATAAAACTATTATACATAAGTATTTGTTATATTGATGGTCTACATTCCACCTGTACATATTTTCAATTATAACATTTTTCTGTACATTTTTATGTCAATATCCCTTTGTACATAAAAATATTTATGACTATATTCCCAAATGTGGAAATTGAATGTTTTTATCTCTAAAAAACTATATATTTTCTTATATTTATGTTATTCTATCAATTTATAAATTTCATCTCCCATTGGTTCCAAATTCATCTATATTAATATCTTTTAACGTTTATTATGAAACACCTGTCATATACTCTATTAATTGCATCCAAAACTTTTAAGTATATGGATTATGAATATATTTTCTTCAAATTTTATGAAACATATTTATTTATCATGTAATTATAATTATATGATTAAATATTTATTTTTTCATATGTAAATCATAAATATTAGTTTCACAATGTTTCTTGTCAGAATGAAATTATAAATAAATCAATGAAATGGCTAATTTTTTATATGATATGGTATAAAATGCAAGGAACTGGGTATTAAACCAAGTCTAAAATGGTATTATTATAAGCATCGACATAATGAATTATTTTATGTTCTTAATTTTTTTACACATTCATATGTTATAAATTAAAAATATATCATTTTCTCATTGATTTTAAAAATAGATCATGTTTTCAGAATTATATATCTCATCTGTTATATTATTTACAAATCAATGGTCCTTGTAATTTTGTTTGTGATCCATGCCTTCTTGGGATCATATATTCTGTTGAAATTTTCCTTGACATAAATTTTGTTATCAATTCAGGATGTGTATATTATTTTCAATTTATATATGAGATTATTATCTCTTATGTTTTCCCATACAATGTGTTTGAGCTAGTACTTTCATATATTTTCACTTATGAGGTAAAAGAATAATATTTTTTGTTGTTAACGATCATTAATGTGTTTTTTATTATGGAAATATATTTACCTTTTAGTTGAAAAATTTTATTGCTAGTTTGTAAGTTATTTATTAATCCTCCAAAACATTAATTCCAAAAATATTTTGGTTAGTAATTAATAATTTTTTATATACATAATTTAATTATCAGATTCTAAAATTTCATGGAGTTATAGTTGCATTAAAAAATTCTCAAAAACATATGTAATTTCATCAAAATCATTATCCTTGTATCAACACTAAAACATCTTAACTATATATAAAAGACAAACTACATCATGCCTAGGATGAAGATTGGGGGAATTGGTAACTAAATCATGATCACACATAACATTATGGCCAATATTAAATAGATTATATGACCCATGAAATAATTTTATGATATATATATATATATTTTATATCATAATAATAAATTTAGAGTCTATTTAAGGGAAATTTTAGGAAGTTATTAGCATGTACATTCAAGAAGAAGTGTCTCGAGGACTTTGCAATGGTCGTGTAGGGAAAAAGGGCGGTTAAAAAACACATGTACATTTAAAAGTCTATATAAGTCATAAAAATTACTGTGAATCACATTAACATAATGATATTTTCATATTTTTTTTAAAATATAGGTAAGTGTTTCTTACCTTCATATTCCCCATGATATTCAAACATAATTCCACCATCACTGTACTTTTTGCATCTCCATATCATCTAATTTTTAGTTTGATTTCACACTAAAATACTAAAATTTCTACATGTATATTTATCCAGTATTCTATCTTCCTAATTTTCTAAAATATTTCCTCTATTTCCACTTATTTCATGGAAGAGGATTCCAAGGGCTTCCAGATTTCAACTGAATTAAAAGAGATTATTGATAATAGGGTTATTTCATAACATCCAAAGATCATATATAACGTACTTGGGTGAAAAAAAATTAAAAATATATTTGATCATATTTCTAGTACGTGATTGTTGGAACAGAAAATGTGGGTTACCCAATTTTCTTAATGTCTTGATATGACACAATCACAGATATTGTTAGCTAAGTTGATGTTGAAAGAGTTTAATACTCAATGAAGAATAAATAAATGAGAAAAATATGTGATGTATGACTACTAAAAAACATAGAGATATAGAATGTTAAAAAATGATTCTAATTAAGTTGATGTGGGGGTGTGATAAACCTAAATTGAAATGTCAATAAATTTAATAAATTTATGGTAAAATACACCCCTAAAAAAGAAATTTATTTCTATTTCAATTGATGACATATTATTTACTTGAGGAATATGTTTTATCAAAAAATATATCACCTCTAGGTGTATATTTATTCATCATATTTTATTTTACAGCTCATACGGACCAAATAAATTCACAAATCAATATTTATGGCTAATTTATTTTACTAATTTATTGGATAGTACTACGAATGTCAATACATTTACCAAGATAAAATCATAGCCATTTACCTAAAATAGTGGGATGAGATTATCCATCTCATGAAATGTATTTAACGAACCCACCAACATAAGTCTATATTAATTCTAATTTCTTTTGAAAAAGTATTTGGCTTGGTGTGGCCTTTTTCCTTATTTCCCACACATTTTCTCTCACCATGACATCCATATGATCATTTCTATTCCTATCTCCACACACACACACACACACACACACACACACACACACACACACACACACTATATCGGCCTATGTTAAGACTCACATCATTTTTTGTGTGGAAATACCCTTATTCATTTCCATAGGAATTCCCATACTCACCCCATTCCATTTACCCGTATAGACTTGTGGCATATAGTATACTCCTAGGCTCATAAATGTGTATTTAAAGGAGTTAAGAGCCATTATCTATGTAAATAATATATCATTTACTACAAAATGACCCCATTGACAAATATTTGTAAAACCATGTATATAATATTTGAGTTAAACCAACAATTGTCTTCACATGGAACTAGTTGGAGTGCTTAATTCTTATATTCACTCCCACATGTGATTTTTGAATCAAAACAAAAGGGCATGCGATGGGGAAAAAGGGAAATATGCTATAACAGTGAATATCATTTTTAGTATATTCAAATGATTCTTTCTAAGGCCTTCTCTAGGGGAAAATATCATATATCATTTTTCTACCCAATGAATTTCCATTCATAGGTCTATCAATAGTATAGTCAAACCATGGTCATCCCAAAGTGGGGCTACACCATTTTTCATTGTGGATTCCATGGGCACCCTTTCTCCAAGGACTCCCATTTGTTTTCTTTATTCCACACCTCTCAATTTGGGATCCCATTAACCTAGGAAGATAATATAGAAACCTCATTTCAATGGTGAAATGTCTGAGAGTCCATTTAACCATGTAACCTACAAAGGATCCCAAAATTCTGTGTCAAGGTAATGCCACCCATCACCCTTAATTATAATAATTGATTGATTTTTTACTTTTTATTTCATTATAATGCATCCAATACCATTAATAGAACTAGTAAAAAAATATTTTATCCCAATGAACATTCAAGGACATGTCAATCTTCATTTGGGTTTCAATACCTATAACACCCACCACGGTCTTAGAAAATACCATTAGTCAATAACCACCTATTTGTTTTGTAAAATTAACTTAACCCAAATATTCTTCATGTAACATGAAAACACATTGGTTTAACATTCTACTCATAGTTTCCTACTCCAAATTCACTGAAAATTTCCATTTTACATTCACTAAATTATTTGAGTCCATCTTCAATTACGGGAATCCAAAAATGAAATGAGTCGAGAAAATTTTCTTAGTAGAATGAAATCACTTCCCAGACTATTATACATTAATAAAATATAAATTATTTATTTAAAAATATTCATACAATACATTATATAGGTTAATTTAACCACATTACTTTTAACATATTGGATGGGAAACAGATGAAAAACCACAAAATGCATCATTATGGTTCTCATCACATGAACTATATTATAATAGACTATCTCATTGAATGGAACATTAAAATATGTATTAAGAATAATTAAAGATGGTGAGATTGTAATCCCATTCCATGAGCCCAATCCAATGTCCCTAAAACCTCACATATCATTTCACTAGAGCCCAATTCCTTCCAAAATAATGATGACTCTTTCTGTTAATTTTTATAAGGAATGAAACTGTAATGTAAACATATATTTGGATTAAATTATAAAAAAAAATAATTTAAAAATAACGTTTCATATAATATAAATTCATTCATTAAATTAAACGTATATAAAGGATTATCATTATTAAAAAATATGAAATATGTTGAAACACCTTGAAGATCGATTCCATGGAATTATTCCTTGAGTATAGTTTTCTATATTCCCTCCAGTGCATCTCTCCAAATTTCATAGGATTCTGACTAGTATAAAGGTCCTATGTATGTATGTGGGGGGAAAATTAGTTCATCACCAGATATTAGTAAATCATAAAAAATTTATTAGATGGTTAAAAGATTTAGTAAATCAATCAAAAAAGTTATAAATGAACATGACATGAATAAATAATCAATAAATGAAGAAATATCATATTCATATGATGATTCATGAAAATTTTCTACTAAAAAATTCAAAAACATATAAATGGAATGTTTACAATACATGGATAAAAATTAAAAAAAATAAAAATACAATACACCTAGAATCATGATTCTCTACTCAGTCCCATTATCCACTATGTTGAGAAATGTATTGTTTTCAACAATAAATAAAAATGTTATTTAAATGGAGAGAATATTGAATATAATACTCTGTCTTTTTTTGATAATTTTGATGCTCAGAAATACCCTTAGTTATTTTTCTAATGTTTTTATTTTTTATTTTGCAGGAATTTATTGATTTATTTTACTCTTGAAATAACAAGGATTTATTACTTATTCGGAATATTCTTTAAGCGCATTCGGGAATCACTTTTGATACCTTATGTGGATAAATGTAGCGCGAAATCTGTTTTAACGCGTTCTGGAATCACTGTCCATACCCTATGTGGATAAATAGAGCGTAAGGATGAAAAGCATGTATACTTTTTGATATAAGAGAAAAGTATGGTTAAACAACCATACGTTTCCAGAAAAGTATGGAAGAAGAACCTTATATTAGGATGGAACCTTACGTTTTAGTTATCAGCAAAGTATGGAAGGAGAACCATACGTAAATACTAAACGTTATTTTTGTTTCTAAAAAGTATGGTTCATCAACCTTACTTTTGTAAACAACCATACGTTCTTGGGAATGTATGGATCAAGTAAAAGTATGGATCTTTTTCCGTACATTTGAGAGTTGAATAAAAATTATGGATGATCAACCCTACGTTTACGTTGTCAACCTTACATTTTTATCCTTATGTTTGAAGACTATGTCATTAACCCTACGTTTGAAGGCCACGTCATCAACCTTCTGTTTGGTGTCAGAAAGTTTGAAAGATGATATTTTTTATGCAGTGATTAGCAAGATGATTATTGGGCTGATTTCAAGAAGGATTTAAAGTCTTTTTTAAAATATGACTTTGACTTACTCAAAGCCGTTTTATCAATGTATTTATGATCAAATTAAAAGGATCTTTTTTATGACGAGTCTTAATCGTTGTTACGACTTCTCTGAAAATTCAATTTTTTGAATATCGTGAATCAGAAGGCGAATTTTATGGATCTAAATATGCACGAGATTTTCTCAGCTTTATTATATATGTTCTCTCTGAAACACCAGGAACCTGTGTTTATGGTGATCAATCTATTATTAAAAAGGTGGAAAATAAAGATTGCCAAAATTCATGATTGATCTACTAATTCAAAAATGAGTGTCAAAGCTCTATTTGTTTAAGAACAAGGAACTCGATAGAAGATTCACTTGTTCTGCATTGAATATTTACTGCGGATCTACTACTACTGATGTTTTGAACAATATCTCTATATCTACTGCAACCGGATCGACTCAAAATTGATTTGTTATGAAAAATCAATATATTTAGAGACTAATATCCATCTCTTGTAAATTTTATTCTGTTGCAATTATGAAGATCAACTAGAAAACTTCTTTCTGAAATTCTTTTTATTTTTGAGTAACTAGCTTCTCGTTCTAAGCTATGTTGGTTCTTTTCTGTACCAGAAGGCTTTGTTAGCCTGAAGTTTGTAAAGGTGTCAACTGCCTGTACTCAGTTGTGAACCGGTCTATGGAAAAGAGGACCAAATAGTGAAAATCACCAAGCTCATGGAGTTGAGCGTTGGTGGAGTGGACTAGGGGCCTTCTGTTCCCCGAACCACTATACATCTTTTTGTTCTTGTTTTTACTTATTATGCTGCTCAATCAAATCTGATAAAGTATAGAGGACAGAACTCGTTCAATCAACGAGTTGCCGAATAATTGTAAAAGACACAATTCGCCCCCCTCTTGTGTATAATCTGTAGATTCAGATCCAATAATTGGTATCAGAGGTGGAGCTTCTGATAGAGACTTAGCAAGAACAAAAATTTAAAGATTATACAACAGAGCATCATGACTGATACAAGAGAAATGATGTCAATGATCAGAGCACCATATTTTATTGGAGACAACTATGGTTGCTGGAAATCGCGCATGATAATATTTCTGAAAAACCTCGGATATAAAGTCTATTCAATGATTCTGAATCCTTATGAAATTCCTGAAAATCCTGAGACATGGAGTGATGCTATAGAGGCAGAGTTCGATATGAACTCAAAGGCTATGAATGCAATTATCTGATATCTAGGGCCAGATGAATTTAACAGAGTATCTTAGTGCCCGACAACATATGCGATGTTGCAAACAATAGCCGTGGTATATGAAGGAACAGACAATGTAAGACAAATGAAACATGAAACTGAAATATTGAAATTTGATACTTTCAGAATGTTTGAAGATGAAAGCATTAACTAAATTAATGGGAGATTGAAAGAAATTGTGAATAATATAACAGCTCTAGGAGAACCTATCAAGCAGGCTGATAAAGAATTAAAAGTACTGAGGGTACTTCCTATTCAATGGAATGGTATCTCTGCTGTAATTAGACAATCAACACTTGTCAAAGATCTAACCATGAGAGAGTTGATTGGTACACTGTTGATGTATGAAGCTGAAATGCAAGATGAGGATAATGATATTAATGTGCTTATCAAAAGAGAAGATACTGCCCTGAAGGTAACTTCACAACAAAAGAATAGAAAGCTTAAGAACAGAGATGTCAAAGCTAAATCAGAGAGCTCTGACTCATCAAACTCAGATAAAGAGCTGGATCTGGTAGCCAAGAAATTTAAAAAGTTCTACAGCAAGAAAAGAGGCTTCAAAAAATCCTTTAAGAGAGATGATGAATAAGTAAGATTCTATGAATGCAAGAAGATGGGGCATATCAAACCATATTTCCCACAATTGAAAGATTCAAAGAAGAAGAAAATCTTTAAAATAAATGACTTTGAGCAGAAAGACAAGAAATCTATGAAAGCCACTTGGAGTGTATCTAAAGACTCCAGTAGATCTCCTGAATCATGCTCAGAAAAAGAAGAAGTCAATCTAAAGGAAAACATGTGTTTCATGGAAGAAACTGATGAGGTACACTCATATTACTCCTCTCACTCAAACAATGAATCAAATTTTGAATCAAGCTATACAAATGAAAAAATTGTAGCCTACTTCAATATTCTTGAAGAAAGATATGACTCACTATTTAAGAAACATAATTCACTAAAAAATAAACATAAATCCATTTCAGATGAAAGAGATACAATGATGAAACAACATAAGGAATTAACTGATAAATACAATTCGATTAACACTAACTCTATTAATTTTAAATCAATAATAAAAACACTGCAGGATGAAGTAGAATCATACAAACAGGCTGCATTGGTTTTTAAAAAAGGATATAATTCATTAAATGAAATTCATAGAAAAACTGTCATTAAAAATGAGAGATTTGGAATTGGAAGTAAAGGAGAAAAACCAAAGCTATATAAAAATTACTTTGTTCCAAGCTCTAAAAAGGTTAATTGTAACTTCTGTGGGACAAAGGGTCATATAGATAAAAACTATTTTTTAAGACATCCTAAAATTAGTGGTATTAAGAATGCCTATGTTTCAAAAGATTTATACGATTCAACTGATTTTAAAAGAACAAAGTAAATATGGATACCCAGATCAATGCTAGATAACACCCCTCAACCCAAAAAAATATGGGTACCAAAACAATTTGTATGAATGCCTTTGCAGGTAGCAGGACACCAGAGAAGAAAAGATATATGGTACATGGACAGTGGCTGCTCAAGACATATGAGTGGAAACTCATTGAATTTTTCTTCACTCACTAAAAATGAAGGAGGACTTATCACATTTGGTGACAATGCCAAAGGAAAAATCATTGGCATTAGAACTGTTGGAGATCCAAAACAGTCTCAATCAACAAAGTAATTTATGCACAAGGATTAAAACACAATCTGATAAGTATCTCTCAACTCTGTGATTATGGATATACTGTTCAATTTACTGACAATTGATGTACTATTTTAAAAGATAAACTGTTTAAATTTAAAGCACCATGAACTGAAAATGTCTATACTTTGGATTTAAATTCCTTGTGTAAACAACAAGTAAACTGCTTGATTGCTAAAGTAAGTGAATCCTAGATCTGGCATATGATACTTGGACATTTTAATGTATATATTTTACATAATTTATCTAAGAAACATTTAGTTTTTGATTTACATAGTCTAAAATTTGAAAATGACAGATTTGGTGATGTATGTCAACTTGGCAAGAAACAAAAATTATCCTTCAAATTTGTTAATAAAGTTGCTACATCAAAACCTCTAGAACTTATTCATATGGATTTGTTTGTACCCTTAAGAATATCAAGCTTAGCTGGTAAATTATATGTATATGTTTTAGTTGATGACTATTCAAGATTTACATGGATTTTCTTTTTGAAATTTAAAAATTAAGCTTTCACTTTATTTGAATGTTTTTGCAAATCTGTTCAAAATGAAAAAGGATTCAATATAATCTCAATGAAAATTGATCATGGTGGAGAATTTGAGAATCTAGAATTTAATTCCTTTTGCTCAAACATGGGTATTAAACATACCTTTTCTGCACCCAGAACACCTCAACAGAATGGGACTGTAGAAAGGAGAAATAGAAGGATTCAATAAATCGCTAGAACTATGTTAAATGAATATAGCCTACCTATATATTTTTGGGAAGAAGCTGTGGATACAAACTGGTATTTAATTAATAGAGTTTTAATTAGACCTATTTTGAAAAATAATCCCTATGATCTATGGATTAACAGAAAACCTAAAGTTAACTACTTTAATGTTTTTGGATGCAAGGTCTACATCTTAAACACCAAGGATAATCTTGGTATGTTTGATCTAAAATATGATGAAGGTATTTTCTTAGGATATTTTGCTACCTCTAAATCCTATAGAGTTTATAATAAGAAGTCAAGGATTGTTGAAGAATCAACTCAAGTGAATTTTTATGAATCCTATCCCTTTGAGAAAAGGATAGAAAAAATGGATGAACATGACTCTAATGATAACATGATACTTGAGAACTTAAAGAATTATTTTGAAAATGATATCAAAGAAATTCAGTCCAGTTCATAAGAACATGATACTGAAGAACTTTTAAATATATTACCTAGAGTCTATAACCCTAAAGAATCGCCCTTTAGAAACTGTAATAGGTGACCTAGCAACTGGTGGTCAAACTAGAAGAAACGTAGGAAACCTAGTGGAATTCTCTACCTTCCTATCTCAATAAGAACCCAAGACTATAAAAGAAGCTTTAGATGATGAAAGATGGGTAATAGCAATGCAAGATTAATTAAACCAGTTTAAAAAAATGAAGTTTGGAAATTTGTGGAAGGACCCAAGAATTGTCCTGTAATAGGAACCAAATGGGTCTTTAGAAATAAATAAGATGATCAAGGCACAATATCTAGAAATAAAGAAAGATTAGTAGCTAATGGATATAATCAAGAAGAAGGAATAGATTATTATGAGACTTTTTCACCTGTATCTAGGTTAGAAGAAATTATAATCCTTTTAGCCTTTGCATCTTATATGAATTTTAAATTATTTCAGATGGAAGTTAAATCTGCCTTTTTAAATGGTTATTTAATGGTGGAAGTTTATGTTCATAAACCTCCCGGTTTTGAAATCTGTAAAAAATAATTTTTTATTTTTTCAAATTTATGTTGATGATGTAATCTTTGGATCAACTAATAAAACTGTTTGCCCTTAATTTTAAAAATTAATTCAATAAGAATTTGAAATGAGTATGATGGGAGAATTAAATTTCTTTTTGGGTCTTCAAATATTTCAAAATGACTTTGGAAATGTTTTAAATCAAAGAAAATACATTACTGATTTACTTAATAAATTTTGACTTGAAAACAGCAAGACATTTACAAATCCTATGTGTACTAATATGAAACATGATTTGGATGAAATTGGGAAATCAATTGACAACAAGTTATATAGAGGCATGATTTGTAGTTTGTTATATCTCACTACTAGAAGGCTAGATATAATGTATTAAATATGTCTTTATGCTAGATTTTAATTAAATCCTAAATAATATCATCTAACTGTGGTTAAAAGATTTTTTTAGATATTTAAAAGGATATATTTTTCAATCTCTTCTTTATCCTAAAAATTTTGATTTCAATTTGATTTCATATTCAGATGCTGACTTTGGAAGTTCTAGATTAGATAGAAAAAGTACATCAGGAACATGTCACTTTTTAGGAAAGTCTTTAGTATCATGGTCTAGTAAAAAACAACATTCAGTTGACCTGTCAATAGCGGAGGTATAATATGTTCCCCCTGGTAGTTGTTGTGCACAAGTGTTGTGGATGAAAAATAATCTTGTGGAATTTGAATTGAATTTTAATAATACACCTATTATATGTGATAATACAAGTGCAATTAATATTTCAAAAAAATCCTATTAGTCATTCTAGAACTAAGCACATTAATATAAGGCATAAATTTTTAAGAGATCATGTTATTAAAAAAGATATATTTTTAGAATTTATAAATACTGAAATTCAATTAGAAGATATTTTCACTAAACCACTTCCCACTGCAAGGTTTGATTTTATCAAGGGGGAGCTTGGTTTATTTAATTTTAAATAATTTTTTATTTTTTATTTACTTTTACTTTTTTTTAATACTGATTAAGATTTTTTTTTCGTCATATGCAAATTTTTATTTGTTTTAAATATATGTAATGATTAGTGATTACACATGAATCAAGGCTGTCAGATCCTTTTCTACTTCTAAACCGTTTCACTTCTATCAAAACCCTTTCGAAATCCTAAAATCACACTTCTACTCCTAAACCGTAATCTTCGAACCTCTAAAACCCTAACCTTCAAACCTTCAGAGATTCTCAAAGAGATGGTAAGAACTAAAAGAGCCAGTGAAGCTGAGCCAAGCTATTCCAAGAGACAACAGTTCGAGGGAAGAAAAATCTTACAGGGCAAGGTAATCGATCTCGACTGGTTATTTCAGAAAAATCTTCTATTGAAGAAAGCACTGTCGTATCAGAATGTTGAACATATGTTCAACAGTGAAAATACCGAATTTTTGTATGAAGTATAACTTAGATACTTCTTCAAATTTATACAGTTTATTTTGGGAGATACCGAGGATAGTATGATGGATAAGATAGAGGATAGGGATTTCTCAATCTCATCAGTAGAGATTGGTATGATTCTCAACTGCCCTCATGAGGGAGTTTTTCATTTCTATTTGAAGAATATTGGTGATTCTGTGCATAAATACTAAGACATTATGTATTTACTTTTTGGAACTAAAACTATAAAGAAAATGTTTATCAAGGATTTGGAGCCTGATTAGAAAATTGTGGTCAAATTTATTCAGACTGGAATAGACCCAAGAATGGAAGAGATGGAAAAGATTTTGTACCCTGATATGTATATAATTTTTCTTATGTTAAGAAATATTAAATTAAACATCCCAAGGTATATGATAAGGTATCTCAATTACTACTGTCAAAGCAATGCCTAGATGAATTTCTACCATTTCAGTCGATTTATTTCTAAACTATTGTTTAAGAAAGACATGGTGAGATTAGTGGGTGCCCGAGTTAACTGTAATCATAGTAATATGTTTAATGTAGTAACCTTAAGGAGGGTTGGATATTTCTGGAGCACAATTAAAGAAAGACTTTTCCCAGTAGAAGCTGAGGAAGACTCAAAGAGTGCTCATGCTCAACCTTCTAAGTCCAAGGAAGGACAAGCTGAATCCAGAGTCAACAATGTAACAAGAAAGATCCGATTTGAAGTGGAAGATGTTGAGGAAGACAGATGTCAAGAGGGACTTCAATAAAAAAGAAAGAGTCTTGTTAATGAGGAAGTTACTTCCCATACTTTGCAAACAAAAATAGAAGCATTATCTTCTTATTCTTTTGTAAGAGAGGATGTTTTTGATAAGATCATGGAAGATGTTAGTGAAATGATAGCACCAGTAGAGGGACCAGGAGCTCAAGAAGAATCTCAAATGGAGAATCAGGAACAAATTGTAGCTGATGTTGATGTTGCACTTCAACAGGAACAAGAGCTGGAGGTAGTGCCTGGTGAAGAAGTGGCCAGACCTCAAAAAACTACTGAAGATATTGTTCTTGAAAACCAAGTGGAAGGCCAATATTCTGATGTTTGTGGTGAGAATGATTCTGAATCTCACACAGAGATACTTCAAGAGGATTTTTCTTGTGGAAGAGTTTGAAAACTCTAAAGAGAAATCTGTGGACCAACCGACTCAATACAAGGAAATCATGAAATCTGTTGCTGAATCATTACCGTTGGTACTGCTGCATCAACCAGAGCCTAATAATGCGAGTCAAGCATAGGGTGAATCTGATTCAAAGAAGAAAGAATGAGAAGAACTGTATAAAAAAGTATCTCAGTTGTAATCTGAGAATGTCACTCTGAGAAATTCCTTAAACTTAGAACATTTGAAATTTCAAAAAGCTGAAGGAGTGTACAGTCTCAAGGAAGGAAGTTGAAATGTTTAAAGAGGATATACTGACTTCAGTTGCACAATTAAAATCTGAAATGGTTATGAAGTTAGATTTATCAGATATGAAGTCGTTTATGGAGATCCAATTTGCATCAGTTGCAAATAATGCTGTTAGTGGATCAGGTACTTCACCTAATTTAATCAGAATGTTTCAAGCTATCATAGCTACGATGAGCAACATGAATGACAGGATACAAGATCATCAATGTAACAGTGATCCTTTATCAGTGTTTCTATACAATCAGATGTTTTTAGTGGATCAAGTGACATCTAGTGAGCCATCGATCAGAATCTGGTTAAGTCAGTTATCAGAGAAGCTGTCAGTGTTTATTGAAAAAGAGTAAAGGATGCATGAGTTTTTTAGAGTCAATTTAATAGAAGATATTCATATGACTCAAGAGAATAGAGTGCTCATTATCAAACTTAGTGATGGGATGATGAAGAGACTTCGGGAGCAGTTTACAGAAATCAAGTCTGCAATCCAATGGAGATAGAACCTGTTTCCTATCTTACCCAAACCTTGATTCCTTTGTATATCATTGTTATGTATATACTGCTATTTTTGAATGAAAATTTCCTTTATTGTTTATTTGTTTCTCTCTCTATTTGTTTCAATGACTTTATTTTTGATATTCCAGTACTCAAGATTTAATTATTGATAAAAAGTTAATAATAAACATTTAACTATAGTTCAATGCAACATTAAATGTGTTAAAATCCATGATTTTCTATTCTTTTCGATATCACAAAAAGTGGGAGAATTTGGATAAACATCAAATTTTATTTAGGGGAGAATTAAAGAAGAAATTTTCCTCTCAAATTTCTAAAACATTATGTAACTAATTTTGAATGTTAATTTCGTTTAAATAGTCTTATTATCTTATGGGTTTTCTGATCATCAAAAAGGGGGAGATTGTTGAGTTAAGTATTGTTTTCAACAATACATAAAAATGTAATTTAAAGGGGGAGATTATTGAATATAATACTCTGTCTTTTTATGATATTTTTGATGCTCACAAATACCCTTAGTAATTTTTTAATGTTTTTATTTAGTATTTTACAGGAATGTATTGATTTATTTTACTCTTGAAATAACGAGAATTTATTACTTATTTGGAATCTTCTTTATGCGCATTCTGGAATCACTGTCCATACCTTATGTGGATAAATGTACCGCAGAATCTGTTTTAACACATTCTGAAATCACTGTTCATACCCTATGTGGATAAATGTAGCATTAGGATGAAAAGCATGTATACTTTTTGATATAAGAGAAAAGTATGGTTAAACAACCATACGTTTCGAGAAAAGTATGGTTAAACAACCATACGTTTCTAGAAAAGTATGGAAGAATAACCTTATGTTAGGAAGGAAACTTACGTTTTGGTTATCAGCAAAGTATGGAAGGAGAACAGTACGTAAATACTAAATGTTACGTTTGTTTCTCAAAAATATGGTTCATCAACCTTAATTTTGTAAACGACTATACGTTCTTGGAAAATAATGGATCAAGTAAAAGTATGGATCATTTTCCGTTCATTTGAGAGTTGATGAAAAAGTATGGATGATCAACCCTACGTTTATTTTTTCAACCTTACATTGTTAACCTTATGTTTTAAGACTATGTCATCAACCCTACGTTTGAAGGCCACATCATCAACCTTACGTTTGGGATCAGAAAGTTTGAAAGACGATATTTTTTATGCAGCGATCAGCAAGCTGATTATTAGGCGGATTTCTAGCCAGATTTAAAGTCATTTTTAAAATACAACATTGACTGATTCAAATCCATTTTATCAATGTATTTAAGATCGAATTAAAATGATCTTTTTATGCCGAGTCTTAGGGGATCTTACGAATTCTCTCCAAATTCAAAATTTTGAATATCGTGAATCAGAAGGAGACTTTTATGGATCTAAATGTGCAGGAGATATGCTCAGCTTTATTATATATGTTCTCTCTAAAACACCAAGAACCTGTGTGTATGGTGATCAATTTATTATTAAAAAGGTGGAAAATAAAGACTGCCCAAATTCATGATTAATCTGCTAATTCAAAAAGTAGTGTCAAAGCTCTGTTTTTTTAAGAAGAAGGAACTCGATAGAAGATTCATTTGTTCTGCATTGAATATCTACAGTGGATCTACTACTGCTGAAGTTTTGAACTATATCTCTATATCTACTACAACCGGATCGACTCAAAATTTCTCTGTTAGGAAAAATAAATATTTTTAGAGACTATGATCCATCTGCTATCAATTTCATTCTGTTGCAACTATGAAGATCAACTAGAAAACTTCTTTCTAAAATTATTTTTATTTTTGAGTAACTAGCTTCTCATTCTAAGCTGTGTTGGTTCGTGTCTGAACCATAAGGCTTTGTTAATCTGAAGTTTCTAAAGTTGTCAACTACCTGTACTCAGTTGTGAACCGGTCTATGGAAAAGAGGACCAGATAGTGAAAATCACCAAGCTCGTGGAGTTGAGTATTGGTGGAGTGGACTAGGGGACTTCTATTCCGCGAACAACTATACATATTTGTGTTCTTGTTTTTACGTATTCCGCTGCTCAATAAAATTTGATAATGTATAGAGGACAGAACTCGTTCAATCAAAGAGTTTCCGAAAAATTGTAAAAGACACAATTCGCCCCCCTCTTGTGTATAATCTGTAGATTCAGATCCAATAATTGGTATCCGAGGTGGAGCTTCTGATAGTGCCTTAGCAAGAAAAAATCATTTAATGATTATACAATAGAGCATCATGACTGATACAAGATAAGGGATGTCAATGACCAGAGTACCATATTTTAATGTAGAAAACTATGGTTGTTGGAAGTCGCGCATGGTAATATTTCTGAAAAACCTCGGATATAAATTCTATTCAAAGATTCTAACTCCTTATGAAATTCGTGAAAATCCTCAGACATGGAGTGATGGTATAGAGTCAAGGTTCGATATGAACTCAAAGGAAATGAATGAAATTATCTTCGGTCTAGGAACAGATGAATTTAATAGAGTATCTCAGTGCCCGACAACATATGAGATATCACAAAAATAGCCATGGTATATGAAGGAATAGACAACGTGAGACAAATGAAACATGCAACTTCCAAATTGAAATTTGATACTTTCAGAATGGTTGAAGATGAAATCATTACCCAAATGAATGGGAGATTGAAAGAAATTGTCAGTAATATAACAGCTCTAGGAGAACCTATCAAGAAGGATGATAAAGAATTAAAATTACTGGGGTTACTTCCTATTCAATGGAATGGTATCTCTACTGCAATTAGAAAATCAACACCTGTCAATGATCTAACCATGAGAGAGATGATTGGAACACTGATGAGGTATGAAGCTGAAATGCAAGATGAGACTAATGAACATAAAG
This sequence comes from Viscum album, assembly GCA_963277665.1. Taxonomy (NCBI): domain Eukaryota; kingdom Viridiplantae; phylum Streptophyta; class Magnoliopsida; order Santalales; family Viscaceae; genus Viscum; species Viscum album. Next base: position 263,207,344 of record OY728163.1, on the reverse strand, counting down.
TGCTTATGAAACAAGAAGATACTACACTGAAAGTAACTTCACAACAAAATAATAGAAAGCTGAAGAATAGATAAGTCAAAGCTAAATCAGAGAGCTCTAACTCATCAAACTCAAATAAAGAGCTGGATCTTATATCCAAGAAATTTAAAATGTTCTACAACAAGAAAATAGGATTCAAAAAATCCTTTAAGAGAGATGATAAAGAAGTAAGATTCTATGAATGCAAGAATATGGGGCATATCAGACCAGATTTCCTAAAATTGAAAGATGTAAAGAAGAAGAAATTATTTAAAATAAACAACTTTGAGAAGAAAGACAAGAAAGATATGAAAGCCAAATGGAGTGTATCTGAAGACTCCAGTAGCTCTCTTGAATCAAGATCAGAAAAAGAAGAAGTCAATCTAAAGGAAAACATGTGTTTCATTTCAGAAACTGATGAGGTACACTCATATTACTCCTCTCACTCAAACAATGAAACAGATTTTGAATCAAGCTATACAAATGAAAAACATGCAGCCTACTACAATATGCTAGAAAATAGATATGAATCACTATTTAAGAAACATAATTCTCTAAAAAATAAACATAAATCCATTTCAGATGAAAGAGATACAATGCTGAAACAACATAAGGAATTAATAGATAAATACAATTCGATTAACACTAACTATATTAATTTTTAATCAATAATAAAAACACTACAGGATGAAGTAGAATTTTACAAATAGGCTGCATTGGTTTTTACAAAAGGAGAGAATTCATTAAATGAAATTCATAGAAAAACTGTCATTAAAAATGAGGGATTTGGAATAGACAGTAAAGAAGAAAAACCAAATCTATATAAAAATTACTTTGTTCCTAGCTCTAAAAAGGTTAATTGTAACTTTTGTTGGACAAAGGGACATATAGCTAAAACTGTTTCTTAAGACAAACTCAAATTTGTGGTATTAAGAATGCCTATGTTTCAAAATATTTATATGATTCAGTTTATTTTAAAATAACAAAGCAAATATGGATACCCAGATCATTGCTAGCTAACACCCCTGAACACAAAAAAATATGGGTACCAAAACAATTTGTTTTAATGTCTTTGCAGGTAGTAGGACACTAGAGAAGAAAAGATATATGGTACATGGACAGTGGCTGCTCAAGACATATGAGTGGAAACTCATTGAATTTTTCTTCACTCACTTAAAAGGAAGGAGTACTTGTCACATTTGGGGACAATGCCAAAGGAAAAAATCATTGGCATTGGAACTATTGGAGATCCAAAAAACAGTCTCAATAAACAAAGTAGTTTATGAACACGTATTAAAACATAATCTGATAAGTATCTCTCAACTCTGTGATGATGGATATAGTGTTCAATTTACTGACAATTGGTGTACTGTTTTTAAAGATAAACTGTTTAAATTTAAAGCACCAAGAACTGAAAATGTCTATACTTTGGATTTAAATTCCTTATGTAAACAACAAGTAAACTGCTTGACTGCTAAAGTAAGTGAATCCTAGATCTGGCATATGAGACATGGACATTTCAATGTATATGTTTTAGATAAGTTATCTAAGAAAAATTTAGTTTCTGATTTACCTAGTATCAAATTTGAAAGTGACAGATTTGGTGATGTATGTAAACTTGGAAAGAAACACAAATCATCCTTCAAATCTGTTAATAATGTTGCTACATCGAAACCTCCCAAACTTATTCATATGGATTTTTTTGTACCCTCAAGATTAGCATGCTTAACTGGTAAATTATATGTATATGTTTTAGTTGATTACTATTCAAGATTTTCATGGACTTTCTTTTTGAAATTTAAAAATTAAGCTTTCACTTTATTTGAAAGTTTCTGAAAATATGTTCAAATTAAAAAAGGTTTCAATATAATATCATTGAGAAGTGATCATGGTGGATAATTTGAGAATCTAGAATTTAATTCCTTTTACTCAAACATGGGTATTAAACATAACTTTTCTGCACCTAGAACACCTCAACAGAATGGGATTGTAGAAAGGAGAAATTGAACGATTCAAGAAATTCCTAGAACTATGTTAAATAAATATAGCCTACCTATATATTTTTGGGCAGAAGCTGTGGATACAACCTGCTATATAATTAATAGAGTTTTAATTAGACCTATTTCGAAAAAGACACCCTATGATCTATGGATTAACAGAAAACCTAAAGTTAACTACTTTAATGTTTTTGGATGCAAGTTCTACATCTTAAACACCAAGGATAATCTTGGTATGTTCGATCAACAATATGATGAAGGTATTTTCTAAGGATATTCTACTACCTCAAAAGCCTATAGAGTTTATAATAAGAAGTCAAGGATTGTTGAAGAATCAGCTCATGTGAAATTTGATGAATCTGATCCCTTTGAGAAAAGGACAGAATAAATGGATGAACATGACTCTAATGATAACATGAGACTTGAGAACATATGAATTATTTTGAAAATGATATAAAAGAAATTCAGTCCAGTTCATAGGAACATGATACTGATGAACCTTTAAATATATTACCTAGACAGTCCAGAACCCTAAAGAATCACCATTTATAAACTATAATAGGTGACCTTGAAATTGGTGTTCAAACTAGAAAAAACATAGGAAACCTAGTGGAATTCTCTACCTTCCTATCTCAATAATAACCCAAGACTATAGAAGAAGCTTTAGATGATGAAAGCTGGGTAATAGCAATGCAAGTTGAATTAAACCAGTTTAAAAGAAATGAAGTTTGGAAATTAGTGGAAAGACCTAAGAATTATCCTATAATAGGAACCAAATGGGTCTTTAGAAATTAACAAGATGATCAAGGAACAATAACTATAAATAAAGAAAGATTTGTAGCTAAAGGATATAATCAAGAAGAAGGAATAGATTATCTATGTAAATAATATATCATTCACTACAAAATGACCCCATTGACAAATATTTGTAAACCTACGTATATAATATTTGAGTTCAACCAACAATTGTCTTTACATGGAACTAGTTAGAGTTCCCAATTCTAATATTCACTCCCATATGTGATTTTTGAATCAAAACAGAAGGGCGTGCTATGGGGAAAAGGGAAATATGTTATAACAGGGAATATCATTTTAAGTATATTCAAATGATTCTATCTAAGGCATTCTCTAGGGGAAAATATCATATATCATTTTTCTACCCAATGAAGTTCCATTCATAGGTCTATCAATAGTATAGTCAAACCATGGTCATCCCAAAGTGGGGATACACCATTTTTAATTGTGGATTCCATGGGCACCCTTTCTCCAAGGTCTCCCATTTGTTTTCTTTATTCCACACCTCTCAATTTGGGATCCCATTAACCTAGGAAGATAATATAGAAACTTCATTTCAATGTTGAAATGTCTGAGAGTCCATTTAACCATGTATCCTACAAAGGATCCCAAAATTCTGTGTCAAGGCAATGCCACCCATCACCCTTAATTATAATCATTGATTGATTTTTTACTTTTTATTTCATTATAATCCATCCAATCCCATTAGTAGAACTAGTAAAAAAATATTTTATCCCAATGAACATTCTAGGACATGTCAATCTTCATTTGGGTTGCAATACCTATAACACCCACCACAATCATAGAAAATACCATTAGTCAATAACCACCTATTTGTTTTGTAAAATTAACTTAACCCAAATATTCTTAATGTTACATTAAAACACATTGGTTTAACATTCTACTCATAGTTTCCTACTCCAAATTCACTGAAAATTCCCATTTTACATTCACTAAATTATTTGAGTCCATCTTTAATTACGGGAATCAAAAAATTAAATTAGTCGAGAAACTTTTCTTAGTAGAATGAAATCACGTCCCAGACTATTATACATTGATAAAATCGAATTTATTTCTTTAAAAATATTAATATAATACATTATATAGGTTAATTTAACCACATTACTTTTAACATCTTGGATGGATAACAGATGAAAAACCACAAAATGCATCACTAAGGTTGTCATCACATGACCTATAATATAATAGACTATCTCATTGAATGGAACTTGAAAATATGTATTACGAATAATTAAAGATGGTGAGATTGTAATCCCATTTCATGAGTCCAATCCAATGTCCCTAAAACCTCACATATCATTTAACTAGAGCCCAATTCCTTCCAGAATAATGATGACTTTTTCTGTTAAATTTTATAAGGAATGAAACTGTAATGTAAACATATATTTGGATTAAATTATAAAAAAATAATTTAAAAATAAAGTTTCCTATAATATAAATTCATTCATTAAATCAAACGTATATGAAGGATTATCATTATTAAAATATATGAAATATGTTGAAACACCTCGAAGATGGATTCCATGGAATTGTTCCTTGAGGTTAGTTTTCCACATTCCCTCAAGTGCATCTCTCCAAATGTCATAGGATTCTGACTATTATAAAGGTCCTATGTATGTATGTGGGGAGAAAATTAGTTCATCACCATAGATTAGTAAATCATAAAAAATTTATTAGATGGTTAAAAGATTTAGTAAATCAATCAAAAAAGTTATAAATGAACATGACATGAATAAATAATCAATAAATGATGAAATATCATATTCATATGATGATTCATGAAAATTTTCTAATAAAAAATTCAAAAACATATACATGGAATGTTTACAATACATGGATAAAAATTAAAAAAAATACAAATACAATACACCTAGAATCCTGATTCTCTACTCAGTCCCATTATCCACTATGTTGAAAAATGTATTGTTTTAAACAATACATAAAAATGTTATTTAAATGAAGAGATTATTGAATATAATACTCTGTCTTTTTATGATAATTTTGATGCTCACAAATACCCTTAGTTATTTTCTAATGTTTTTATTTAGTATTTTGCAGGAATTTATTCATTTATTTTACTCTTGAAATAATGAGGATTTATTACTTATTCAGAATCTACTTTAAGCACGTTCTGGAATCACTGTCCATACCTTATGTGGATAAATGTAGCGCGAAATCTGTTTTAACGCGTTTTGGAATCACTGTTCATACCCTATATGGATAAACGTAGCGTAAGGATGAAAAGCGTGTATACTTTTTGATATAAGAGAAAAGTATGGTTAAACAACTATACGTTTCCAGAAAAGTATGGAAGAAGAACCTTAAGTTAGGATGGAACCTTACATTTTGGTTGTTAGCAAGGTATGGAAGGAGAATCGTACGTAAATACTAAACGTTATGTTTGTTTCTCAAAAGTATGGTTCATCAACCTTAATTTTGTAAACAACCATACATTCTTGGAAAAGTATGGATCAAGTAAAAGTATGGATCTTTTTCCATATGTTTGAGAGTTGATGAAAAAGTATGGATGATCAACCCTACGTTTACGTTGTCAACCTTACGTTGTTAACCTTATGTTTGAAGACTATGTCATCAACCCTATGTTTGAAGGCCACGTCATCAACCTTACCTTGGGCGTAAGAAAGTTTAAAAGATGATATTTTTTATGCAGCGATCAACAAGTTGATTATTGGGCAGATTTCAAGACGGATTTAAAGTCGTTTTTAAAATATGACTTTGACTGATTCAATGTCGTTTTATCAATGGATTTAAGATCAAATTAAAAGGAGCTTTTTATGCCGAGTCTGAAGGGAAGTTACGACTTCTCTGTAAATTCAAATTTTTGAATATCGCGAATCAGAAGGCGACCTTTATGGATCTAAATGTGAAGGAGATATGTTGAGATTTATTATATATGTTCTCTCTGAAACACCAGGAACATGTGTGTATGGTGATCGAACTATTATTAAAAAGGTGGAAAACAGAGACTATAGAAATTCACGATTGATCTACTAGTTCAAATGGAGTGTCAAAGCTATGTTTGTTTAAGAAGAAGCAACTCGATAGAAGATTCACTTGTTCTGCATCGAATATCTACTGTGGATCTACTATTGCTGAAGTTGTTACTATATATCTATATCTACTGCAACCGAATCGACTCAGAATTTCTTTGTTTTGAAAAATCAATATTTCTAGACACTACGATCTATCTGCTGTCAATTGCATTCTGTTGCAATTGTAAAGATTAACTGGAAAACTTCTTTTTGAAATTCTTTTTATTTTTGAGTAACCAGCTTCTAATTCTAAGCTGTGTTAGTTTGTGTCTAAACCAGAAGTCTTTGTTAGCCTGAAGATTGTAAAGGTGTCAACTGTTTGTACTCAGTTGTGAACCAGTCTGTGGAAAAGAGGACTAAATAGTGAAAAACACCAAGCTCATGGAGTTGAGTGTAGGTGGAGTGGACTAGGGGCCTTCCGTTCCCCGAACCACTATATATATTTGTGTTCCTGTTTTTACTTAATCCACTGCTCGATCAAATCTGATAAAGTATAGAGGATGGAACTCGTTCAATCAAAGAGTTACCAAAAAATTGTAAAAGACACAATTCACCCCACTCTTGTGTATAATTTGTAGATTCAGATCCAACACACTACTCCTAAATAACTATCAAGAACATGTTTTAGGGATATTTCTCCTATCCATACATTAAATAATATAATCTATTCAGGTATCATTCGTGTATTTAATAGTGTGTGAGATATAGTACAAGTAGGAAACTACCAATGATATACTTCCATCAAGTCATTTAATACATAATGATAATAGGGTGCATGCATTAATAGAATATGAAAAGAAGTACTAAAATTAAACATCTTATAAATTATTGGCTCCCATTTAATAAAAAATTAATTTAATCAATTTCATTTAAATTATCTAAATTAATTTTGAGCTATATTTCGTTTATAATCATGTTTATTTAGCTATTCAATCCCATTTGATTAATAAGTCTCAGGAGCTGGCATGTAGCCCAGAATCCCCCATGATAATATAATCAAAATATTCTTAAGCATTATATATATAATGTACAAGTTAATGAATGAATCAAGGCTTATTCTTTGGATAGGGATACATGTCATAAACACATTCACTTCATTATGAAATTAAGAACATATGATAGTCCTTGGAATACTTAATTTTGAATCTAGGTGGCAATACATGTTTAATATTAACCAACACACAGCAAGATTTTCCATGGTGATCCTCAAAACAACATTGGTATCACTCTAGGTGTGGTGTAACATCATATCCACTCGAGTCTATCCTAGGCTGTCTAATAAGGGATCCCAAGTATCACCCATGGAATTTATGAGAAACTTCCCTCTATTTACACCATTAGAAAACAAAAAGGACCCCAATTAACACACTAAATATAAAGGTAATCCGCCATGAGTCCATTGGATGTCCATATAAAGAGTCCAACTATCAATAGGGTGTAAGGAATGGGGAATCCAAATGATTATTTCCATGGAATATTTATATGATACCTTGTGTAACCCAAGTCACAAATTCATTAATTCGATATCATTTAATTATTTCATAGTCATCAACTAATAAAATTCAATTAAAATTCACCTCTTATGGAGGCTCAATTCATAGGAAACTATTATTTTTATTCGCATCTATTTCACTCAAATGGGAATTTCACTACGAAAATTATTTCATTATAAATAAAACTAATACATGTAATGTGTCTAGTGATATGGATTCCATTCCATTTCACTATAAAATTAATTTACAATTGAAAATCCAATATTAATCAAACCAAGGAATGTGGTAATAATCACACCTGAAAGGTATCAAAATTCATATGACCTTATAATGGTCCTTTTAAATACACAACACCCCCAAGGTGTGGTTCTAATGTAATGTTCTTAACCATTTAACATTTTTTCAATGGGACACTATAATTAAAAAGGCCATGCCTATCAATTCAATTCAACGATTTAAGCTCTTTTCAATGGAGTCTCTATCAGGATTGGTCAGACAACACAATCTATAATATATAAAAATATTTTTTTGTAATTAAATTGTTCAGACAACTTATTATGTACATGGTTAATAGATCATCCAGTATATTCTCTAGATTCAACTCAGATTAGGAGAAAATCAAATAATGGAGAATGAACATGTAAATAAGAAATATTATCCTCCACCTAAATAGTTAAACTGATAAATATAATAACTAAGAATTTCTAAAAATGAATTAAAATATTTCCAAGAGGGATCTAATGAGATTAACGATTCTTAATTATGAACTCAGATGAATATATTCTATTAATTACAACCATTGGCATTGATAGGTGATATCTCAATCCGTTGACATACAATACGACGAAAATTGAGATAAATTAGGTTGAAATATATTTCATTAAAGTAAATTTATTATATTCAAAAAACCACTGGTTCACATGGTATTGTTTCAATGTTGGCCAAATTATGTGTCCTTTATTTTTGGATGTGGAACCAGACATGGTTTTTAAAAAATGGTTTTTCTAACAATATGAAAACTATTGAAAACTCATTTATCAAAGGTCTGTAGTATTTTATATGACCATGCGCCCCATGTTTCATAGTTAAACTTATTTTTCATCCTATAAGTATCCATTATCCATCCACACAAGGTTATATCTAAAGGTTCAACCTTCTTTACACATTTTATAATAATTTTCATCAATTCCATTTTCATCGGAAATTATCAGTATCGGGTTGTGAACCAGCTATGAACACCCCTGATACACCTATTCCATCAATGGGAATTAACACTAGTCTGTAAGTAATAATTTAAACAAAATGATTATGTAAATATAAATATCTACACCACAAGAGATTATTGGGTTCTAAAAATATTCCTCCATAAAAAATATTTCCTCGAATTTCCCTCTCAAGGGTGGTTAAGAATGTTTGAAAATAACTCTGACCACTATGATCATAATGTGGCGTCCCCTTCATAGTAGTCATCATATGCATGAATTTTCTTCCATATAACATGTTCTAGTGGAACTGACCAGCCTCATAGAACCTTAATTATATGATCCAAAATACATATATGATACCTCTTGAAGGATGTATATAGTCATAACTAAAACACATCTGGCTAAAAATAATGAGACATGTTTGAATGATAGAGGCGTAACTATGATACATGGAATACAATGTTCATGGAGTAATACCTATAAGTAAATTTAAACTAATAATTATAGTACCCAACTCTCCCAGTAATATCAAAAGGTGAAACATAATGAATTAAAAATTTACCTAGTCTCCATATACATTTTTTTCATATCTTCAGTAAAATATTTAAGAAAACATGATTTCTGGCCTAAACTCCAGAGTTGTCTGCGGTGATTAGTGTATGGATTTTGATGAGACTTCTCTAGATTCATCTTCTTCCAATTCAACATCACCTACTCAATGGTCTGCTAAACCAAATGAGTTTCAAGAATATATTCTTCTACTCCATCATCAAATCATAGGGGTGACCGGAATGGCCTACCATAAAAATCATCATTAGGTGTAATATAATTATTACACTAAAAGAAATTCTTGAAGGAGAAATCAAAAAGGTATATATGACTTTTCCAAGAGCCCAAACAATCTAGAAAGCATACTCGATGCATTTACACAAGAACCATTATTATACTCTCTAACATGAAATCCATCTAAGGGGTATATGTTTTGATCAGAAGAACCTTTGTATCTAACACCATCTACAACCCTTTCTAGAACTGTGAAGTAAACTGGTCATATCATTCTGAAATAATAGTATATGGTATCCCATGATTCCATACAAAATCATGGATATAAAACCTCGCAAGATCACCTGTATTAATGGTTTAATTGATATCTCTGAAATAAGAAACATTTGATAGACTTACAACAACAACCTATATGGTATAACTACTTCAAGATGAAGTTGATAAACCTATATTGAAATAGATTTCAAAGTCATTTCATTTTCACAAGGGAATAAGAAGCTTCTATAATTTTTTTGTCTCCATTGTTCCACCCTCATCTTCTGACAGGTGGAACTTCTCAAGATGACGCCAGCAATTTCTATTTTCATACCATTCCACTTGTATTGGAAATGTAAATCCCAATACATTTTTGTGACCCCAGGATGCATTTCCCAAACTGAAGACTGAAAATCTAATAACAAATCCTCACATATGTCTACAAAAACCCATATTTAACAATGAATATAATGAATTCCATACTCACATGTGGTCCATCCAGGATGAGGGTTATCACATTCCACACTCCCCCATAAGACTAGACCCTCAGAATTTGATAGCTACCTCATCCGAACTCTATTGAGTAGTTTATCAGTAATAGATAAGGTTGAAAGATTATTCTATGCCTGACTATCATACAACCCCAAGTGAATCTCATAGAAAAAATCCAAGGTAATCCACTCACTACAGCCATGTTGAACAACCTATATTTGAGTCCTCATGTTCAATTCATCAAAAATTGAATTTCCTTTACCATGTGTATAGTAAATCTCAAAATCTAAATACTATTGGTATTCAACCAACTGTTACTACCTCATAATCATATCATACAGTGTATGTATGAAATTGATAATTTTTTGGTTCATTAACACAACATAACAGTATCTATTTAAGTAATTTCTCTAACAACATTATTCATGGACAACTATATCTTACTCTAGATTGTGCATCATGTAATTCCTCTCGTCTGGAATCAACTGCCATATCCGATGTTTCATAACTCTATCTCTCTACATAGGAAATACTCCTAGAATGATACCTGATTCATCGTTGAAATTGGTGTATATCCTTTTTGGATATGAAAATATAAGTATCAATACTGAATTCAATCTCCATTTTATCTCCTAAAATATCATCTCACTAGAATCTGCACATAAAAACATCACACCCTTATTAATAAAGTATGTAAGAGGAAATTATTTGCATGATAATTCTAGAATTAAATTCCTGTAATAACCATCTACCCCAAAGGAACTCAGTATCTCAAAACATTTGGGGCTACTCCTAGAAGACTACAACTATCCCCTTCTCTTGGTGACTTTATACTCATGTCTATAACATAATGTGACCCATGAAGTGAAAATAATTAATAAAGATGTTGAAAATTGTGATAATATCATATAAGTTATGCTCCCTCAGTGTATCCAATAAAATGCCTATATATTTTGAATGGACATTTTGATTATTTTAATATTCCAAGATATCATCCATGAACGTGACAACCATTCAAAACAAATAAGGATACAAGACATGGTTCATCTATACAATGAAGATTTCTGGTGTATTTTTTTTACATAAAAACATAACCAAATACTTGATAGACATTACCATCATTGAAAAGTTGTGTGAGGTGTGTTTTATAGTCTAACATGAACCAGATGATAACCAGATCGCATTTCATTTTTTGAGAATACCCAAGGTACTCAGAATCGGTTGAAGATATAATCTATTGTGATAAAGGATAAAAGTTCTTAACCATCATATGGTTCAATTTATGAAAAAAAAAACATATCATATGGAAACTATATTTTTTTCAAAAAAAAATGACTAGATAACCCTAAATAGAAATGCTTGGTAGGATAATCCCCTTTTACACTAAATCATCTAGCAGACTCTTCAGCACCGACTCATCAGTAGTGGTCTTCCTATAGTATGGAATGGATATCAATGAATCTCATGGAATTAGATTGATATAAAAATCTAACACTATCACTTCAGGTAATCCTAATTTTTTTTGGGAAAACACACCTTATATTATAAACATCTCTTGGAAAATATGTCTGATGTGTTCCCTATTAATTCAGATATAAACTCACAATCTGGGATATCCTCCCACCTAGACCATGAATCTTGGGTCCATATCAGCTATCTTGGACATCCCATTAACAATTGTGAATTAAATCAATACAATGTAGTCATGTTATGGTCACCCTATAGAAAGTAAAAATCAACGAAATCATAAATTGAGACAAGGTTTTACATCCCAAAAATGATTTAATAACCACAAATCTCAAGGAAAAAGAGCTCCCATGAAAAATTACACCAACCAATCTCAAATGGAACTAACTGAATAGTTGTACATCCTCCGTTGTAGTCCCCAATAATGTATCCACCTTCATAAGTCCACCATATGTCTTAATTATAAGCCCAAGGCTCTCTACAATTAACACAAATATAGAAGTATGAGAAGCTCATGTAACAAATAGAGAACAATATAAAGTATAGGCAAAAAAGAATAGTACCTCTGATTATATAATTTTTGGCATTATTCTCCTCAAGGGATAGTTTCACTGTATACATTTTCCATATTCTTTAGTCCTATGCAATTTCATAGCTACCCTAACAAGATCCACTCTTTTGTTGCATCATATACAAGGTATGACTTCCACATCCATGACCACCACCATGGCCTGATTGGCATACTATACTTCAGCTCTATTCATAATGAGAAGCTTTTGACCCCTCTTATATATGTTGAGTCACTACAGCCAATCTCTCTATGAAATCTAAAGGAAATGATCTATAAAAGGTGTATATGGAACATCTTCCCACATGATCAACACTCGACTGGGTCTCTCATGCGCTGAGGTTTAATATCTCTCAGTCTACCACACTAGTAACACCTCACTTGACTGCCTGAGTATGCGCTATTGATTCTAATATCACCCTGTGGAATTTCTAGATGATTCTACCTACTAATGGTTCATGTAAAACTAGATCTAGATGTCAAACTACCCTAGGTCACACCCCAACCTATCTCTCAGATTATGTTATATGATAATAGTCTGTTAAACAATTCAAAAAATTGATGTAAGATGAATAAAATTCACCTTCTATCAGAATGCATACCTAATATCATCCTCAAATAACCTAACTTAGATAACTATACAACCAAAAAAACACATGTGATGAATTTGAGCTCTATAAACAGGGACAAATAATCAATTTATGGAAACAAGCCTTGCTCTAGGGGTATGAATAGTCGATCTATATTGATACGTAACATATTAGGATATATGTATTCATAGATTACCATATGGTAACTCCTCTATTCCACTTCAAGATTATGACCCGTCTGAGTAATGATATCCCATAATCTATTGTTAGAATCATATAACAAATTCATATCATGTTTTACCCTACTATTAGGAGGCATATCTAGAAAAATGAATATATATAACATGGTATTTATCCATTAATTTATATATTCTGGTACTCCATCCAACAAAAATGTTAGTGGATGATGCTACTCAAACTCATGCGTCAATACATCCATAGTCGGAGCAATTCAGCGGGTTCCAGAAACATTATGCATGAACCCCATAAAACCTTCCTGGAACTATGCGTCACCACCTGTGTTTGGTACAACCACTGTCCCCTTAGATAGTACTACTATATTATATATTGGTAGCCCATAACCCAACATCTTTGGAGTATGTTCATTGTTACCCTAATGGAGTATGAATGAAGTACATTGTAGTGGAATACCTCTACCAATTTCAAGTGCACACCTCAGATCAAGATCCTAATCAAATTTCTCTACTAAATGCGTAGATATAGAAGCCGGATAGGTACACTAATTCTTAAATAATAACAAATTTCTCTTCATACAACTTCACATAGGTCATGGAAATGTTTAGATCTATTAAAAGCTAGAGATGCTTCATATACCCCACTACTAATGTCGGGTCTAGGTCCAATCCTCTTCTATAATCAATTCAAGTTTCCATTTCATGTTAAATACTCATTTTCATCCTATATCAATTCATTTTATATTATATCACAATGATTTACAAATGGTTGAAACAAATGGCTCACTAACTACAAATCTATAAGGCCCCACACACTTCATGAACCAAAATATCTCATCTAGATAATCAATAAAATAACATCTTCTGTAATTCAATCACAATATCAAACTTGACTACCAGGAAACACATCACAACAACATGAAACACATAATCCATTCTAAATGGAAGGTAATAATTCATGGAATGTGATTATTTTAATTTTCCTAAAATGATTCATGAGATTGAATACCCTCATCTCATCAGTTTTTAAATAAATAGAATCCAAAAATAACATTAATAATAACATCACAATTCATGGGCATCACCCAATGGTGGAATAATATTAATTTTAACTGAAAAAATCATGAAAAAAATATCCCATTCAATGTAATAAGGATTTTTCATGTAGGTGAGTTAGCTCTACCCTTGAAAAACTAATTACAAAATTCATATTACATTTGAACCCTTTATTTTATCTCTAAATAGGTAACCAAACTTGAAAACAATGTTTTGATACCACTTTGTAACTTCCCAAACATAGATGCCACAAAATGATTCCCTGATCCTGACTGTACAAATCTGATCAAATTCATATCCCAAAAAGACATAGTCTACTAACTAGCAGTGAGTGACTAAGTGTGTTAGTGGGAGACAATTACTTCATCACTAGATTGTTTCACAACATAAGAATAATTTCAGATAATTAGAAGAATCAAAAAATTAATTATGAACATATTTATAATGAAAAAGATAAGAATAAATAACTAATACCAAAAGTAATCTCAAATACTGAGGATGATACATGGAATTAATCTAATAATGCATCCAAAACATGTATTCATGGCAGTTGTACGATACATGGAACAAAATTACAAAAAAAGACACAATAATCCAAATTTCATCACTAATGTCATCTCAGTTCCATGCTCCCATACTCTTATATAGAAATAAAGAACCAATAGTAGGGAACATCACTTATCCAATCATACAATAATATAATCTGTTTGAGTACTATCTACAACCAAAATATTGTGTGATATATAATTTCAATATGCACCCGCCCATGCCCTATAGTCATCCAAATATAAAATATACAATGACAACAATTTGAATAAAGGAATAGAATATGAGTGTATGAATTGAAATTAAACATTCTATAAACACCATATACTCATATAATAACCAATCCATTTCATCAATTTCATATAGAATGTAATTCTCTGAATTAAGAGTATATAGGATTTCATTTATAATTATTTTCATCTATCCATTCAATATCATTTAAGAAATATGAATCAGTACCTATGACACAACACAGTTCACCTTGTGATAATTTGATCAAAATATTCCTTAATATGATATCAATATTTACAAGTCAGCAACTGAATCTAATCATATTCTTTGGCCTAGAATAGGTTTCCTGAAAATCATTCATTATTCAATTCAGAGCCTAATACCATCTATGGTGTTCCAAATTTGGAATCCTAGTATTGTAATAGATATATTAGAAACCAACACCCTAAACACCCATTAATAGAAATCCTCACAAGAAAATAGGTATCACTCGAGGTGTGGTATAATATCATAGCCACTCGAGTCTGTCCTTGGTGGTCCACTAAGGCCAACTATCACCCATGGAATATACGGTAAACATACCTATATTTTAGGTCTCTAAAAACAATAAGTATTCCATTCATTACTCAACATATAAAAGTATACCCCCATGACTCCATCCTTAGTCATCCATTTGGGGAGCCCAAGTTTCAATCGAGTATAGTCATGGTAGAAGAAAAATGAGTCTCTTCATAGCATTCACATATGAAACCATGTGTCACACAGGGCATGTATGCATTCTTTCAATATCATTTAATTTTATTAGGGTCATCACCTTATTCAATTAAATTCCAATTCACCTCAGAAGGAAACTCAAGTGATGATATAATTATAAAGTCATTATAATCAAATTAACTCATATGATTATTTCATTATAAAAAGCATATCATTATTAAAATACTAATACATCGACTGTTTCTAGGGGTATGGATTTGATACCATTTTACCTATTAATGAAATTTTAAATTTACAATTCAATATTAAAAATTCCATGGATGGGGATAATAGTCACATATCAAAGGTATCAAAACCAATATTTCATCATAATGGTTCATTAAAATAAACAATAAACCTGAGGGGTGGTACCAATTCAGGAATCACAACCATTTAAAATTTATTAACATGTCTCATTAATTACATAAACCAGGCATTTTAGTTAATTAATGAATTTAAACTGATTTCATTTGTATTTTTATTTGGATTGGGCATTTTGCACAAATGAATGTATATAAACAAATCATCTCTATAAAAAATCATGATAGCACCTACCATATATTTTTAGTGGAAAAATCATACAGTGTCATCTCCTAATTTGAATTTGGCCAGTATAAAATAGAACAATGGAAGAAGAACCTATAAATAGAGAAGATTATATTGCTCCAAAATATAAAATAAGATATTAAGAATCATTAAGAAAACTAGAAAAATAACTTAGTTTATACTAAGATGGATATTAGGAGAGAGACAATTATTTATTCTGAGCTCAGAGGAAGAATATCTATCAATTCCAACCTTAGATGACAAAAGGGTATCTCTCTATACATTAATGTCTAACATGACCATAGGTGAATAGAATTATGGTCAAATATAACTAACTAGGGTAAATTTTGTAAATTCATTAAAACACTGGTTTACATGGTATTACCACAGGTTTGGCCAATGATTAGAGAAATTGTGCACCCTTTACTATAGAAAGGGTCGCCCCACATATTTTATATGCACAATTTATTTAACTATGTGAAAACCATTTGAAAATCATCAATCACAATCATGTAGTTTATTATATTATTGTTCTCACATCGGTTCATAGTTTGACAAAATATGTACCCTAATGGATTCCACTTGACATCCATGAATTATTCGACATAAGGCAGTGACCTTAAACATTACATAATCTTGAGACAAGTCAACAATTTACCATACTTCACTTAAATAGTCTTTGAATTTTGATTTTTTTCAGAATTATTCCATAACTCAAACATATAAACGTAAATATTACATGTATATACTTCTACTTTCAATATATATTTTCAAAAAACAAAAACTATTTATAAATAAATCTGTTATCATATCATTTTCAACAGAATTTATTTTCTATGAGCCCATCATTGACTCTATTGATCATCATGATCTATGAAAAACATCTCAAAACATAGTAGGTGCATAAAAAGCTCAGTAAGGGATACACAAAGAAGGAAAACTATTAGGCTTGGAAAAACTAGAAAACTATGAATAATATTTAATGAAGTAATACTTTTCACATTTGAGAATGCGTAAATATACTTCACTGATAATAAGATCATTGCATACCATTTTTTTAAACAAAATATTAACCTAAATCCCATAGAAATTAACATATAACATTTAATGTTAACATGGAACATAATCCATCTTAAATGTAATATCTATATGGTTGACATCCACACATATCACTAAATGGAATAGCTATATGGCCAAATTCCACACCCAACACATTGACGGTTATAGTGTGACCACTCTTTCTTGTTATTTCGTAGAACCACCAGTCTTTGGTTTATCACGTATCAATCCATATTTTATTTATCAGGTAACCACCCATTAAATTTATATGCACCATTATATAATCAAAGTACAAAAATTATTGCAATTATCAACGTTTCAATCATACAATTTCATTTTAAATCACAAGAAATCATTTATAGACATTGAAATAGTAAATCCAATTTCATATCGATTTCCAATACCAAAACACAATAAAATGGAATAATTGATATCTTTTCCATTAAAAATATTAATGCTTTTAGGGGAAGCCAGATATCAAATAACTGTTGTGGTGGTAGAGAGGTAGTTGTCTTTTCATATGATAAAAACATTTATTCTATCATTTAGTAAAAATAATTTTAGAAAAAAATTCCATTTGAATGAAATTAAAATTAAAATAGGTTTATAAGACACCGTAATAACAAGGAAATGTATAAATTAAAGTTTTTTCTATTGAATGGATATTTAAAAGTAGTCTCTTACAAGGATCATATCATTCGATCAAGGATAAATGAATGAAATAATTATGTGTGAGAAATATAAATATACCCATTATTAATAGATATTTAGTGTAAAACATTCATATGTCATTCTAAAATATTCTTGGGAAACAAAACCAATAGCATGGATATTTAAATCAATGAATGGATATTGAGTAAATATTTCCCTTGCAATGTGTGTATATATGATGTAAGAATTTATAAATGTGGTGATTATGTGTTTCTACAGTAAAACCACTCAAAGGGAAGTGTAAATTAAAACATAAATAAACGAACAATTATTTCACACATAATCATGGAATAATATAATCAACTCAGTAATCAAAAAACCTAATGAGTGTAAATTGAGTTTAGAAATTCCATTACCTTGAGCCTGACTCAACACGTTGAGTCATTATGACCCTGAAAAAACCATAGTTTAATTTATACATTCATTATAACCTTATTCATATTTACTATTATTTTTATATCATTTATTTCCATGTTATAAAAATGACATAACAATTTAGGTTCGTATAAGTTGTTTTGTCGATATTTAGTACTTAAGTAAGACATAAACGTATTTTGATATAACTTGTCCATTTATTGAAAATAATATCATTACCAGAATATTGTTATTCATGATTTAAATATGATATATATCTTGTATATATACATTTATTTTGTCCATAATATTTGGAGATAATAAAATGAAATGAACCGTTCATGGAGACAATCGGTCGTATGTACATATGAATGCTACTTAAATTTCATTGTCTTATTAAAGGAATGAAAAATAAATTATATATAAGTATATTGTAATTATAGTATAATATATATGTTATATATGTTACATATTTTTATTAAAATCATATTTTATACATTCTGGGTATGGAAGGAACGAATTATATCACCTTGAGGGGGTGGAAGTCTACACAACCTCAAATGAAATTATCATATTTACACATTATTGAAAGCATAAAAGTATGTTGTAAATAATAATTATATAATAATAGAAAAAATGAATCTATAATATATATAATATATAAATTTAGTTCCATAAAAATGGAAAACATTAAAGGTGGTAGATGATAATTGAACAATCATCGTTTCATGAGGCAATAGACCACTGAACATAGAAATAGTACGTTTATATCCATTAAACAGAGGTGCGTGTAAGTGTAGTTTGAATAATTAATATAAAAAAAACTAGTATATTGAGGATAATGGTGTTGTTATTTAATCGTAGAATAAGAATATAATTGGGATATGATATGGAAATTAATGTGAAGGATCTTGAGAGAAGACACAACCTCTAAATCTAGAAACTCCTATTGATTTGAGCCAAATGTCTTTCTTGAATTTACTTCATCCTGTGTTAACGATTAAAATTGAATGTTAGGGATGTTAAGAGAGTATTTATTAATATTTAGGACACATTAAGGGGATTTATAGGTGTGATTATTTTAGTAGAGGTGGTGGCCTTTCATAAGTGAGAGGAGGAGCAATTTTTTAATAATTAGAAATATTTAAAAATTAATTTTCTAATTATAATCTCTCCAAAGTGATATAATTATAGGATAAGATAATGATGGTTTTAAATTTACTCATCCAATAGGTTTGACATAGTTTTAGATCATAATAATGACCTTATCTTTTAGTTTTTACCATTTGTCAAAAACAGTATCTCTTACCATGTCTTTTAGCATTTTCATAATATATGGGTTCTATATTTACAAAAAAAATACAATATAACCACAAGTAGATCATTAATGAAATTTTGAATATTATATAAGTCTGTTGGGGGATACTTAATTTTTTTTGGATTATTATATCATTGAATAAAATATTTTTTTTTGAAATAATTCATTTTTGGTAATGTTGACGCTTTATATAAATTGATTGATGTCAAAGTCAAAAAAAACATTATTCCTTTGAAAAAAAGAATTAAATAATTAATAAAATGAAAATGAAGTCCAAAAAGTTTTTATATGGAATCAATATTTTCAATTAACATTTATTTTGTTATTTATAATATCTTTTGTTTTAATCATTCATCAATAAGGTAATTGTTGCATCATTATTGTGTCATAAATAAATTTCATTATTTAATGTCTAAGATTTATAAATAAATTACCATCACGTAGGAAATAATTTTATCTTTATAATTAATATTTATATTCATAGAAATCAATTACATAACCCAACATTAATATTATATTACTAAAAATTTAAATGATTGTGTTATATTTCTCATTACATTTAATTAATTATTATAACATGTAATTTTCATATCCAAGTTGCGACGAAATGCCAAAAGTTCAGGCTAAGGATTTTTTTGGTAGCCCATAGTTTTTTCAAAAATATTTGAACACATTATAGAGTTTTTTATATTAATATAATATTATTTCTATATTTATTTACCAGATTTACCCTTAAAATGAGGTAAATAAAAATAACTATTGAAGTTACTATTCACAATGTTAAAAAATAAATGGTACCTAATTACACAAATTGGACATTTTGATTCCAAATATGGGATCCATTTTTTTGAATTAAAAACACTTAAATTTTAGTAATTAATTTAAATTTAACTCTAAATTTAAAAACCAAAAATCGAGGTTTTAAGAAGTAAAAAACTATCTAATGATAGAAATACCTTTATATCGAATTTAATTTGATATAAAAACCAATTATAAAATTGGGAATAAATTAAAAAAATTAATCTCAATCCAATTTAAAAAATAATTAAATGGTAAATATAACTATAAAAATAAATTAGATGAAAATGGATTTCTCTATTAAAATGCATTGTTTTTCATTATTTCAAAAAATATGGTTTTTATTAAGAAAATTCCAAAATTTAAACCAAAGTAAAATTCTATGACCTTCTATTAAAGAATAAGATTAATTTTTAAAAATATAACATATAAAAGTGAATAAAAAACAATATTTAAACTGGTTTATTCATCAAAATATGGTAAAACAAGTATTTAAAAATATTAGAGTTAATTTATGCCTAAAATTGGATATATTCTCATTTTTATCCATTAATATTAATTATATAAATGTATAAACATTTAACAAATATGTACAATCAAAATATATTTAATTTTCTTCATTCCCACAAATAAAATGTCTAGGTAAAAACTAAAATTTAAAATAAGAATATTATAATTGTATTATAGTTCGGTATAACATAGTGTTTGGTGCAACATATGATTTCAAAGAAACTTGTTGTTACGTGTCGGGCACGTAATCATACATAGTGTCCCCATTAAAATAAATTAAATATAAAATTCAGAAATATAAATAGATTAGGCATTGTAGTATTCTATAAATACATGGGATATTAAATCATTGCCCCATTTTGGAAATTATTTCCTCACAATTTTATATTGGGTCTTAGAAACATTGTTGAAAATAAAAATTTGAAAAAATTGTCAATAATATTATAACATTAAAAGAAATAATTGTAAGTTAAAATGGCCACTCGATATAACACATTCTTGGATTCCATATAGGAAAACATAGAAATAAAATAGAAACTAACTATCTTGTTCTGATTGAGAGTGATAGAAAACACGATTAGGAGAGAGTTATCAACCAGAAAACTATAGTCATGTGATGGGTTAATGGTCTATGACTTTCTAATAGGAAAATTAAATGGAAAACATTGTTGTTTCGTGTTAATTGTCATAATGTTGAGGAATGTATTTACAAGAATACCTAAAAATTTAAAGAAACATACTTACTTGTCAATTAGAGTTTCACCATTTAATAAATATCTACCCGAAACTAATATTTTCTCTAAATGATGAGTATTAAAGATGAATTTGTCACATATGAAGTGCTAGAATCAACATATAGAGAATAAAATAATCCACAAATGATGAACTATATATTTCCCCTATCTTTATACATTAACAAAAACCAAAATGGCTAGTACAAAATTAGATTATCCTAAAAAAGGACAATCCTTTATAAAATGAAATACTACTCTTAGTTCTCCAAAATTCAACAAAAAATACCCAATGTTTAAAAAATACCATTCAATAAATAATTGTCTTTAAAATTCTTAAATTGAATCCATACAAAGATTGAAACCCAAAATTCATAAATATTTTTTTAACTAATCTACATCAATAAATATTATCGTTTATTAACAAATAACATTGAATACTCTTAAAGTCACATATGTAAATGTAATTAATGTAATCACAGATTCTTCAAGATAGTTTAATAATTTCAATTAATAAATAAATAACCATGTGTTTTTAATAAAAACTTATATTACCCCAAAATAAAATATTACCATTACTCCACAAATAAAATCCAATAGCATTCCATTTTCCTTAGGCATACAGTGTTCCCAAAAGAGCGATCTCTTCCAAATTAATTTTATCTCCTAATCCCTAAATCATTTTCCTATTTTAAGGATATCCATTTGATTAATTAAAATTTCACAATATCATATAATTCTTGATCCATAAAATCATTTAACTAAAAACAATTAGTCATAACAACAATGGACTTCACATAGGCCAGTGGTAGGTGATAATGCCTTTTCTCACGTCAGTTGTGGGATCGATTCCCACAAACTTGTGTAACGCGGCTGGTTGTCCCCATTTATATGGGTAGTCCTTTTTATAAAACTATATAATTCATAAAACATTCCCAAAAAGAGAAAAAATTTCATCAATAACCACAACATAGTTTAATCTCAAGTTTATCTCTTGCCATTCTTTTTACATCTCAAACTGTAATAAAACATGGATACCTGAAAATCCGTGATCATATAACCCATAAATATTCATTTTAATTGGATCCCAAAAGGAAAGCGTAACTCTTCCACAATTATCATATTCATATAACAATCATTAGAGTAACACATACTAATGAAAATTCTTCCAATCTAATACCATAAAAAAGGATTTAATACTTTTAAACATTTCACCACCCATAGATCAAACATAACTCATTAATTTTTTAAATTTAGACATCATTAACATCCAGAATTATTCATGATCCCTTAACCATGTTTTCCAACACATTATGTAATACTTCATTCCTATGAACAAAATCATGAATCATGTCCTATGATTAAATAATTTAAAAAAATGAGATAAAAAATAATCCATAACTTTCATATTTTATTTGTGGTTTCCTCATCTTCAATTGAAATAACTTTAGGTATTTAAAAACATATATTTTCAGGGTCTTGTATATTCCATTCGAGAACCTTATTTTTTGGGCATCTATTTTCATAATGGCCATACTCCCCACATATTAAACATTCAACTGATAACTCAGAAATAACTTCTTTCTCTTTTCTAGAGTGAACTGAACACTTCTTTTTTACCTGGAATGTTATTTTTTTATGAAATTTATTAACACACCTATAACATCTTCCCCTCCCTTGGAAACATTTTCATAGGTATTTATTTCCATATCCTTGACACATAGGTTGTTGAATATACACTCTTTTATAATTATTACATGAACATCCCTATGGATTTGTTTCTCACATATATGATTCCTTATAAAGATAACCATGGTTCAAGTGGTCAATCATGACTCCAAATAGTTGGTTAGGAATAACCACATGAGTTATTAGGGAACCTCCCAGTTCATTCGGTTTCTTATTTAGAAAACCACAATAGTCTCATTCACATCCATTGTTACTTTGGTGCCTATGAGTTCCATCCATTTACTAAAACAGAGAAGTTATGTGGGTATATATTAGTAAATAATAATTTATTTTCATATGAGAAGGGTAATCACTAATATATACATACTCATGTTATCTTAAACACATTCAATTTCTCTAAAATAACTATGAATCACTCTAATAAACTAACCATTGTGTTTATATAAAACATGTCACTTATGTTTAAATAACACCCTAACAACTAAAGTTATCTAAATCGGCCACTGATACCTTCTAGAAGGACTAATCCTTAAACATTACTTAATATTGGTATAAGTTAACAATTTAATTTAATTAAATTCAAGGATTGTTTCAGTTTTAGAGTTTTAGAATGTTTGGAAATTAATCATACATAGCGACATAAATATTACAAGTAGATGCTTCTACTCAAAGTCATTCTTTTTAATAAAACAAAAACTATTTAAAAAGAAATACAGTGACAATTCTAGTTTTAAAATATTATATTTTCCAAGATCCAATCCATGACTCTATTCATCATTAATATGTCTGACAAATATTTCAAAACATGTGATGAGAATAAAATGATCAGTAAGCGATAAAAAAATAAGGAAAACTAATTGTCATGGGAAAACATAAAAACCCTGAATACTTTATCCAGAACTAGGACTTTTTACCTTTAATAAGTTTTAATACACTTCAACTTAATATGAGATTATTTTTACACATTTTATAACCAATATATTATGATAAATTCCATAAAAATCACATATAACATATAAGGTATAATGGGACATAAACTTTCATAAATGGATTAACCAAACGGTTTACTTCCATACATATCACTAAATAAAATATCAATACTGCAACTTCCACACCCAATGCATTTGAAGTAATAACATAAACACACACACATGGATTATCATGAAACCAACCATATGTGGTTTATCATGTGACAAAACATATTGGTTTTATCACATAACCACCTTTCATATTTTCATGTTCCATTCTATAATCATAAATCACAAATGATTTTAGTTATCATTATTTCACTCATTAAATTTCATTTGTAATCACAAGAAATATTTTAAACATGTTGAAATAGTCAATCCATTTTGAAATAAATTTTCATTACCAAAAATTTCAAAAGGAAATAAAGAAATTTATTTTCCTTTTAAAAAACATTATAGTTTATATAGGGAGCCAAATATGAAATAACTGTTATGGCGGAATGGATGTAGTTGTCAGGGTATATGTCAACAAATTTCATTTTGTTTAGTAAAATGATTCATAGAATAATATTTCTTTTGAATGAAATTAATAGTAGAAGTGGGTCATTATAAAATTTATAAAGGATTTCATGTATAAATTAAAATATTCCTTAATACAAGGATATTAGGACGAAGTCCCTTACAATGATCATATCATTAGATCAAGGATAAATTGATGAAATAATTATGTATGAGGATAATAAATGAAACTAATATAAGTTGATATTCGGGGTAAAAAAATCAGCGGTCATTCACAACTATTCAATGAATAACATACCCAATGACATAGATATTTATCTCAATGAATGGATATTGAGTCAAAATTTCCATTAAAATGTTCATATAAATGACATAATAATTTATCAATGGGGTGATTATGTGTTGTAATTGTATATCAACACAAATGGAATTAGAAATTACAACATAAATAAATAATAATTTATTCCACCCATAATAATGGAATAATATATTAAACAAATAATGTGTAAACCCAATGATTGTAAATTGAGTTTAGAAATTCTATTACAATGAGCCTGCCTCATCACATTCAATCATTACGTTCTGGAATAAAACAAATATGTTTGTATCTACATTCATGAGAAAACATTTCAAGATATTTTTCCTTTTATATCACTTATTACCATGTTAGAAAAAATTAAATAACTATTTATTTCCATATCAGTCATTATTTTGATATTCAGTACATGAGTAGAAAATGAACTTGTTTTGATGTAAACGTTAAATGTAGTGAAACGTTTATCATCTATAAAATATTACTATTCCTGATTTAATAAAAATAGATATCTATTATACATGTATTTATTATGTCCAAAATATTTGAAGATATGAATCTAAATGCACTATCTATGGTGACAATAGGTTGTATATACGCATGAAATCTACTTTTATTTATATTTCATATTAATGAAATTGAAACTAAATGATAAATAGGTATATTGTATTTCAAGTATAATGTATATGTTTTGAATGTTACATAAGTTTATTAACCCCATCCTTTATACATTATATGTGTGGAATTAATGAGCCGTATAACATTTAGGGGGTGATAGTCATCACTTCCTCAAATGAAATTACTATTTCTACACTTTATAGAAATAATAAAGGAATTTTGTAAATAAAAATTAATGAAACATAGAGACAACTTAAATATAATATATATCAAATATAAATATCTTTCTATCATAATGAAATCTATGAGATGTGGTTGAATAAAATTGAGCAAACCTCATTTCATGAGGTGGTAGTTCTCCGTACACTAAAATAGTATGTTTTTATCCATTAAATAGAGATGTGTGTAGGTGTAGTTAGAATAATTATTATTAAAAAATTACAGTATATTGAGGATACATGTGTTTTCATGCAATAATATAATAATAATATAATAGGTATTGGGGATGCAAATAAAAGTAAGGATCTTGATAGAATATGCTACATCTAAATCTAGCAATGCTTATTGATTTTAGCCAAAAAGGCTTTCATGAATTTCCTTTTGCCCAAGGTAAGGCTTCTTTGTGGAAGGGAGGTATGTTCATAGATCATTTGAGCAGAATTTGGATGATCAAATAGGAATGGGAGGGGTGATAATGTGGGTAGAGGTAGTGTCCAAATATTACTAGGAGAAGTGGCACTTCATGAATAACTTGAAATATTACTTTATAATTTTTTTTGAATTCTTATAAATAAAAGGTGATATAATTATAGGGTAATATTTTTATGGTTTAAAATCCTCTCAACCAATAGGTTTTAGACATTTTTGGATTATAAAATTAATATTATCTTTTATCTTTAACCCTTTCTTAAAAACATTAACTCTAACCATTTCTTCTTGTATTTACATAATATATGGTTACTATAGTTACTATAAAACAACAATAGAACAACAAGGGGATCAATAATGGAATTTTCAATATTATATAGGTTATTTCACCAAATGTTATTTTTAGGACTATAATATCATTTAATAAAATAGTATTTGTTTTAAAAACTCATTTATGTCAATTTTGACAGTATTTAGTAAATAATTTTTCCCAACGTAAAAAAACATAATCCTTCAATAAAAATAAATTTAAAATTACCTCACATGTCCATGTCATCCAAAAATTATTGGACGGAATCAAAATGTTCAAATTACATATTTTTAATGGGTTATAATATCATTTATTTTTATTATTAATTAATAAAGTAATCACCGCATCATCATTGTGTCATAAATTAATTTACCAATTTACTATTTAAAAATTAATAATAATATAGCACTATGTAGTAAAACATTGTATCTTTATAATTATTATTTATAGTCAATTATAAAAATTATATAACCCCACCATAAAATCCATTTAATAAAATATACATGTTTGTTTTATATTACTATTTACATAAAATTAATTATTATATGTCATGTTCATACACAAGTGTCTTCATAATGAAAAAAGTACTTCTTAATTATTATTTTTGGTTTTCCAAGACTATTAAAATAATATTTGGACAACTTTTTAGGTAGTTTTATATTATTATAATATAAATTTACTCTTATTTAGTAAATTTACCGATTAACCATGGTAAATAAAAATAATTATAGATTTTACTATTTGAAATGTCCAAAAATAATAGGTACCTATTTACACAATTTATACCTTATTATTAAAAATATGGAATAAATTTTTCCAAATTAAAAACACATAAATATTAATAATTAATGTAAAATTAATTATCAATGTGAAAACCAAAAAGTGTTTTTTTAGAAGTCAAAACTATTAAAATATTGACATATGTTTATGTCCAATTTCAATGTGAAATTACATAAAATGACCAACATTGGAATAAATGATAAAAATTTAATCAAATTATTCATTAAATACAATTAAAAGTGAACTATTAATATATATAAAAATTAGATGAAATGGAAGTTTTGAATTAAAATGTAGTATTTTTAACTATTAAAAAATATAGATTTTTATCAAAAAAATAAACAAATTTCAACCAAAGAAAATCCTTATTTCCCACATCTAAAGAAGAAGTTTTTTTTTCAAACATAAAACATATAAAATTGAAAAAATATATATTTAAAATGTGTTCACCATCAAAAGGTGGTAAAACATGCTTTTAAAAATTATAGAGTATTTGATGATTAAAATTAAATTCATTTTCATTTTAAGAATCAAAATTAAATTTGATAAATTTATAAACATTTAACAAATATT